>CM042215.1:18848485-19378485 GCA_023566465.1 Cottus gobio
AAGTCCCAATCAGGGTAGGCAACAGCAGAGTGGCGCAGCAGAATCTCATTCATTCAGTCATTCCACACTGTAGGTGTTAGGAACAACAGTCCGTGATGCAAACAGGGCCACTCTGACCTAGCAAATGAAGCCCCAGTGGCCTAATGGATAAGGCACTGGCCTCCTAAGCCAGGGATTGTGGGTTCGAGTCCCGTCTGGGGTGATTTACAGCAGAGTGGCGCAGCGGAAGCGTGCTGGGCCCATGACCCAGAGGTCGATGGATCGAAACCATCCTCTGCTAACTATCTTTTCATTGCAGATGTGCCACTTCAAATGCATTCTATCTACAATTGTGGTTACTTTGAATGGCTTAACAAATTGATCAACCAAAAAGTATTGATCTGAAATCAATGTAACAATGACATCATTACTACTGCATTTGTTTTCTTTGCCTTGCCATGTTCGCTCCATGCTGTTCATTGCCTTCTTGTGTTGGCTTACCTCCAAATCTAAGCCTCGTGGGTTCAAGTCCCATTCAGGGTAGGCAACAGCAGAGTGGCGCAGCGGAAGCGTGCTGGGCCCATAACCCAGAGGTCGATGGATCGAAACCATCCTCTGCTAACTATCTTTTCATTGCAGATGTGCCACTTCAACTGCATTCTATCTACAATTGTGGTTAATTTGAAAGACTTAACAAATTGATCAACCAAAAAGTATTGATCTTATATCAGTGTAGCAATGACGTCATTACTAATGCATTTGTTTTCAGTGCTTATCTTTCCCATGTTTGCTCCATGCTGTTCATTGCCTTCTTTGGATGATATGTGTTGGCTGACCTCCAAATCTAGGCCTCGTGGGTTCGAGTCCCATTCAGGGTAGGCAACAGCAGAGTGGCGCAGCGGTAGCGTGCTGGGCCCATAACCCAGAGGTCGATGGATCGAAACCATCCTCTGCTAACTATCTTTTCATTGCAGATGTGCCACTTCAAATGCATTCTATCTACAATTGTGGTTACTTTGAAAGACTTAACAAATTGATCAACCAAAAAGTATTAATCTTATATCAGCAATGACGTCATTACTACTGCATTTGTTTTCAGTGCTTATCTTTCCCATGTTTGCTCCATGCTGTTCATTGCCTTCTTTGGATGATATGTGTTGACTGACCAGCAAATCTAGGCCTCGTGGGTTCGAGTCCCATTCAGGGTAGGCAACAGCAGAGTGGCGCAGCGGAAGCGTGCTGGACCCATAACCCAGAGGTCGATGGATCGAAACCATCCTCTGCTAACTATCTTTTCATTGCAGATGTGCCACTTCAACTGCATTCTATCTACAATTGTGGTTACTTTGAAAGACTTAACAAATTGATCAACCAAAAAGTATTGATCTTATATCAATGTAGCAATGATGTCATCACTACTGCATTTGTTTTCAGTGCTTATCTTTCCCATGTTTGCTCCATGCTGTTCATTGCCTTCTTTGGATGATATGTGTTGGCTGACCTCCAAATCTAGGCGTCGTGGGTTCTAGCTTGAACGCAGTTGACATGCGTTCTCAACATGTAACTAAAATAATTATTAAAAATACTTATCTTCACTTAATCAAAGTCAAACCTTTCACAGATACTCCTACAATATTGAGATAATTTATATTTAAATAAAAAAGATAATAAGAATTAATACATTTTCTTTTTCTTTACTGTGTACTATCATAACCCAATATACCACTAATACATATATGGCTTTATTATCTATCTTCACAAAAGTTTTCTGTATATTATAGCTTGTTAAATTTTCAAATAGACCTTGTGAATGAGGAGATAATCAGGATTTAATATGAGGTAAAAAGCACAAAACCCAGGTATTGTAAGTTGGGAAGATAGAACGTCAGCGTTCTGTTCCATTTTAGAGATGTGCGTTCGTGTGTGAGTACATATCTTCATTTGCCTCTGCAGAAACTCCTGCAGCATCTCATACAAAAGAAATGTAAGAATATATTTCCAGATCTTCATTTATGGAACCAATTTCCCACCTAACTGAGTAAAATCAAAGTAGCAGTATATTGTAATAATTCCAAGGACTTAAACAAACTGATCTTGATACTGTTAAGAAATATTCAACAAAGCAGAACGATATGGATGTTTAAAAATGTTCTTTTCGACCAGTTTACCACATTAATGATGAGGAATTACAAATGATTTCTTGCAGGGCAAATTGTCTTCTTTATTTCACTGCAGCATCAATGACGGCATGTCAAATATATTAGGTAACATTAAAACTGCAGTGAGGCTCAGTCATACAATACATCATTTTTATGATTTTCGTTTGGCTTTGATTACCTGTGATCTATGACTGAATTGATCGCTCCAGTTTGCCAGATAATCAGCAACCCCATATTGTGACATCAAACATGATCTGTAGCATTTGTCAATTTTCTAAAAGTGTAATCACACAATATTTAACGAATTGTCAAGTATGTAAGCACCATACATTGCACCATTTAAAAAAAAACCTGGTTGTATGACCTTTTGAACTCATTATGTGCCTCTCGCTGAATACTTCAACTCAAAAAACTGAACAGATGAATATTGTTGCCAGATAAATATTGTTGCCAGTCTGTTGTGAAGCCACCTGGCACGAGTGTCTCTTTTATAAAAACACCATGGATGCAGCTGTATACGTGTCACCGCAAAACTGTAAAATTTAAGGATGAGACTTTAATATCAGGAGGATGAACACCTCATCTGTGACTTGCTGTATAAATTTCGAATATGGTGCAACAGCGCCCCACCGTGGCCACAAGGTGGTATTAGCCTACAACGCTTAAAAACACACAAAACTATATATTAATATGCCCTTCAGCCAAGACAGCAGATGGGACGTGCGTCGGTCTGAAAAGCTGAGAGGAGATTTAGTGGAGGTTTCAGAGGAAGAAGGTAAGTTGGGCGACTCTGTGCAGGTGCAATATTAGCGGCGAAGAAGAAGAAGAAAGAGCGGACGTGACGCCATAGTTCTGCCTCCAAAACAACCGGAGAGCTGTTTCTTGACTTATGAAAGCTGCAGGTGGAAATGTTGGATAACTGCTGTTTCACTTCCCTTACGTAACGACATGTGGAGAGCCGAGCGAGTTCCGCCCGTCTAGCTTTTGCCCGAAAGACGCTCAGACGCCAAGAAAGAACCACGTTTGAGTAAAGGAGAGGAAAGGGAGCATGGCCAAGCGGAGGGGGTGTGCAGGCACAGAGGCCCGTACAAAGAAGCTGAAGCAAGCGCCACAGGCAAAGAGCGGCGGAGCGAAGAAGAAAGATGCAGGTATGGAAAGCCAGGACCTAAGTGCTCATCCTCCCTGTTGGCTGCAAAGGACGTGGGAAGTTTGCATCCCCCCAAAAAAATTAAAAGGAGAACCTCATTTTGCATGCTACTTTGTAACGAAAGGAGGGAGCAGTTTGTTCAATCCCACTATATATAGTCTATGTAACCCTGCGGCTTATGCATACACCACATTGACGCTAAATGCATCCCGTTCTACGTGGTTATAAGGATATGAATCACAGCTGATTGCCATTGCAGACTAGAGGTATCACTGCATGACGTTCTTGTTTATGTGTAGGTTCAGTGGCATGCCAATGGCATGTAACAGTAGATGTATAATACACTGTGATATAGGAAATTATGTCGTGACGTAAATACATAAATACATAGATATGATGATATATAAAGTATGTTTATCTTTTGTAAGTGCTGTCAAAGTTATCTTCATGGGAGTCTTCAACGGTTAAAACCTTTATTCACAGTGTTGGATGATTCCTATTTATGGCTGCCACCAAAAATACACTTTTCAAGCAGCCAGAGTGCAGGTGCGTGTACGGGTGATATGGATGGTTACTGAAGTGGATCTGTTAACCCAGATCCACATCTGTGCTCCACTTCATAAAAACACAAAGCTTGTTTTTGAA
This sequence comes from Cottus gobio, assembly GCA_023566465.1. Taxonomy (NCBI): domain Eukaryota; kingdom Metazoa; phylum Chordata; class Actinopteri; order Perciformes; family Cottidae; genus Cottus; species Cottus gobio. The sequence continues at coordinate 18,852,416 of CM042215.1, forward strand.
ACTTAAGGGACCATTTCTGTCATTAACATTATTACTCCAAATGTATTAATTGTCAAGTTGTAATACAAAATACACAACAAATCAGACAGTTATAAAGTTTACAAGTAAATGAAAATAAACCAACATCGGGACCATTTCTGTCCTGTGTGTGTGTGCATGTGTAAAGCATGTAACATACATAATGCAGATGTTGTGCATGCTCTCAAATGTGCTCTTTGTTCTCTCATCATCATCATACATACCTGGCTATATTTACTATTTAAAAATAGTAAATATAGGACCTGACCACCACCTCCATTATACTGTTTGATTTATATTGATTAGTAAATTAGTGTTTATTCCTATTAAGCTTTTAATCTATAACAGTTTAACAATAGTTTAAACACTTTTCCTTTTCAAACCCTTCTCACAATATAAAATGCAATGCAGAGGTTGACAGCCAAGCTGGTCTATGATGGTGATCTTTTTTGTATAGGTTGATCAGTTTTGCATTGATGTGGTTGAGATTCATTGATGTTAAATGTTACACCTTTACATCACACAGATTCTGTATAAGGAGAGAAAAAGATTGACGTGAAGACTGAAACCCAAACCATACCCCTTTAAACTACTCAGTCTTAATCATTACTCAAACCCTGCAGTGTAAAACTATTTCCTTCTGTCTGTCCTTCCAGGTGATGTCATCACAGAGGAAGAGGAGGCGCTCAAGAGGAAGGTTAAACCCAAACCACGTGCATCAAAAAAAGGAGCATCAGGGAACACCTCATCCGCCACATCTACAACTGTCAAAACCAGTAAATACTTCCAGTTGCCAGTGAAGGAGGAGTCTGACAGTGAAGATGACTTTGACACAGTGACCTCAGCGGCAACTGTGGTTACAATGAGCGCCAAGGAAACCAAGAAAGAAGAAGAAGAAGAAGAGGAGGAGGAGGACAGTGAGGAAGACGAGGATGATTGGGAGGAAGTGGAAGGTAAGTGAGTGATCGGCGGAAAACAGCTCGTTGTGTGTGAGAATACATTTCCAACTCTTTTTCATCTTATATTTTAAAAAAAGTGAGAAGAAAGTTGGACAATATTGTTTTCACATATATACTGTAGCATGTTGGGAGGAAAGAAGGAAACGGAAGCGAGAAGATAATTGAGTGTCTCTGTGTTGACCAGAGCTTTCTGGGCCGCTGGGTCCAGTTGAACCACCAGAACCAGTCCTGCCCTCCCAGCCGGTTGAGATAGAGATCGAGACTCCAGAAGTCAGGAAAAAGTAAGCAGTAAAAGAGGGGTTGTTTTAACAAAAATTGTGATCTGTTTAAGTATTCTGTTTGTGATTTCATATGTCATGTGTATATATATATATTTATTTGTATCAGTGAAATCAATCTCATCTTAATTACAGTTCCTTGTAGCATCAACAGACATCTTGAGTCTTAGCAAAGGAACTGTTCTTCAGGCACTCTTCTGATCTTGAAATTCAGCTCTTTAAGATTCCTTTACTTCCTGTTCAGCCATAGAGCGCCTTCTGTTCTATGACCAGTTTTTGTATTGTCGCGAGCGCCTTAAGTCTCCGTGGACTAACTCCACGTGAGACTGATTGTCTTCGTTTTCATCTTAACCCTGCATTGATCTATTTCATACCCGCTGACACACTGCATCTTTGTTGGATTTTTAGGATCCATTACAAATTTGTCCGATTACAATCTCATAGTGTATGCATTTCAACAGCCACTGGGGTGCAAGTATATATTTGTGTGTGAGTATACACTATGAAGAAACGTCTTACTCTAATGATCCTAATTTCTCATTGGCCAGGCAGAAGAGGCAGGCCGAGTTTGAGACTTACATGAGGCGGATGGTGAACCGATTCAAGAAGGACGTGCTGATAGACACACACAAGGTGAAGACAACTATGCGTCTCCTTATTCTGTCCGATTTGAAGTCTCCTATGTGTGATTATTATTTTGGGGATCATTGCAAACCTTTGATTGGTCTCTCAGGTCCACCTGCTGTGCCTGATAGCCAGTGGGATTTTCCGCGGCCGTCTGTGCAGTGAACCGGACTTGCTGGCCATCACTCTGTCGCTGCTGCCCAGCCACTTCAGCATGGTCGCCAAGGAACGCATCGACCAAAACTACCTCTCCGGACTGCTCAAATGGTGTGTGCTCGTCGAATATGACGCCTGAAGCTACTTTTCATGTCTGACTCTGTAAAACAGTGCGACTCCAAAGTTATCAACCTCCCCTTCATCAGTCACTATTATTACCTTGGTGTAGTTACCACTGTATCTTCTATTTATTGCCCCCCCTCCCCTTTTTTTTTTTTGCCTTTTCAGGTTCAAATCAACATTCACCCTCAACCCCTGTCTTCCCTGTGAGGAGCGTCAGAACCCCCGCGCTCTGCTGGAGAGGCGGCTGGCCAGCCTGTCCGCCAGAAACCACCAGGAGATGACTAATGTTGGTGTTTTAGAACAAGATTGGTCCAAACAAATTCAGCCTTTGAGTGAACATTCAAATAATTATGTTCCTGTGTGTTTCGTGTGTCCTGCAGCTGTTTCTGTTGGTCCTGAGGTCTCTGCAGTTTTTCTGCCGATTGGTTATTTCTTTGCAGCCGATTCCTCTCAAACCCCCATCAGTCAAGGTACGTCAATACTGATGTCAATACAGCAACCACACTTAGCCATTGGCTTCATTTAAATGTATGGAGAACTCTGTCTCAAGTCAAGTTTTCAGTATGATGGCCAACAACTAAATACAGGATGGTGTTAAAATGAAAATATTTTAAAATCTGCACACTTATATACTGAAACATTCAGCATTACTTCTCCATGAAACAGGATCTCGAGGGCTCATTTAAACAGGTTAACATTTAAAAGATTAAGTCGAGTGTATCAATTAAATTGCTAAAACATGTCTATTGAAATGTAAAAAAGATGATGTAAGAACAATCTTGTTAATTTGTTAACTGTATCAATTGAATAAGGGATATATCAGAAGAAAATATCAGATGCAATCATTCTTTTCCCTAGTTAACTTGCTGTGGTTCCCAACCGTTCCTGTCTGATGTACCACAACAGCAGCGCCTTACTGATGAACTTAAGTTCATCGGTAAATCCTTTTTTGTCTTTATCATCGTTAACCATATATAATTGTTTGTGGTTTAACTTCTGCGTAGTTTCATTTCTAGGAGTCAATTAGCAAAATCTATCAGTGTTAGGCCAAAAATACCCTCTCTGTTATTCTACAAAATATACACTTTTGCCTCTGCAGATGTCTGTTTATTACAGACTGATGACACAACGTAGGCTGGTAACTTGTTTTTAGAGCCTTCTGCTCTCATATACAAAATCCAAATATCTTTGTCCTTTCTGCAGGGCCAAGGGGCTAGAACATCTACTGGTGCTCCAGGAAAGAGCAACACAAGCCAGCAAAACTCCAAGACCGCCTCCCCCGAGCAGAAGGTCTCTCCTGGCACCAAGAGACCAGCAGGAGGGGGGAAGATCCCGGGAGGACGAGGGGGAAAGAAAGCAAAGACGAAAGAAATAAAGGAGGAGTATGACAAGATAAAGGAGAAGCCTAAAACTTCGGGAGGGCAGAGGCCAAAGAACTCAAAACGTCGCAGCATCGCCTCTAAAGTCAGCTACAAGGAAGAAAGTGACAGCGGAGGGGGAAAGGAGGAGGAGGAGGGGCATAGCGAAGAGGAGGAATTTCAGGCGACCAGTGAGGAAGACAGTGAGGACTCAGAGGGAGGAGCTAAATCCACAAAGTGGAAGAAGGGGAAAGGAAAGAGCAAAGCCAAAGCAACTAACACTGCAGCTTCGAAAGGAAGGAGTGATGGAGAGAAAAAACAGATCAAAGACGAGGAGGGCAAAGAGTGGGAGGAAGAGAACGAAGATGATGAAGAAGAAGGATCTGTGCCCAACCGAACGAAGCGAAGGACTGGGAGAAAGAATAAGGGGCCCGGAGCGGACGATTGGTTGGAGGTGTTTCTGGTGAAAACTTCATCCTGGGTTTGCGTTCACGTGGAGCACGGTGTCGGGTTGCCTCACCTCTGCTCCCAGAATGCAACGCTGCCGATTACATACGTGGTGTCGGTGGACGGAGACGGCTTTGTGAAGGACTTGGGAAGGAAGTACGACCCCACCTGGTTGACCTCTTCCAGGAAGAGGCGGGTGGATGAGGAGTGGTGGGAAGAGACAATTGGGTCGTTCCTTGGACCCGAGGACGAGAGGGACAAAAAGGAGGAAAAGGAGGTGAGACATGTCGACATTCAGACAGATCCAATGATTTATTTATACACAAACATCCTCAATCTTACTTTTCTCACAACTGGTTCAACACTCCTTTATACTTATTGATACTACCCATCTTCTCTCCGTTTCCCCCCCCTCCAGCTCCAGAACAAACTGCTGAACAAACCCCTGCCCATCTCAATAACGGAGTACAAGAACCACCCGCTGTATGCCTTAAAGAGACACCTGCTGAAATATGAAGAAATCTACCCATCAACAGCCACGATACTGGGATACTGCCGGGGAGAGCCGGTGTACTCCAGGTCAATGGCATTCAGTCAGCAGTGCAATGCAGTGCAGCCTTATTTGGGATGAATTTGACAGATGTATACTTTTCAGTTTTTCACAAGTCCCCTTAAAGTATAGCCTATTGTTCACTGGGGTTTTTTCACACATGTGACCATCAGTCGGTGGTTGAACTAGAAAGAAAAAGAAGAAATGAGGCAAATGCCTCCTATTAAAAAAACAGGAATAAATATATTGTTTGTTTTTCCTTTTGAATCACAGGGTCTATATGGATACACAGACCATTCTCTAGTCTAAACTTTAAACTTAAACTTTATTTGTTTGTCATATTACATACTTTTTAGATACATACATGAAATAGGTCTTCTGCACTCAACCCATCCTTAGCAGGAGCAGTGGGCTGCTGAAAAGCGCCCGGGTACGTAGACTGTTTGCCAGAAGGTCACTATGTGTTGAACTAAAAGTCACCACTCGCACTGTAGGGCATCATGGAAGTTGTCCCAGTTTACAGTGGTCCTGGTCATAAACTTGAAAATAGGAAGCATCTGAATGCAGCGTGAGTTTTGCTGTCTGGGAGATGAGACCATCTTGTTCTGGTACGATGTCAGTGTCAGTGTCCAGGCCTTCATTGGCCGGGTGCATTGGAAGATCACTTGTGTGTCTGAATGAATTGTGGCTGTGACCCCCCGTGTCCACCTGGTGGTGCTCTTTGAATAGTTAATCTGTCACGTGCATGAAGCTGTGGGGTTCAGATGTAGTAATTTGATGGCAGTAGATTACATCTCCTGCTGACTGTTGATGTTTGTCAGGCACCTTCTTCCTAATTTACAGATACAAGCTAAATACATTGTGTGTGAATTGGGCTCAAGCCATGAGCAGAAACTTTAAATTCTTAAAGGAAAATGTTCTATCTAAAGAATAAACTATTTCACAATATTCATATAATATTTAAATGCTCTTTCTCTTTAGGGATTGTGTGCACACGCTCCACTCCAAAGACACTTGGTTAAAAGAGGCACGGACTGTCAGACTAGGAGAGGAACCATATAAGGTGAGTGGGAATATTTTTCTCAAATCGCTTCTCTTTATTTGTTTCACTTCTTTTTTTTTCTCTCTTCCATCCATCACTTTCAATTCTTCAGTTGGTTTCTCTGTTATTTCTGTTCCTCTCCTACTTAATTCCACTCTTGCCAAATCACTCCAGCATTTTTTTATTTGCATGATTCATGACTGAGGTTACCAAATAAGGTGAACAACGTCATGAACAGATTAAGTCAGAGTAAGAACTGTTTATTGCCAAGTACAATGAATTTGGCTGGTTGAATGGTGAATAACAATAAACACAGTGCAATACTAGAGGACATCATTTGTGTGTAACAAAGAAATTGTCCTGTTGATGAAAGTGCCTGACTCAGTGGGGGTCCTGGCCTTTATTGATGAACCCGACTGCAGACGGGAAGAAACTGTGCTTGAGCCGTGAGGTCTTGGTCTTGATGGGACGCAGCCTCCTACCAGAGGGAAGGGACTCAAACTGATTGTGTCCAGGGTGAGAGCCCAAATCTTTCAGTTGACCTCTAAATGTAAATCAACACTCTGTTCAAACAACCACCGTTCCTCCATCATAGTTTTCTTCCGAGCATTGAAGTAGATGAGGCTCGGTCGACTTCAGCTGTGAAAATGACTAACGCCATGTGACTTGTAGCCAAAACCAAAGAGCAAGGCTGCTGTGTAGCATAATATTCAGTTTCTAAAGGAAACATACTTGTTTTTCTGCTGTGTAGACAAAAGTTACTCTGTTTTGTTTGACTGATTTTACTGAGATGTACTGTAAAAGTGCCTCATGAATGCATGACTACTTTATGATCTTAAAAAAGGATACAGAGCCAAAACGCATTTAATAGTTCAAGTTAAATTTGTGAATTTGCTAAGCTACGTTCCTGTCAGCTTTGTATTATGATTCAGTTGTTTTGCTGCATATTTATTGAATACTTAGGGGAGCAATGATGAAATTCAATCTCTGTTTGTCTAAATTGTAACAATGAACTGTATTTTAGGCAGCAAGCTGAATAAGGAAAACAAACCATCATCTCACAATATTTATCTCCACTGACACCGACGTGTGTTGTGCCATATAAGCCCCATCAGTTCTGATATCGGAACATTGGGTTCAGCCTCTGGGACTGAGCATATCAAAAAAATCAAATAAATAAATAAAAAAATGTCAAATCCCTGCCTCACAAGTCAATATAAGTTAATTGTGTCATGTTTATAACACTATTACACAATAAATATAAACATAAACCATGAGAATGACTCAAAGTGACTCAAAATGAAAAAATGCTGATTAGAAAAGTTAGGAACTAGCTAGAAGGCTTAACTCAACGGTTTTAGAATCCTTAGAGCCTACAGAGTCAATACCAACCATTCCACTCACACAAAGCATCGCAACGCACAAGAATGTCATTTGTGTCCAGCAAAAAATATGAAAATGTACTTACTTATGGCTGAAATATGAATATTCCAGGCCTTCCTGCAACCTACTCACAGCTAAGGCCACGGCGCACCCTGCTGCAGTGAAACGAGCACCGTTCAGGGACCACCAAGGACTGTGGGAACTTTCATGCTTGTGCGGAATTAACATGAGTTCTCGACATGTCAGAACTAAAATAATTATTAAAAATACTTAACTTCACTCAATCAAAGCCAAACTATGCACAGATACTCCTACAATATTGAGCTATTGCATATTGTTTTTAAAAGTTTTCATCTATATGTGTAAGGTAATAGAAATTAACTTTTAATCTGTTTTTATGTGTATTATCATAAACCAATATACCACTAACACATATATGGCCTTATTATCTATCTTCACAAGGGTTTTCTCTATATTATAGCTTATAGCTGTCTCGCTCTCTTTCAGATGGTGAGGGGCTTTTCTAACCGTTCCCGCAAAGCCAGGATGGCGTCTGAGCAGAAGGATGAGAATGACCTGCCTCTGTTTGGAGAATGGCAGACTGAAGAGTACCAGCCCCCGATAGCTGTGGATGGGAAGGTAACAATAACGGGGAGGAGCAAAAATGATTTAAATATGAATTTAATTTCATGAACAACCAATACATTAAATTGTTTTTTGTGACTGTATCTCCAGGTTCCGCGTAACGACTACGGCAACGTCTACCTGTTTAAGCCCTGCATGTTACCGGTGGGCTGTATTCACCTCAAGCTGCCCAACCTGCAGCGCGTGGCCAAGAAGCTGAACATGGACGCCGCCCCTGCGGTCCTGGGCTTCGACTTCCACGGAGGATACTCGCATGCTGTGTAAGACATCACTGAGGGGAGATTATAAAACACCAGGAAGTGTGATCAGTAGTATGTTGGTCGTTTTAGCTGCATTGCATCTGATCATTTTCTTTCTTTATTATTGCAAGTGATTTTTACAGTTGCTTTTATCACATGTAGGGTAGTTCTCTAACACCTGTAAGAACACAGAAAAGCATTAAATACATTACATACATTATTATTTCATGTTAAACATCCTAAGAAAATACTTTCATCGTGATCTTTGGCAAAATGTTTATTTTAAGTGTGTGAAAACAAATATTGGCTTGATTTCTTTTTCTTCTATTTATTCTTATCCACTTATCTTGGATCGGTTGCTGAATTGTTCTCAATTAGCAAGTTTTCTTGACATTAGTTTGTTTTGATGCAGACATATTGTAGAAACTGCTGCTGTTAGTTGTGTTGCACGCTCAGGGAATTTCCACTTTTTCATTCTGTCTTTGCATGATATGAATTGATTATTTGAAAATATTACTCAAACACTCAAGTCTGCACATTGTAAAATCTATCTGCACGATGTTAGTAGTTTCCACCACTGTTGAAAAAAAAGAAGGCGTATTAAATGCTTTTAATATTCAGAAAATGATTTCAATGTGTGTGTTTCAGGACTGACGGTTACATTGTGTGTGAGGAGCATGAGGAGATTCTCAGAGCGGCCTGGTTGGAGGAACAAGAGATTCAGAAACAGAAGGAGAAAGAGGTGTGTGTGTGTGTGTGTGTGTGTGTGTGTGTGTGTGTGTGTGTGTGTGTGTGTGTGTGTGTGTGTGTGTGTGTGTGTGTGTGTGTGTGTGTGTGTGTGTGTGTGTGTGTGTGTGTGTGTGTGTGTGTGTGTGTGTGTGTGTGTGTGTGTGTGTGTGTGTGTGTGTGTGTGTGTGTGTGTGTGTGTGTGTGTGTGTGTGTGTGTGTGGAACCAACTTACTTTCAAGTTAAAGCAAAACCAGTTGTTTAAAACCTGTTGGGCACCAAAACACCATGCCAACTTTTCCTCCCTTTCACTTTCCAGAAAAAAGAAAAGAGGGTGATCTCCAACTGGACTCTGCTGGTGAAGGGGCTCCTGATCAGAGAAAGACTGAAGCAGCGCTACGGAAAGAAGAACCACGGACTCGGTGGCCTCGAGGAGACTGGCGGGCTTTCGTCAGATGAGGAGGAGGTTGAGGCTGGAAGCCCTTCAGCCAAGACGGCGTCTGAGACTCTGGCCATGTCCTGGCCCCAGAACAGACAAGCAGAGGAGGATGGAGGGAGCATCAGCGGGCTGAAGAGGAAGACCACAACAAAGCGAGAAAAGAAAGGACAAGAGAAACATTTGTTCCCCTTTGAGAAAGTGTGATGTCAGGGAGAGAGAAAAAAAACGTAGTTTTAGTTAAATCAAGGCTAATTACTCTCTGCCTGACTGCTCCTGATATTTACTTTGGAAGACAGTCACATTCCTTGCAAGCAGGATAAAGTGTACCTCAGGTGTAACACATTTTTAAATACATTGTTACAAGGTTAGTCATCCTTGGAACCTTTGGCTGTAACATTATAAGGAGAGACAAGAGAGGAGGAACTGATCTGCGGATTGATCCGTTTCTTCCAGTAGTCATAATACATGCAGTAAACCTGCTCTTTCTCCACCATCACTGTGCATACTCCATGAGCTCATGTACTCTGTTGTTAGCCTTTTACATGAGATCTTAGTAGAAATACAGTATCAAATCTGGCAAATTGTCACATGTTCTTGGGAAAAAGAAGAGTGTTATCAGGTTTCCTTAAAGGGAGAACAAACTCGAGATGAATGTGAGAACCGGTGTCTTTACAATTTCAGATGCGTGTTCGAAATGAGATAAAGATGCACTGTGCTTTATTTTACACAGTCGGCTGGGATACACTCGGCCCGCTTGCCAATATTCAGTGCTCCAAAACTCGATCAGTACAGTGCTGGTATGAGCGTGGTGGACATAGTTTCCCTTTCAGTTCAGCACACAAAACGCATATGCAGCTCCTGCCGACTTGAATTAATGGCTTGTGTGGCAAGTGAACACAAACAACCCTGTGTGCCAACAACACTACAAACTATACATGTGAATACAAGCCCATAGCTTGTGGTGCAGCCACTGCCTGCTACTGATGCATTTCATCTAATTCCAAAAAAGGCATGTTTCCCCCATGACGACCAACTGGACCACAGCCATTCTTACTGACTTTACTGTACTCTATGTAGCTTGACTCAATGAAAACAGAAACTTGTACTATTGTTGTCGTACAATGAGAACTTTGCATCTCCGTTGTCAGGAACCAGCTCAAAACAGCTCTGCTACTGTCCTACTGTGCACTTTTGAGTTGATGTAGCTATTTCGGGGTTGTTGGATCCGCTCATCTGACAGATAGATAGACCGGAGCACATGTAGATCATGTAACCCAAGACTTGAGGTTTGAGCCTGAACATTGCAGTTAAGAAGTTGGTAAATGATTTCTTAACCTGTCTCGACTTCTCACAAATCCTGTACTTCCTCTGTGTCTCTCTTTCCCTGTTAGGCTGCTACATCCCTAGAGGTGCACGAGTTCCTGCTGTATTCTGAATCAGCCCTCACATTCAGCCTCTTACTCATTGCTTTCACACTTTTGTCATGTTTCACACCTTGTGTCTCTGTACGTGTTTTTGTACACAGCAGCTGATTGCTGTATTTAAAATGGTAAACTGTTTTTGTATGAAAAGTATTTTTCTAAGATATAATAATACCTGTTAAAAGCAAAAAACTAAACAAAATAAAAAAGATTTTGTTGACTGTCAGCTTTTGTTGCATTTATTTTATATTGTTAAAGCAAATGATGAAGTCTAGCATAAAAAAGCCATGACCAAACAGTTTTATATTGCTACATCAATTCTAATTGATTTGTGCTAGATTTCAATGAACGTTCACAAAAATTCACAAACATTCACAAAAATCCCATAGTAATCCAAAGAACATGTTTAAGTAATGTGGGTAATTTTACACCAGTAACTAAACTGTTATTAATGACATTTTGTGTGTATAAACACCAAAGGCCAGCTGAGATTCCGATGTATGTTCCTTCTCAATGGTTATCAAAGCAGTAAACCTGGGGGGCCCAACCCTCTGTTTCACTCAGGCACTGCTGAGAAGCCACGCGGAGGGTAATGGATTGTTAATAATGCCACTGGTCCCATACCTTTAGAGCTAAAACACTTTGCACTGCAAATGTTTTTATATAATAAATTATAAACTTCAACATATTCAGATACATGTTAAAGTTACTATAGAAATTAAGTTGCTGTACATGCGAGGGATCAATGTAACGTGTATGATAAAGGTGCAATACGTTTGAGTAAATGCACAAATACATCACCAATATGGGGACTGGTGTGATATAATTTGAATATCCAACATAGCAATGCAGTTCATATAATTTGATTAATGACGATGATTTTTGTATTAATATGGAAACATTCCCTTCATCACATTACTGTGACGCGTACCAGAAGGCCTAAACACACCTCATGGTCGACCTGTGCATGGACTACCAGCCAATAAGTATCTATTATGTGACAAACCTTAATACTGAATGTAAAACCCCAAAAGCAAAGACAGCAAGAGTACTAAAACCTATGCAACAAATTCAATGTGTCTATTTTAGGAATTAAGGTGTGTCATTTCATGAAGATACAAATATGTTGTTGTTTTTTGTGCAAACTTCACACAATGACAACAATTGTGTGAAAACAACATTGGGGAAGAAGAGGTTTTTTTTCCCCCTGTCATGTAGATATGTGTATGCTTACAATACACTGGACAATAAGAATTGTCATATAGTCGTAAGCCTGCCATTAGCTAAAGATGAATCCAAGGTTATTCGTATTACCTGAACCTCTGAAAATCCTGTAAGAGAGCCCGTGGTTGTTTATTGGTAAGATATTGCATAATTCTTGTAATACTGCTGAAGTATTAATGGACAGCACTAATGCACAACTTTAACTGCTGCATGTCGTAGGTCCTCGATGAGAGAGGAGGTAAGCACGAGAAACGCGGAAGTGACGTAATTGATAAGTACCTCTAATTGTCGATCTTCCGCCTACTAGCCAAGCGGACAGAGTAGCTCCGATTTCCCCCACACACAAAAAAACCTCCTGGTAGTCAACACAGACAGAGCCGACGCTTCTCCGAGAGGTAAAAAAACATCGCTTTTGACTTGCAGGATTAACAGACATTGTTGTGTAAATGTGTCGATGTGGTCCCGAGCTCCAGAGGGCCTTGTTTACATCTCAATCCCCGGGCTAGAGTGGGTGAGAGGCTGCTGCACAGCGGGAGACCACGGCAAAGGGGGGTGGCTAACGGGGCTAGCTAGCTCTTATGTTGGACATTTTAGAGCCACATAAAATAACGTTTTTTTCAAAAGCTTTTGCTGGTTTGCTCTGTGAGTTACTCGCCAGTTGGACCGTGCGACTCGTCGGTTGGGCATGCCGTGTCTCCGCTGCTGAATATAACGTTTACTGCCGGTACGCTAGCCAGCAAGCTAATCCGGCTAACGGTAAATTGGCCAGCCTTTTTGTGTATTTGACTTTATCCCCCATCATTTTTTGTACGTCTGCACCGAAATCGTACCAACACGCCGATATCCAGCAACAACCAAGCCGAGGTGTTGTTATTGTTGTTATTTTATTTGTTTCACGTTGCTTAATCTGTCCTCTACTCCCCATCCCCCAAGACGGGCTATCAGACCCAGTGCTGCTGAGTCGCCGTGAGACATTAGCGAGATGTGTGTCACCCAGTTGGCTGCCTATTTTTAGCCTGGACCGGGCGGAATGTCGCTGGCCTGGCACCGGTGCCGGCTAACCTTGTTTAATATCCTGCTGAATATTTTTTGCGAAGTCACATTTGATTGACGGTGCCAGCTTTGATCCGGTGTCTCTCGGCCATAGTGCATGCAGATCACAGGTTGAAATGAGCCGACAGTGGTGTCAGCGTTTGTATTATCCTCAGGTTATCCGGTAACCGTTACTTTCCTTTCAAAGTCATTAAACTCATAATATGTTGCGTGAGGACACGTTTTGGCAAGGAGAAAACTTAAGCGACCATTCCACATTGAAACAGCACAATAGAGCAGTGATACCACTGTGGAAGGGGACCACCATCCTGGCGAGGACATGCATTATGGGCAGGACACTAGTGCTGCACAAGCAATGCTGGATGCATTCAAAGGAATGTGGTTAGTCTGTTAAAGGACCGAGTGATGTTGGGGTGGAACAAGGTAATACATGTCACCCAATCTGTGTTAAGTATGTACAATCCCATGTCCAGTGGCCACTGTGATGTTGAGCTCCGTAGTCATTTTTAACTGACTTATTCAAGTATTTCTGAAGTCATCATAGTAGAAATCTGTGTAAAATATGCATATATCGTGCCTCATGTTTTGGGGCTCTATAAAAGAGATCTCCAAAAATAATTGAGACTACAAGTGTAGACAAGTACATGTAAAGATGTATTTGCCTTCCCCGTGCCACCATTTATAGCATCAATCTAGCTTTGCTTTGCTGTGCTTGCAAGAATTTTGGTTTTAATTCCAATTGAGACAGGCTTCCATATCCTGCTGTGTCCAGTATTACTTACCGGTTTGTCACAAAGTTAACTACTATTGAGGTTTGTCTGTTTCCCTCATCCCTAAATCCAAAGCATCTTCAGCTAATCCTCTAAATCTTGTCTTAAGGCTTAACCCATGTTGTCTCCCACACATGTTTATCAGATCTACCATGCATTTAAAAATAAATACAGGATATAGCTGATTTTAAATTCATGTCATGATTATATCCAAAACTAGAGACAGAAGTGGGGCTGCAGAAAGAGATGCACCCAGACAATAAAAGCAGATTGTTTGGAAGGAAGTAAGGAGTAGGAGGAGAAGGTTCATTGCATTAAAGAGCAGTGACTCTAATGGTAAACAGGGTAGATGTAGCTGAGATCTGATGAACTGTGCAGGCTGGGAGGGACACATACTTGGCAAATTAAGTGGATTATAATATGACAATCTGTAATAACCGGTTAACCGCTCAGTAAAAAAGGCAGTTGACGAAAGGCACAGCCAAAAGTTTAGTAACAACGGACAGGTAACTTTCTAGCTTGTGTTGGCCTGCGACAGAATATGTTACGCAATGAAATTATCTGTAAGAAGAGTCTGGTTAAGAAAGGCTGCAAGAATTGCTACAGAATCTATTGCAAGGTCCATTTTCTTTTCTTCTAAAGGTGTGCAATTTGTGGGCAAAACAGGAGAAAAAAAAGTTGTCACCCTCCTCAAAGTGAAGTTGTCTTCATCAATAGACGTGTATTATTCGTGGGAAAGTTAGAGACGTTTCAAACTTTAGGGATGACTTGGCTCAATTTTAGGGAGTTGCTTGAATGTTGGGTGGGAAGGTTTGGCCACAAGTAAGAAAGACCGACTGCGCTATTTCAAAACAGGTTTAGACTGCCCTGTGAGCTCAATTAGACAAACCTTTATTTTCAGAAATTAGGACCCAAATTACTCAGAGAAATTGTCATCATAAACTCTCCAAAGTATGTGAAACACCAGCTCTGTGGTTTAGCAAGGCGTTGTCAATATTATATAATTTCCATCCATATGCCACATGGACAATTGGATATTACCAGCTAGTAACCTACCTTTCAGTCAAAGTTTTAAAAATAATGCATCTCCCAAATTGTGCCACTAATTGTGCTCCAAAATGTGTTAAGTGGTGTCGGACAGGGAGAGTCTACAGTATTCTAAGGCAGTCAACATTTTTTAAAGAAATATCTATTGAATTGATGGACAGTGTGATGCAGAACTTTGGACATGACCCTTAGAAGTAGTAATGGATCGTGTGTGTGTGTGTGTGAGAGAACATTTTCAGAAAATATGGACACAATGTTTGGGAAAACATTTTCATCAGGCCTAATTAGACATTTAGTTTAATCTAGCACTTGCTCCTTGACATTTAAATTGAGAATTTCATTTTAAAGATAAGTTTACATACACAAAAATAAGCTGTAATGAACAACTCTGATCATGTATGCATGTTGTTTTCCTCCTTTTTCTTTTGTGACTTGCTCTCTTATTTATTCATTCCTTTTTTTTTTCCATTTCCTTCTATTCAGCCTGTTTACCCTCTGAAGATCACCCCGTAACCAGCTTTCCAAATGAGTGACGGGGAGTGTGACTTCTTCTGCTTTTTCCGCTGCTGCTGAGCGCGCTCTCCACGCGCCTCAGGCGGACGGACAGGAAGGCAGGGTGTCTCCTAGCAGCGACACAAGCCGGTGGAAAGGAGCGCAGGGAGACACAGCGAGGTGTCTCTTCAAGCAAGCCACTTCCGCCAGTTGAACCACTTGGATCAGACAGGTAGGCGCGCCGTCTACCTGTCTGGGTGGTCGATTCAATCGACTGGATGTCTGTGGACATGAACAGCCAGGCGTCGGACAGCAACGAGGAAGACTTTGGGGTGAACTCTGAAGAGGAGGAAGATGAGGACGACGATGGAGGAGAAGAGGAGGAGGATCAGGGCGATATCTCGACCTACTATGAGGGGGTGGCCAGTGACGTGGAGCAACAGGGCGCTGACTCCTTTGACCCGGAGGAGTACTTGTTCACCTGTCTGACCTACAAAGAGAGTCAGAGGGTGTTGATAGAGGAGGTTAACGCTGTAGCCGCTGCACTGAAGGTGAGTTTATGTCTGTAGTGGGGTTGCAGGATTCTGCACTCTCATAATCCCAATAATATGCCCTTTGGCTGTGTATTGCATAAAACAGTAATAAGAACCACACTGATGTCATTTGTTACTTAGAATGCCGCAAAGAGTTAAACAGGCCGAGTCTGGTTCCTCTGATTGCAGTCAGCAGGTTGAACCGTGCTCCTGCTGCCCGTGATTAGGGAAGCTGTGTGAAGTCGAACACACATTTCAGTTGTTCCTATTGACGTATTTTACTGCTTCTGTCACAAGAGGATTGCACAAGTTTTTAAAGTGCTTTCATTAACACTCGCTCATGGTTATAAAATAGGTATTATTCATGCACTGAGACATGTTTGCAAAGTAATTTAAATAAGTGATCACAGAATAATTGTGGGGCTTCATAACAGACCGTTGGCTTCTTAACATTTATATATGCGTCTGTGAGGCTGTTCACTGTTGTAGGAAAACTTGTCGATCAGGACTTGCTGTACTTCTTCAAGTGGTCTTGTGTTACTGTTGAAACTCACTTGGGGACCAAGTTTAAAGCTGAGACATGCTTCTGAGTTTCTAATGCATTTGTTCCCAAATTATGCACGATGGCCTTTCATGCTCTGTGACAACAAAACCTTTTCACAGAAGACGTTTTGACTCGGCGCAGTAGGAAAAGCACAGGTATAAATTATCAAACGAATGTGGAGAGTGAATTAAATTTAACTGCTTCACTTTCAGAGCGTCACTGTCACAAGGCACATGAATATAGCAGAACCGCCACGAATGTGATCAATAACACTGCTTCTCTTACCGACAAGTCAAAATGTCTGCTGTGAATAGGGCAGATTTGCGTCTGCATGCTATTTAACAGTAACGCTTGACTTAATCACACATGTTAACTGGATAGCACATCAAGTCATCAGCAGGCAAGTCAGACCCTGACCCGCAGTGCGTTTCAGTTTTCTAGGCTGCCAAATAATCAACACAAACATTGTGTTAATGGTGAAACTATCTTGTATATACAGGATATTTGTTTTCTTTGTTTCATTGATGTTGAATCTTACAGTCTATACAACAATATTGCAGTCCAAAGTGATGCCTTCAAATAGTTAATTTTGTCTTGCCGGTGATCAATAAAGCAAAAGATATTCAATTTCCAACAGTATAAGACACAAGTGAAGTTTCTATTTACATTTGAGAAGCTGTGTTTAGCAAACAAGCTTTTTATTTAGTTTAAAAAATGCCATTGATGCTATTGATTTTGGTGACATAATCCAATAATTGTTTCTACTGTTACATTTTTGGTTGCATTTTATTTGGAAGATGCCATGGTTGTTCTGCAGCCAAGTATTGCTATTAGTTTCACAGTAGGGTCAGAATCATGAAGGATTCCTTTCTCATGAAAGAAACAGTCCGTTAATTATCCATTATAGTGAAAAGACGAGACAGCCAAGTCACTCATGTGTCACTGAAGCAACATTTCTCAGCAATTGTTGCCTCTCTTTGTCTCTTTGTCTCTCAGGTTTTACCAGCGGTAGCAAAACTGATCCTGGTGCATTTGCACTGGCAGGTTTCACAAATACTGGACAGGTATGTCACCTGATGCTTTCTCCCCACTCCTGCCTTTTCATTTGCAGTATCCCCCCTCCCACACACACACACACACACACACATTTTTTTAAATATTCTTTTTCTTTCTCAATTCCCTCGTGGTTCCTTCCTTTTTCTCCTGTACCTCTTCCTCCTCATCTTCTTTCTCTCTCTAGCTCATTATTTGCACTGCGGTTTGATATTTTTCTATCTCATCTTTGTATGACCCATGGTTCTCATTGTCCCTCCTCAGATTTAAGTCCAACTCGTCTCTGCTGTTGTCAGACGCTCTGGTCCAGCCCAGCAGCACCTGCAGATCAGTCGCTGTGAGTAATAAGCCACGTGCAATAAAAGAGGACTTGTAATTTAATATGCTTGTCAATCAGTTAATTGTTACCTTAGTCTGTAGATACTTGTGGTACTTATGCTTACTGCAAAATTCAGATCATTTGGGTGTGGTGTTTTATCAATCAAATATGCAGGTCTTTTTCTGGTTGATTTTATTTTTCTGTATTCCAGGGGTTTGTGTGCAGCTCTCCAGTGCAATCACGTGTTTGATGTTATGTTCATGGTTTTTGTGTTTTAGCCTCCTCAGTCCCTCCAGTGTGGCGTGTGTCTACAGGTTGTGCGTAGAGACTCCCTGCTGGCGCTGCCCTGCCAGCACTCCTTCTGCAAAGCATGCTGGGAGCAGCACTGCACTGTCCTGGTCAAAGATGGCGTGGGAGTGGGTGAGCAGAGTGTGTGTATGAGTGGAGCTTTGTGTGCCCCCAAGTGTCTGTTTGTGTATCTGTCGGCCTGTTCTTCTGTTTATGTGTTGGGGTGTGTATGTGCTTTTCCTGGTAACCTTGAGGGTTTGATAATACCTGGAACCATTTTCTTTCAGCATTGGAAACGTTTATTTGACTTGGTAAAGGAAGATATTTTAGTCCCCTCAACTCATAGAACATTTCGGCTCAGCTATGAGCCAGAAAGCTAACGTTATGCTCGCAAGATCAAACATTGCAATATGTATATTATGATATAATTTGATAGTATGTTTAACAACGAGACAAGCTAGCTATCCAGCCACATCATTGTCCCCATATCAATATTTTCATGAACAAATGTGAGGTCATGTGTACTGAGTTGAATATGATGATGATGGTATGCGTTGGTGAGTTCAAAGGGGACGTGTAAACTTGAGTCTCGAAGCTCGTGCAGACGTTCCGATGATGAGGCACTAAAGGACTACACTCATTGTTGTAGAGACGATATTCAAATTTATCAGAATCAACTATTCAACCATGGTGTAAGAGTTTTAAATAACTCATCAGGTGTAAAATGCACCTGGCAGGCATCCTCCTACCTATGGTTATTTATGCGTGTGTGTGTGTGTGCTTATGTCAGCATGAGAGCAGATGGAGGTGTGGGTGTGTACATGGAACGGTTTAAAGTTTTGTTGGTGTGTGTGAGAACACAAGTGTGTTTTGTATGTGCTTATGTGAGCATATTTGTATGCATAACCCGTTGTGTCCCTCAGATAGTCGTTCCACGTAACAGAGTCCTTCTGAGCCTGATAAGTGTTTCTCTATCAGCTGTATCAAGGACGCCTTTTTGATGAAAGATGACCCCGAACCAGTTTCTGGGTCACTGTAACTCTAGAAAGCACCCGGCGTAAATCAAATACAACTGGAGGAATGTTTTCAGTCACAGAACACACCAACAGCAGTTGCAGCCTTTGTAGGGCAGTGTGTGTTTACATGTTGACCCTTCGTAATGTTTTTTTTGGTGTATGTGTTCAGGTGTCTCGTGTATGGCTCAGGACTGTTCCCTGCAGATGCCAGAAGACTTTGTCCTGCCGTTGCTGCCAGGAGAGGAGCTGAAGGACAAATACAGACGCTACCTCTTCAGAGACTATGTCGAGGTGTGTGTGTGTGTGTGTGTTTGTGTGCGCAATCAGAAACAATGTCCCCGGTGCTCTGGAAAATCTACAGAACACAATGTTAAAACTCATGATTGTCATGATGAATCCATTAATTTTGTGAACGTATTACTAAAGCTTTGTCTCTCTTTGTCTTGCAGAGTCACTTCCAATTGCAGTTATGTCCAGGTGCCGACTGTCCCATTGTCATCAAGGTGCAGGAGCCCCGGGCACGCAGGGTGCAGTGTAGCCGCTGCAGTGAAGTCTTCTGGTAGGGCACGCATGTACACACAAAACGAGCATTTCCTCTTTGATAGAGTAATAGTTAAACTCAATACAGCTGTACTAGGTCAGATGTCTTTGCCTGCCTGCTGGCTTTATAACAGAGTTGTATTAATTTATCTCACAGACTCTGAATTTAATTTTGTATCCTGAAGCAGTTAGTTCTTTGCGGCTTCCTTTTTTTATGTCCTGTAACATTTTGATCTGGTCCAAGAATAAGATTACATTCTTGGATGCAGTGCGAGAAAGTACAGAATAAAAATACAATCCGCGCTTGAGAGAGAAACTGATTTAACAAAAATTTTATTTAAGTAGTCCATTTGACAGATGGCCACACAGCTCATGTGTTGAAAGATAAATTTGCCACTTTTTACGTTTATGTTGGTGTCAATGGAAAATGAAGTCGGCCGAAGCGATACATTCTCTGCATATAACCTGTTGCTGCTCCTGCATCCATTGACTTAGTTGGAGGCAAGGAAGAACTACCAACTACTTCAGCTTTTATTTTTCTGGGAAGCCAGCATGCATTAGACTAGAAAAAAAAACAAGAAAAATTACATCCCAAAATATGAGTGCAGAGGAAGTTACGGAGTGTGCAAACTATGCCGCATTTTTCCTGAAGTAAATGAATATTTATTGCCCACAAAGTTCCCTATTCATTTATGCTTCGTAAATGATCTGTGTGGTTTAACCATCACTCAGAAATTCTATGATTTCCAAATCGTAGCAGAATTGTGCTGAGCGTTGTATTTGTGTCTCTTTCTCCGTCTCAGTTTTAAATGCCGTCAGATGTACCACGCACCCACGGACTGTCAAACAATCCGGAAATGGCTGACAAAATGTGCAGATGACTCGGAGACGGCTAACTACATCAGCGCACACACTAAAGATGTATGATGGATCTGCACGCGCACATACTCGTGCACATACAACAGCTTTGGTGTATCAACATGCACGCATACTGTCGTTTTGTACACATGGACATGATCGGGTTTGACACAGTTTAAAAACAAATACAAATGCATATTACTTTTTATCTGTAATACAGTGCTATAACCTGTCACTTACTCTATGCATCATATTCGTATGTGTTTTTCTCCTTTAGTGTCCTAAGTGCAATATTTGCATTGAGAAGAACGGAGGGTGCAATCACATGGTGAGTCAGAGATGAAAATCTCTTTTTTCCCAGAATACAGGAAATGCTAAATGGATTCTGTTTTGAGAGCTGAAGTCTGCAATTTAAATATAGTTTGACACATGGATAGATCACTCCTGGTCTCACATGTTACCTGGAATGTGCTTATTTTATCATACAGTTTTTAAGTTTATTTGTTTTCAGTTGAGTGCTAAGTGGTTTTGTATGAAAACGTTCAGCTACTGATTTGATCAGATTAAGTTGAGTTGTGACCTTACGTGGTTGTTTTGTCAAGTTTTTTGTTAACTAATTTGACTTCCTCCTGTCTCTGTGTTTATTTTAGCAATGCTCCAAGTGCAAACACGGTAAGTAGTTTGCCTAATAGTTTCACACCTCCAGTCTGATCCAGTGACCTATGAGCTCACTCTTCTGGGCCCACTAGTGGCACAATGCACACCACACAAAAGAATCAAACAGAAATTCTTAGTGAAAAGTTGTCCTTTGAACAAAAGTCATATTTATCTTTGCATTTTTATCTATTCTTGGTGACAACTGACATTCTTAAGGAAGCGTATAATTGAGTAGATTACATATGGATGTATATATTTATATATGTAAACATCTGGGTGCCAAGCCGGTATGAGATCTAGGATGGCAGATGTGAAAGCACAGAGAAAAACCCAACAACATGCACAACCATTCTTATTTTTCATTCCAATCACATACATGAAAGAAAATATACTTATTAATATGATATTGCATTTCTGCCATTAGATCCCCCTAAATGCTTCACACTTACCTTTTTAAGAACAGAGCTGGCATTTGTTGTGATACAAATGTGTCACACAGTACATATGCATGCAGGTAGTAAGGAATCCCAAAATGTGTTTGTGTCCTGAAAGACTTCTGCTGGATGTGTCTTGGTGACTGGAAGACTCACGGCAGTGAATACTACGAGTGCAGCCGCTACAAAGAAAACCCTGATATCGTCAACCAGAGCCAGCAGGCTCAGGCCAGAGAGGCCCTCAAGAAATACCTCTTCTACTTTGAGAGGGTGAGCTGTTGTGATTTTGCTCAAAAAAACAGAAACCTTTATTCAGAGCAAGCATGATACTGGTTCAAAGAAAGGGGTAACGAGGCGGGTTCATTACCTCTTTCTAGTATTCTTCTTTTGTTGTTTCTACCCAAATGCTGAGACTCAAAACCTAGGGAAGATGTTTTCATTTTCAGATTTGAGGGTGATTAAGGCTTAACAGCCATTGTCTTTTCACTGCTGTCTTTTGGGGACATTTGTGTCCAAAGCCATTCTTACAACAAAAATGGTCTGAAGCTTGTAACAATAACTTTTTATTGACACCGACAAATTCAGCATAGCTCTCTTGATCTACAGCTGAAATATTCTTTCTGTATTTTATTCTTTTTATTTATTTCTATTTCTTAATCTTTACCACGCCAGTGGGAGAATCACAACAAGTCTCTGCAGTTGGAGGCTCAGACATACCAGAGGATCCAGGAGAAGATCCAGGAGAGGGTGATGAATAACCTGGGAACCTGGATCGACTGGCAGTACCTGCATAACGCTTCAAGGCTACTGGCTAAGGTACTCGCACACTGAACTGCAACTGTGTGTGTGTGTTTGTGTGCGTTTGTGTGCTAAATGAAGAGGTAGTATGTTGGTGATGTTAGGGGAGGGTAAATGAAGAAAGAGATTGAAGATTGCCACAAAGAGCGATACACCAAAAGTATAAAATCATACATTTTTGGGGTTTAGGATTTATTCAGGAAACTGAACATCTGGCAAATTTGTTAACATTTGTATTTTTAAATTAAAGAAGAAGAATTAAATCAATTCTCTCTGGAAGGGAAGAGAGCAGTGGGCCTGCTGAATAACTTCTAGCTGCTAAAACAGAGTGAGCACACGTCAGCATTATGCAGACGTGCAACTCACACTCAAGTGTTACAAAATGTCACTCGGACATCAGCACTCTTTCAAGGAATTTGGATCACTGTAATGAAAACTTTTGTTGATCAACCTTGTCACACTTGGTTCATGCTGTGAAATATTTTGGGGGGGAAAAGACTTTCTTTTTCAGGATTGGTTGATTTCTTCCTCTATAAGTAAAAATCTGTCCTGTGTGTGATGACTTCCATTCTTGTAAGGGTTAATGTTCTCCATCTCCAGTAGATTTGTACCAGTGACGTTTGTACCATGTTGATACAGTGCCTTCCTTTATTTTGACTTATTTATTATTTAGTCTGACTTTGCGTGAACATTTTCCAAACTTCTTTGTTTCCAGTGTCGCTACACACTGCAGTATACGTACCCTTATGCCTATTACATGGAGTCCGGCCCACGCAAGAAACTGGTAAGAAACAAGCACCTCTTAATACCTGTCCATCATTGCAGAACACACATTGTAGAACAATGGAGCCTTATTGTCCCACCGTACCGTCCACTTGGACTCAAGGAGGAACTGACAATTTCATACAAATGTCTAAAATTAATTTGAACAACATGGATGTGAACTACAATCTATGCAACTCTGGTGTATCTGTCCTTCCCTGCAGTTTGAGTACCAGCAGGCCCAGCTGGAGGCGGAGATAGAGAACCTGTCGTGGAAGGTGGAGCGGGTCGACACCTACGAGAGGGGAGTGCTGGGAGGCGAGGGGGAGCTCAGCGCCAGCGACAGAGGGGTAAGAGCTACAGGATGTATCGTCTGATTTTGTTTTGATAAAGAAGCTAAGAATTATTTGTATGATTTTGGTGATCCTGACTTTTCATCTCGCACCGTCATCGGGTCAAACATTTAATTTGTCCAATATTTCGGGTTATGATTTAATAGATGCAACGCTTGAGCTGCCCTTTTGCATTTATATTTATTTAATTATTGCGTGCTAACACACTAAACTAAGATGCCGAACATAATTATCATTATGTTAACATCGTCATTGTGAGCATGTTGGCGCCATGAAATGAGCGTTTAGCTGTAGACTCAGTTTAGACTTGGTTTATATTTTAAAAAGCAAGGATTCAACAATAATAACTGATGTCTTGTATGTTTTTTAATTTAATTGTATTTACAGGATCTGGAGAATCAGATGCACATTGCTGAGAAGAAGCGACGCACGCTGCTGAACGGATTCCAAGACACCTGAAGCTCCTTCACGACTGCAAAGCACCAGCATCTCCCGCACCCTCCCTCCTTTCTTCCTTGCCTCAGATCTTTGCTTCCTTCCATGACCATGCAGTCACACCGCCCCCTCCTTTTTGCACAGAATGGCACGATTGTATCTCCCTTTCTTCCGCTCATCCTCATGACACACCACATTTACATGTTTTGGCTCCAGAGCGTCACATTACAGCTTTTCAGATCTGATCATAAAGGTCAAATTTGAAGGTCTTCTCATGTGTCTGAAAACTGTTTGTATGCTTTAATTTCACAATAAGCATTTGGACACTGACACAAGCAGCTAAAAATAACATGTTGCGTGTTGAAAGAGTCAGACCGGTTACATTATATCATGTGACGCTGGAATATTCATTAGAGAAAAAAAGGTTAAATGATCGAGAAGCTTTTGTTGTTCAGGAATATGTTGGGATGGAGTACATTTCTTTCTTAAGAAGACTGTGCTGATTGTGGCTCTGTATTTAGTGGTTTCAAGTAGACCATAATGACTAGGGGGTACTTGCTGGCAGTTGTACCTCTAGTATTGGATTGGCCTAAACCGTATAATAGGAATAGGACAGACTTATGCAACGGTGCTTTTCCCGAACAAATTTTAATTTCCTAAGCTGCAGAAGTTTAATTTACATGAATAAAAAGGTAATTGATAACCACAAAGATGATTGCGTAGCCGGGGACGGTTTCATGGAAGTGGAGTGTGTGTGTGTGATACTTTGTAATAAAACGTGTCGCTGTCCTCGCTTTGCTTTGAAACAAACTTCATATCTACCAGGACAGGTGACAATGGCAGGTTATGGATACCTTTCATTGTATAGGTGTGTTTTATTTTTATTCTGCCATAAACGTGTATATGGTGTGTTTACTGTGGAAAAACGGTGACTTCACAGTCCCACATACTCCTTAAGATATTATACAGTATTTTCCTAAGTACCATGCATGATCACGTAAACAAAGTACAGAAGAATAAGGTGGATGTATTTAAAGTACAACTTTTATTTTAGTTGTTTTTTTGCCAGTGTTTCACAATAAACACACCTTCCCCCTTTGTTTGTTTGTACCTGACCTACTACTGCCGGCAAATAGTTGCTAGTCATTGTTGTCAAAGTACAACACTACTGAAATACTCATTATTGTCTCTTTACATAATCATACTGATGTTGTTGCTTGATTGTGTTCAGCTAGTGTAGATCCAAACCAGCGTGAGCCAGACCTCCATAAACATCCTACATTTGCACCTCCACTGATCAGGTGATGAACCAGAGTGTAATCTCAGCTATTCATGCACACTACAACACGCACACACTAACATTGACATTGCATTTGCACACACATACCATGCTCACATTGTCACGCTCAAACACTCCTCTGCAGAAAATAAACGTTAACAGTTAATTTGTCTCCTTCCCCCATCTTGTGCTCGCTTCGCTTTCTTTACATTCATCCCCTCACTTTATTTTGCTCTTTGTTTTTGTTTTTTCTTTGCTTCCTGCTCACATTGTTTACGTTTCTTCTGGAAAATGGCTGTTGATATAGATCGTTTAAAAAAAAAAAAAGAAATGAGGAAAAAAGAAAAAAAAATGGTTGTAATTTTCAACAGTTGTACATTAATACAGAAATAGAGTTACTGAGAGTTTTTAAAACCAGACCCCGTCTCGTGAGTTCATTACCTATGCACACACAAGATACTTCAATTTAAGTTAATAATTACTCATTGTGACACTCAATGAATTTATTGGGGCTTTGGATTTGTCCTCACCCAGCATCTGTTGTGTACGATCAGGGGAAAGGCAGTTATTTTTCTCGACGGTCACTGCGTTGTTGCTGAAGAAAGCCAGGCTACCTCTGACATTTTGAGATTGGCACCTATTTTGTAACGGGCCCTGGGCGTCTGCTAGTGGCCTAATATAGTCAGGCGTAAATGCAACTCTGCTACTCAAGTGTGTGTGACCCACTTTCAACTTCATACAGTAACATGGAGTGTGTGGGGGGGAGGATAGCACCCTCAAGTGTTTATTCCAAAGCAGGACAGGGAGGCAGTCCTCTTATAAAAACAGCTCTATGGGATGCAGGGTGTTGGAAGCCACTGTGAAATGGGATGTGTTGAGATTAAGTGGGAACAAATATATATAGATGTAAAAGATTTAGTTACTGGTTAGACCTACTTTGCAGATTAATATTATTAAAACTAAATATCAACTAATATATTATTACATGAAGTAATTAAAATAGCTTCACATTTATCGGCTAAATTTAAACAATATATTTTTCTATTATGAGCCAATTCTGCCAATAGGGTACTCTTACTTTTGAAACTTGCAAAGTATATTTTGATGTTAATATACTTTTGTGAGTAAGGGACATTTTGAAGGCAGGGCTTGAGTAAAATATCAGCGCTGGATTTTAAAGCCACATATCGGCAAATCATGCTGGGATCTTGAGTTCTCTATGTTCCACTGAGCAGCCTCATATTCAGCTATGAACGCCAAATAGTAATTTATTTGCATTTTCAATAACCTATACAATTATAAAAGCTCTTCTCTGCGACAATTGGGATAAAAAAAATGAAGGGGGCGAGTCGACCGGAAGTGGCGTCAGTCGTCAGTGTCGGAAACTGACGCCAAGGAAACAATGCACGTGTCTGAGGGAGCTGCAGAAAGAACATGAGCGCCCGGTTCTGGCCCCAGTGCAGAAAGACGAACATTCACACCGACATTTTATGTCCAATGTACAGCCGTTAACCGGAAACACAGGACTCTCCCCGGCTGCTCGGAGGCGCGCAGATCAGGACACCGGTCGGACCAAGTGACCAAGAAGAAGAAGAAGAGCGGCACGCGCGCGGCCAAAGTTGTCGGTCTCCTTTTTCCGGCCCGTGTGTGTTGTCTTGTTTACGTGTCCTCTCGTTGCCTCAGCAGTTCAGTTATTTTGTTTAATTAGTTCTGACACTGAAGGATCAGCGAGGGCTCATTGGGACATGGCGGACTACCTGATCAGCGGTCAAACCGGTTACATCCCCGACGACGGGCTGTCGGGACAGCAGCTGTTCAACGGAGGAGACGGGCTCACATACAAGTAAAGACTCCTACCCCTCTGCCCCGGGACACCGGGCGAAACAGGCCGAGCACGGCGACACAAACTCCACCGGCGCGCAGCTCTGTAACGCCCCGTAGTTTCGTGTGCTAATCGTAAACTATCACGTGTTCACCGTGAGGCTGGCTCTGTTGGACCCGGGGTCAGCCGTGTTTTTGGGGGCCAGTTGACGTAATAATCGATCAATTATTTGTTAAAATAACCCCCCCCCCCCTTTTTTTTTAAGGAACTGTCCAGCTACCAAACACTGCATGCTACGTTTCCCTCGTTGCAACCAGTAGCATGTTTATTGCTGACGGACTAGTTTAGTTACTTGGTGAACATTAGAAAGCTACAGAAGACGTATACAACTGTTTTTACAGGTTGAGTTAAATTAATGTGTGAACATTAGAAGTCATCAAAGCCCCAATACACTGTCTCACATTTCTAAATTACAGTCAGGCAAAGAAGCTTGCTGATGAGTAAAGTACCTGTCTTTAAAAAAAGAAGTGAAAAACATCTTGGAATTGAAATGAAGGGGAGGGACACATTCCTTCTGTCCCACTCTGGTTCTATATTTAGATCCTGACTGACAGGCCTTGTTGTTCTGCTGTGTGGATCCAGGCTGTACGTAAACAACAAATAAGAAGTAGTGTTGTGTACCGACTAGACGCTGACACAAAGCCATTAATCGATAAATAAAAAAAAAAGATGATTGACAGATTTTTTTGGTAGTGAAACATGTTACTCTGTTTGATGAATAGGAAACTAGTAGCACTAAAACAAATGTGTATTGAAGACCCACTAACTAACCCTAACCCTGATTTAATTGATTGCTTTGAGTGGTATTGGAAGTGTATTAAACTGTAGTAGTAATGATTATACGCCCCGTCTCTTTAGTCTCATCCTCACATGGGCCTCACCCCTCCTACTCCACATGGATAGACATGATTTCTTTGTGTAAATGTTTCTTACGCACACACGTTTTATAACATGAAATCTCCTGAAGAGTCCCAAGAAAGAAATTGATTTGTTGATGTCCAGTTCAAGGTAGTTTAAGTCACATTAGTCCTTGAATACCTTCTTGGTGTTCTATTTCTGAACTAGAAAACGTGTTTTGTTTGCTACACGTTTCATTTTTTTTACAATCCGAGATCTCAATTGTGAAGCGCGATGGGTCGAACTGTAATGGTTCAGAATTACTCTTAAGGTTATTTCGTGTTCGATTGGCTGAGGCCGATTCAAAGCCGTTAATGATGGACAGGTCTCTGTGAGAAGCCACTCTAACCTCGTCTTTCTCATCTCTCCTTCAGTGACTTCCTGATTCTGCCAGGCTACATTGACTTCACATCAGAACAAGTGGTGAGTCTCGATAATATAATATTTGCCAATGAATAAATATTGGTTTTATGTTGCTGTGGCGGTATTAAACTAATCTGAATATGGGATGATGTCTGGTATGGGAGCATATGAGGTGCGAGTGAGGTTTATCAGCTGTGTGCCTCCCAGCACACATATTCCCTGAATTACGCTAACAACGCCTCAACAAGCCAGAACAGTAAATTATGGCCTCCTGCTGTGACATTAATGGGATGATGGTTAGTTTTTAAGTGGCGCGTAACAGCGGCACTTAAGAGTCCTTAAGTGAGAAAACGTGGCCGCGATCAATATCGATATCATCACAATAACAGGACCCTGAAATCAAAGCAACTAAATGGCATTGGGTCATTACTTTATTACACTTTGTCAAAAATGTCTTGTATAAAAAAAAAAGTTACGTGATATAAAGCTTAGGAGTAGTTTCTCAGGAGAATACTTGGCACACGTTTTAACCCACTGACCTCTTTTGTGCAGGACCTGACTTCAGCACTCACCAAACAAATCACCATGAAAACGCCATTTGTCTCCACTCCCATGGACACCGTCACAGAGGCCAACTTGGCCATCGCTATGGCAGTAAGTAGTGCAACTTTCCTTTGGGTTATGAGATTGTTTATTGGTACACACTGATGTATCTTCTCCTCGCAGCTCACTGGTGGCATCGGCTTCATCCACCACAACTGCACGCCAGAGTTCCAGGCCAATGAAGTTCGCAAAGTCAAGGTAGTGATGGTTTTAGTTTCCCCTTTACACTTTTTTTTGTTATTTCTATGTCCACTCTTTCATCTTGTTCATCTGCTCATCTTGTTGCTTCTATTATTTAAGTTTTTTCCCCTCACAATAATATTCTTACTTTTTTCCATTCATTTTATGTTTATCTTTTCTATCATCTCACGTCAGCATCTCTTTGTCTTTCTCTATTTTTATTTGCTGTTCTCAGTTTGAAAAATGTAGGAGTGTTATTTCCCCGCATCCCTCGCTTGAGTAAATCTTTATCCAACCCTCCCTGTTGAATCCCTTACGTCCTTTCCCCTCATATTATCTTCCTTTTCTCTGCATCGCTGGCTCTTGAACCCACTTCCCGTTTGTTTCTTTTTGTTCCACACTGTCCTCCTCCTGCCCCCCTTTAATCTTTCACACCCTCCCTTCCCCTCCTCTCCTTGCTTCCCTCCCCCACCAGCGCTATGAGCAGGGCTTCATCACAGACCCGGTGGTGATGAGCCCCGGCGAGCGCGTTCGAGACGTCTTCCAGGCCAAGGCTCGCCATGGCTTCTGTGGAATCCCCATCACGGACAACGGAAAAATGGGCGGCAAGCTGGTGGGCATCATCTCTTCTCGAGACATCGACTTCCTGAAAGAGGAGGAGCACAACCTGCCACTGAGTGAGGTGGGTGGAGCTTAGATAAGTCGTTAGCCATAGGTAACTTAGACTACTATGATGTTGGACGCAAAAAGACATTTGGAATTGGTTAATTTAAATTTTGTAATACATCGGGATATTTTAATGCCAAACAGTAGACGTATTTAATAGCTATGAATTTAACACGGCGCCTGATCCATTTTTTGAGAATGATAAAGGAATATTTTACAGTAAAAAAAACTATACTACTGCTCAGAAGGTTGGGGTTTTCTGCCTCAAAAGCTTGATTTATTAATCAGATGGCAGATAGGACGACTCTATTTTGTATAGAGGTTATTTTGTATAAAGGGTTTGCAAAAAACAGTAATGTTTTGGACACGGAGAACAAACGCTGCTGGTTCAACTAGACGTTCTGCTTTTTTCAGTTGTCTGAGACGAAGATCTCTCAAAGCAACCGTTGAATAATAATGAATGTAGCAGTTTTTGATAAAATAATAATTAATGTAGCAGTCTTTGGTAAAATAATAATTAATGTAGCAGTCTTTGGTAAAATAATAATTAATGTAACAGTCTTTGATAAAATAATAATTAATGTAACAATCTTTGGTAAAATAAACTGGTAAAATAAACTGGAAGGTTAACGTGTGCAGGTTTAAATAGGAATAAGACCCTGTTTCCATATTGATTGCACAATAATGTCTATAACAGGCGGTAACATTATCTGGTGAGTTGCTTGAGCAGAGCTATTCTTAAAAGGTCACAATAGAAATAGAAGGTTAGTTTAAGATTAGCACTATTGGAATTGGATCACACTTATATATTTATAAATTATGTGTTTATGGTTTTCAGTGTTAATTCTATGGAAGCCCATTCCCGCAGCAAAAAAATAAATAATCACTTAACAAAAAAAAAACTGTTTTTTTTTTTTTAATTAGATTTTCCGGCAGAGGAAAAAAAATAAATAAAGAGCCATTCAGCGTTGAGAAGCTCCGCGCGTCATCACTGCCGTCCTGCTGGTGCTGAATCAAACTGCTGCTGGTCCGCCTGAAGTAGCGCTGGATATTATGAACCCGGACACGGGGGCGTTTGATGGTCAGACATTATAGGGACTTCCACAAGAAGTTTAAAGCAGAACTAGTGGTTAGTTCAATGGTGGATGGGGGAAACGGTACTGTGTTTACGGAAATAAGCCACAGAGATAAGCCCCGCCCCGTTCTTTATTTTCTTTTTAGATTTTCCGCCAGAAAAAAGAAAACGGGCCGGAAATGGGCTTCCATAGAGGTGCGCATGCGCTTCAGTGACGATTCCTCACAGGTCCCTTCATCCACTCGCCGGTCTTACAATGACAACCGCACGCAATTTATGCGTTTTCATGGTAATGGCGTGAACACGCCATTACTTGGTAATGGCGTGAACACGCCATTACTTGGTAATGGCGTGAACACGCCATTACTTGGTAATGGCGTGAACACGCCATTACTTGCGTGAGTTTACTCGCTACTGGCTTTACTCGCGCCTGAAAGGGGGCGGGGCTTATCTCTGTGGCTTATCTCCGTAAAAACAGTACCGTTTCCCCCATCCACCATTGAACTAACCACTAGTTCTGCTTTAAACTTCTTGTGGAAGTCCCTCTAACGTCGGACCATCAAACGCCCCCGTGTCCGGGTTGATAATATTATCCGTAGCCGCACAACAGCGTCTGAATGACGGCCGCTGCCAGCGCTACTTCAGGACGAGCAGCAGTTTGATTCAGCACCAGCAGGACGGCAGTGATGACGTGCAGAGCTTCTCAACGCTGATTGGCTCTTTTCTTTTTTCTTCTGGCGGAAAATCTAATTAAAAAAATATATATATATATTTTATTTTTTTGTTGTTACATGATTTATTGATTTTTTTAGTTTATTTGTTAAGTGATTTTTTTTTTTATGCTGGCGGGAATGGGCTTCCATATAATGCAGAGTTTTCAGAGAATGAAGGAACTCTTAGCACTTCAGGGTTTTTTAGTACTAATGCTTTAAGTTTGGATGCTTCTTTTCCTTTTACTCTCTGTGTTAATGTCTTGACAGGTGATGACAAAACGAGAGGATCTTGTGGTTGCCCCTGCTGGAGTGACACTGAAAGAAGCCAATGAAATCCTCCAGAGGAGTAAGAAAGGTGCGGAGGCTGTTCGAGTTGTCATTCATGACTTGCATGATTTGAGAACGTGAAATGATTAGTCATGCGTCCAGGTGTGAACACCTGTACATGTTTGACCCCTCTGATTCGGCCCACAGGTAAGCTTCCCATAGTGAACGAGGAGGGCTTCCTGGTGTCCATCATTGCCCGCACAGACTTGAAGAAGAACAGAGACTTCCCTCTGGCCTCCAAAGACTCGCGCAAACAGCTGCTGTGTGGCGCCGCCATCGGCACCCACAACGACGACAAGTATCGACTGGACCTGCTTGTGCAGAGTGGGGTGGATGTGGTTGTGCTGGTATGGAGGACTTCAGTACAGATCTTGGCAGTGGAGACCTAGGTCTAAAAGCTGTGATGATGCTCTGTAAATACCAATGTCATGTGCTTCTTCTGTTTCCCCAGGACTCTTCTCAAGGCAACTCAATCTATCAGATCAACATGATCAAATATATCAAAGAAAAGTATGACAATCTTCAGGTCATTGGAGGCAATGGTAATTTCCATTTATCCCAGCTACCCATCCCAAGTGATCACATTGCTTACAATAAGAGATGCACATGTTGAGAGAGCGTTCTCACTTTTATGGCCAGGTATTGCCAATGATTTTCCAAATGGATTTGATTCGGTATGGATTGGATGAGAGATATTTTAATTACAAAATTTCTAAAATGAGTACTTTCAGCCTTCAGTGAAGCGGCTCTTAGCATGTTTCGATTAATTTGAGGTTCTCTAGTCTGTTTCAAGCTTCACGCATTCTAACAGCCTCTCTGTCTCCCCCTCTCTGCTGCAGTGGTGACTGCCGCTCAGGCCAAGAACCTGATAGACGCAGGAGTTGACGGGCTGAGAGTGGGGATGGGCAGCGGCTCCATCTGCATAACGCAGGAGGGTAAGTGACTCAAGAAAACACCCCTCGGCCTCGCAAACTGCTTACACCCGCAAAGCAGCCCTCAGCCATTCTGGAGCCTTTTAAAGTGCCAACCAAGAAAGGGTTACCTGTTAACGACATGATGTCGGCTTGATGACGGGCACAAAAATGATCGCTTGGTGCAAGACAGCAGACGGCTCGTCTAAGGCTCCCCATGCTGGTCACGGGGAAAGACGGGCCTGTTGGAGTGGTTTCGTCTTCTTTCGTGTAGTCCATGACGCGTGCTTCGGGTGCACAGTGTGTTGACATTTCTGTGTCTCTGGCGACTCCTGCAGGATTAGTCAAGGTTGTTAAACATCACAAGCTGTGA
Source organism: Cottus gobio (assembly GCA_023566465.1). Classification (NCBI taxonomy): domain Eukaryota; kingdom Metazoa; phylum Chordata; class Actinopteri; order Perciformes; family Cottidae; genus Cottus; species Cottus gobio. The sequence continues at coordinate 18,885,269 of CM042215.1, forward strand.
CCGGTCGGGGTTCAGTGTAGTCTGATATTTTTTTGACACGTCACGTCAGGTGCTATGATCGACTGGTCTGTCAGTGTGGCGGTGGTTGACATGCTTTTGTTTTTTTATGACTATTAAATCATGCAGTTAAGTGTGGATTCCAAAGATAAGTTGTCATTGGGATGCTTTAGCTTATTTGTAAGGCAGAGCAAAGAAGTTTACTGTAGATAATGTAAATCTGTATTTATTGTTTTCTCTCATCTTGTCCCAAGATTCCTCTCAAGTCATTCGCAATATTTGTTCTTTATTTTTTACCTACAGTTTTCGTTTTGCCCATCATCTTGTTGTCCTCCAACCTGCCACCTCCACTTCTCTCTCTTACTTCCCACCCTTGTATGTGTTTATTTGTGTGTCCATGTCTATGTCCAGCTCCCCTCAGTGCACCACCAGCAATAAATCTCCACAGCCCCAAAACCCCAACCATTGTTACGGGATACTCCAGTAAGTTTTCCCTGTCCCCCTTTGGCCTGCGCTGGGCTCCCATTGGCTCCACTATCACATTGTGCCCGGCCTCCCCACTTCACAGCCTGCTGCATTGATTGGTTAACAGCTTTGCCTAGAGGTAGTGGTCATAGGTCATAGAGCTGACCGTGGGTGGTTTTGAGGTTTTGGGGTTTTGCTTGTTTCCGTGTCCTCACTAATCTGTCAACCATCATAAGTGAATGTTGCTCTTCCTCCACCCACTTTACTGACCTTTTTGACTCAGGTCTTGACGATGTCCTCAGATTGAGACACTCTCCATTTGTGTCCTTTGGTTGCCTATGGATACCACTGGTCAGATGGGGACTGGATCAGTTGTAGGCCGCAGCTCTCACCCATTTCTAACCCCCATTCCTAACATATGGCATTCGAAAGATTGGCTCAGTAATGTAGTTGGCAGCCACAGGGTGAACCTACTGAGGTGGGCGTGGCCGGGCAGGTTATAGTTCAACGTGCACTTTTGCTTCATTGTTAATCATCATTACATTACATTACATTACATTTCATTTAGCTGACGCTTTTATCCAAAGCGACTTACAATAAGTGCATTCTACGGTTTACAACAAGAATCAGAACTGTATCATGATCAAGGACACGGCGGCCTTGATAAATGTATCTCCATTCAGCCGTTTGTGTCATATTCTAATTCCCGTGACTCACTTTCTAATAGTCAGCATAGTGTATTCAGAACCTGCAAGTGCTGCCAGCTGATAGTTGCACCTAAAGTGACAAACTTTTGAATTGTTGTATGATAGGACTTTTTGATTGTTGGTCTTCAGGAAGGCCTTAGAGTAATGCTTATGGAGTGTGCAACACTTTTTGTCTACTTCTCGTGATCAGCACCTCTTTATAACCTTTGGATGTGCGTTTGTGTGCAAAAATGAAGTGTTTCTATTCTTGTTGTGTATGTGTGTGTCTTTGATTTAGCTTTGATCACGTGCTTTACAGAACAGTAAAAAAACTAAAAACACTGGTCGTAGCTTTGTGTGATCAAACCCATTTGGGGGTTTTTAGATTGTATTTATGGCGGCAGCAGGCAACCACTGGTACCTATTTGTTATTCTAACTTTAGAGATGCAGATAGCTTGTAACCTGTTGCAACGTTTCCTCTCTAAGTTCATGGCCATCAATGCACAGCAGGATAATTAGGACTACTGGTTTGGTTGGTAAGTACCGTGCAGTCCTGAGTTCACAGGAAGAAAACCCCTCTGCTGGCAAATCGGGTCGTTTCTCTTTGGTGGCGCTTATAAATGTGATCGCCTGTGACCTTTTCTTTGATGGTATGACAGATTAGTGGTTAAAATCTTACATTTTAATCGATTAGCAGTCTTGAAAAGAGGCAGGATATATTATGAGAGGCGGGTTTGGAGTCATCGTGTTTTTCGACAAGTTTTTTCTCAAATTAACAGCCAGCTGATGAGTCCTGGTTCCAAACCTATGATTTGTATTTATGTTGACGAAGTGTTTTCGTAAACATAAACTAATAGGAAAGAAGAATTTGCTGGCAAAAATGGAAAATGTCAACATTCGCATTTTGTGAGCTTTGTGATGTTGTGGGGCCAATGTAGAGCAGGACTAGCAACTTAGGTTCAAGCTAATTTAATTCAACAGCTATTACTTTTCCTCATCATATTTCATCTCTCTGCAGTGCTGGCGTGCGGCAGACCCCAGGCCACAGCTGTCTACAAGGTATCGGAGTACGCCAGGCGTTTTGGCGTGCCGGTCATTGCGGACGGTGGCATCCAGACGGTTGGGCACATTGCCAAAGCCCTGGCACTGGGAGCATCCACAGGTATGGATCGATGGGTGTTTCAGAGTCAGAGAGCGAGGGCAATATAATTTAAATATTTAGGCGATGGATGAGATATGCACAACCTTAGGATAAAACCTGTTTCATTTCAAACTTGGCCACAAGATCTAAAGTAAATAATGATTTGTTTTGTGTGTGTTTATCTGTCATGCTTTTCTTTTCAAATTTATATTAAAGGATTATATATTGGACAGTAGATCTTCAGATTTGTATTAAGTTGTTTACTTCTTCTTGGGGCGACTGTGGCTCAGTGGTTAGCAAGTCAGTCTTTCAACCAGAGGACCGGGGTTCAAACCCCGCCTCAGCCAGTCCATGTCGTTGTGTCCCTGAGCAAGACACTTAACCCCCAGTTGCTCCCCGGGCGCTTCACGAGGCTGCCCACTGCTCCTTAAAGGATGGGTCAAATGCAGAGGATAAATTTCCCCACTGTGGGACTAAGTGTGGGACTAATAAAGGGGTTTCTTCTTCTTCTTCTTCTTCCTCCGTGTGAATCCAGATTTATAATTGAGAAAACAAAGCAGCCCCTTTTCCATGTTCACTCCATTTAAGATTTCAGTAGTCATCTTTGATGTTCTCTCTGTGTCCAGTGATGATGGGTTCGTTGCTGGCTGCCACCAGTGAAGCTCCCGGGGAATACTTCTTCTCCGATGGCATCAGGCTAAAGAAATACCGCGGCATGGGCTCCCTGGATGCCATGGATAAAAACCTGGGCTCCCAGACCAGATACTTCAGGTACAAAAACACTAAAACTTTGACTTTCCAAGAAGAGAATAACACGGAAGCGCACTGTTCCTTTAACAGCAGTTTAGCCCCGTCTCACTAAAATGTCATTAGAGATAATTATTTGCCTGATGACAGCAGTTCCTCCTCCTATAAATTTCACTGTATTTTTTTAGAACATTACACATTACCACATACCTTATGTAAAAGAATGATGCGCTCACTAGAAAAAGAACAGTCGCAAACATTTTACCCAATATGGCTTCAATTAAATCTTTATTTTAGTTTTACATCACAACATTTTCAAAAGAAAAAACTGCTTTAATTGAACCTTATTATGGATCTTAGCAACAAGGTTGTACGCGATCATCTGCTTTAAATGTCAGAGATTGTGCGCTCTTTCTATGACACTGACGCCATCACATCCCTCACACATTTATTTCCTCCTCTGCCCTCCCAGTGAGTGTGACAACATCAAAGTGGCTCAGGGTGTTTCTGGGGCGGTGCAGGACAAAGGCTCCATCCACAAGTTTGTTCCCTACCTGCTGGCCGGCACCCAGCACTCCTGTCAGGACATCGGAGCCAAGAGCCTCACACAGCTCAGGTAAAAACACGATTATATAAAACTAACTTCTACTTCACTGAAGTAAAAATAATTGATCTGGAAAATGTGTGCACACAGAATAATGAAATGCACAGTACAAGGTACACCTGTGCTATCAAATGCATTTCAATTAAACAGCCGTACATTCTACCATTACAAGATGAACTGATGCCACTTTTCTTTTTAAATCAGACCAAGTACCAATAGAGTAATACAATTACAGTTACTTAAATATCATGTTTTATTTAAATCAAATGTTCCTCTCTTTCTACCTGTGGAAATTAAAAACTAAATATATACCTTTATGCTGTTGCTCACATTTCAACATCTGATTCAAACAAGCATAGTTTGCAGTAGAGATGTAAGAAGTGAAACGAAGGTTACGACTGTAACTACGGTTCTATGAATCCTGGATGACCGCCAGAGGCAGTGTTTCACACTGGATATCTTCCGTCTCGCGCATGCGCAGTTCGAGTACTTATAACAACAAAGTCACCTGTGACCTCGGGTATAACTTCCGGCGTCATCCTGAGATCAGTCCTGCGGAATCTTCTCGCGAGCTCACGAGATTCCGAGTGACCAAGAACTCTGGCGGTCATCCAGGATTCATAGAACCGTAGTTACGTCGTAACTTTCGTTCTATTTCATCCTTACTGACCGCCAGAGGCAGTGTTTCACACTGGATGACTTATATCAACAGAGTCACGAGGAATGCCAAGAAACCTACCTCGTCTGACTCAGGCCGAGGAGTTTCGACGAAGAACCACCCCCAGTGGGTGAGGGGTGGCAACGTTTACTCTGTAGTACCTGGTGAATGTGCTTGGTGATGCCCATGAGGCTGCCGCACATATATCCTCCACAGGCACACCTCTCAGGGTTGCCCATGACGTGGAGACACTCCTGGTAGAATGGCACTTTACGCCGGATGGCAGAGCACGGCCGTTCGCTCTGTATGCACAGGCGATGGCCTCCACTATCCAGTGGGACAGGCGCTGTTTGGAAAGGGCGTAGCCTTTTCTAGGTCCGCCATAGCAGACAAAAAGCTGCTCCGACCGCCGTATGCCTGCGGTGGCCTCAACATAGGTTCTGAGGGCCCGCACCGGGCACAGAAGCTCTGACCTCCCCTCGCTCAATGGGGGGGTCAAACTGTGCGAGCTGGATAGGCTGGTTGAGATATGAGCGCGGTAGCACCTTTGGAAGAAACGCTGCATTAGGCCACAGCGTGACACCTGAGCCATCTGAGTTTCACCTCAGACAGGATTCACTCACCGACAGGGCGTGTAGCTCGCCTACCCGCTTTGCCGAGGTGATGGCGAGGAGAAAGGCAGTCTTTGCCGACAGCCATCGCAGCTCTGCCTCCGCCAGGGGTTCAAAGGGAGGCGAGCATAGGGTGTCCAGTACGACGGACAAGTCCCATGGAGGAGCTCTCGGGGTGCTGGGGGGGCACAGTCGCCGAGCCCCTCTCAAGAAGGAGGACACCAGCCGGATGTAGGGCAACCTCCTGGCTGCGGAGGATGTCGTCCACACGCTGAGGCGATGGACAGGCCCTCATAGTGGTTGCATCCAGAGCCAAACCGATGAAGATTATGCTCTGAGAGGGGCTCAGAGAGCTCTTCTCCATGTTTACCCTGAGGCCCCACCGGTCCACATGAGCGAGAAGGCGAGTGGTGTCCTGTGCAGCCTGAAGCTGGGATGGCGCACAGATCAGCCAATCGTCCAAGTATGGCAGTATCCTCACACCCTGTGATTGCAGGGGGAGAAGGGCGGCCGCAACACACCTCGTGAACACTCGTGGAGAGAGGGAGAGTCCGAATGGAAGCACCCTGAACTGAAAATAACGGCCTTGGAAGGCGAACCGAAGGAACGGTCTGTGATGAGGCACAATGGGGACATGAAAATATGCGTCCTTCAAGTCGACAGACGTGAACCAGTCTCCCCTGGAGACAGCGCGAAGGACGTCTGCTGTGCTTAGCATGTGGAATGGCAAGACCTTCAGGGAGTACGGCTAACTCCTGGCTGAGGGCTGGGGACTTTGCCGGGTCGGTGATGGTAGTCATCCTGACCCGGCTGAAGGTTGGGGGCCGGCGTCGGAACTGAAGCTTGTACCCCTGGGTTAGGGTGGAAACCACCCAGGGGTCTGGAGCATGAGCTGCCCAGTAGCTGACTTGCTGCTGGGAGAACCAGCCGACAGCCGGCCCGGGGACCTCAGTCCCTTGCCCCCCCCAGCCCCTAGAGGCTCTGGGGGGGCGACGGTTAGTCCCCCGATTTGGAGGAGGTCGGGGGGGCACGCGGGTAGGGTCGGGTTGGACACGGACCGGCATCCCAGGTGGGCGCTGAGGACGCCAGCCACTGGGGTGAGCTGGGGGGTGAAAATGGCCTCCGGGGGCCGACATGGACCCCCTGGGTCTGCGGGGTATGGGCCTGTCCCTGTGAAGGTCAGAGAACTGCTGCCTGGTCTGAACGGCCTGCACAGTTCGCTGAAGCGCCTGCAGGGCAGCGGAGCCAAAAAGTTCCCCGGGTTCGACAGGGACGGCACGGAGAGTCCTCCTACATGCCTCCGACAGGGGTGACTGCGCCAGCCAAACCTGGCGGCGAGTCTGAACCAAGGTTGACAACAGGCGCCCAAGTTCCCGTGACATGAGCGCAAAAGCCTGCAGTGAAGCGTCACTGAGGCTGGTGGCCGTGGCATCGAACATAGCCTGCTGCAGAGAAACTGAGAGGGCAAGCATAAGATGCGAGAGGGAATTGCCTATACGGCCCATGCGTGCTGCCGTGTTGTAAGCTTGGGACAGCAGGCTGTCCGTGATGACCGCATAAGGCATAATGCCTCAGTTCATGCATGGGTTCTCAGAGAGCCCCTCCCTCAGATGCTCAAGGCCAAGACAGGAGGGGCAAAGGTCATGGCCGTCCTCAGGCTGGAGAGGAGCCATGCAGGTCCTGCAGCCGGCAAGGTTAAACATGACCGCGACTCTGGAGGGACCCTGCCGGCTAACTGATGTTCTACCAGTAAGCTTGAGCAGTGAGCTAGGTAAAAACCGGTCCCGTGGCAACAGGCCAGGCACAGTCTGTCTAGGAGAGGGGAGCGAGAGCACTCTCTTCACTAGTCCAGTATCTGTGTTTCTTGGTGTCCTACCAGTAAGCTTCAGCGAGAGCACTGAGCTAGTGGGGAGACCGCTACTGTGGAAATAGGTCAGGCACAGTCTGTCTAGGAGAGGGGAGCACTCTCTTCACTAGTCCAGTAGCTGTGCTAGTCTCGTAGCTAATTAGCGTGTCTTGGTTAGCCTGAGTAGGTACACTCCGCTACCTATAATGGCCGCAATACTCACCGCGTTGGTGTAGACGCCGTTCACTGAGAGCCGGCCGCGACGGTGTAGCAGCCTAGCCACGCCGAGCGGCGCGGCGCGCCCCCGTTAGCGCTCCACCTAATTAGCCGGCGCGCACCGTAGCGCGCTCTGCCAATCGTGGGATACGCGGCTGTAGGCAAACAATGTTAGTCGATCTCACCCGGTGCTTCACTCGTTGTCGAGGTGGCCAACCTGGTGATGATTCGCAGATGGGTGCGCCGTCCGGCTCGACGGGCCGGCGTAGAGCGCACCGTTTCCTCCTAGAGGGTATAGCCTGTCGCAGCCTTTGGAGGGCGAGAGACTCGCGACTCCGACCGGTGGTCACAAGGCTACAAGCGACGAGCTCTTTTCTTTAAACAAATTCAGCTTTAGCTGACGCCAACATAGTAGTTAGCCTGCGCAGCGAGAAGATGAAAAAGGACTGATCTCAGGATGACGCCGGAAGTTATACCCGGCCAGGGGTCATCCGAGGTCACAGGTGACTTTGTTGTTATAAGTACTCGAACTGCGCATGCGCGAGACGGAAGATATCCAGTGTGAAACACTGCCTCTGGCGGTCAGTAAGGATGAAATAGAACTCAGGAGGTGCATGTTACTTAAAGGAGAATAGCTGGCCCACCTTTAATGCGCCCGAGCTGTTGCTAACTTCAGGGCTAACCACCATCACTTAAATTAAATGCATTCACCTAGTATAGGAAACGCCTGAATATAAGGCAGTCCAATACAACACCACCACTTACCTCATGATAAAACATAAAATTGAGCTAACACTTCTATGAAAGAGGAAAGAAATGGCCACAGGGTATGTAAATATCTTGTTTGCTCAATGTGACAGTAAGCAAGTCACAGAAGTATTAAGCTATTCCTCTTTTGATTGTTAAAGAATACAGGCCAAAAAAACTATAGTTTAGTATTTAGAAATCTTGTACTTCTTTTCAGATTAATTTCAAAAGAGTAGAGTGAAAAAAGAAACCCATAGTGTTGCATGTTAAAGTGTTGCATAAAGTCATATCATAGTAAAGTATTACCTTAAAATGTTTTAAAAGAGCATAGTGTATTTGTGTCAAAATCATAAAATGTCCCAAAAAAACTATTAAAAAAAGTGTATGTTGAAGAAAAAAAAAGCCATTCAGTCTTTATATAGTCGTTCCAAAAGATTAGAGATGAAAGTGAAGAAGTCATAACAAATGTCGAAAAAAGTTAAATTATTAGTGTGTGTGTGTGTGTGTGTGTGTGTGTGTGTGTGTGTGTGTGTGTGTGTGTGTGTGTGTGTGTGTGTGTGTGTGTGTGTGTGTGTGTGTGTGTGTGTGTGTGTGTGTGTGTGTGTGTGTGTGTGTGTGTGTGTGTGTGTGTGTGTGTGTGTGTGTGTGTGTGTGTGTGTGTGTGTGTGTGTGTGTGTGTGTGTGTGTGTGTGTGTGTGTGTGTGTGTGTGTGTGTGTGTGTGTGTGTGTGTGTGTGTGTGTGTGTGTGTGTGTGTGTGTGTGTGTGTAATGGATAACAGTAATCGTATAGTAGGCCATAAGACTTATCTGTGACGATAACGCTCATATAACGTTCTGTATGAATTTGGGACTCAGCTTTGGCCGTACTTGCCCAGCGCCTATGCTGCACTATATTCTTTCCCTTGAAGCCTGACGTGGGTAACAGCATTTATTTCCTCGTTGCAGAGCCATGATGTACTCTGGAGATCTCAAATTTGAAAAGAGAACAACTTCGGCTCAAGTAGAGGGTGGAGTCCACAGCCTGCACAGGTACACGCAACAAGAAACCACTCGCCTCAGTGATTTAGTTTCATATTTCAACATCTTTATTGTCAATGTCTCGCTCAAACCCAACACATTTTCAGTTAAACTTCCTCTTTCACCCCACAGTTATGAGAAACGTCTGTTTTGAGAAGACGCCAGACGGAGAATCCTTCCAACAGACACATTATGCAAACACACTTCATACCAGATGCTTTCATTCATATACACACACACACACACACACACACACGTCTTTAAAGATGAGCTCTCACACCCACTCTACTCTTCCAAGGATCCATCAAGTCTTCCTGCCAGTGTCATCTATGCATCGTCTGTGTGTATGAAGAAAGGAAATTAAGCATTTATCAATCAGTGCACGCGTGATTGAATCCCTCAAGGCCTTTCAAGTTGTGATTTAAAATAAATGTCTGCAGTGTCCATGTTAAGGCAAAAAAAGTTGTCCAATAATAAAAGCGTATGTGTTTTTCCACAAGCAGCTGTGTTTGTTTTTGTGAGCTCTGCTTTTATATTTGTAAATATTTAGTACTTTGAGACAATGTAACAGAATGTACTTTTAATTTACTTTTTAAAAAGTCTGACTAGTGTGAAGGTAAAACAAATAAACAAAGTTGTATTATATGTAGAAAAAGGTAATAAAAAAATAAATCATAGTATAGTATGTTCAAACTAAATATATATATATATATATATATATATATATATATATTTTTTTTAAATCCTATTGTATGTCCAAAAAAGGTCATGTAATGTAATCTTTTGTATTTTAAAAAAATATTAAAAGGTCAGAAAAATCATATCTTATGTTGTTGAATTCATCATATTACACCATTCAATTTTTAAAATATAAAGTCATACAAATGTCACAGTACAGTTTCATTAAAAATGATATATAGTATACCATAACAATGCCATTACATCGTATGCCATCAATAAAGGCCCTAACAAGGTTGTGCATCACTGCTACACTAGATGTGACGCCCACGCTCCCTCCATCAAAGCAGCAGCCTCCTCTTCAACCCTCGTCCTGCTGGAGGTCTCCAGGGGGATCAGATACTCCGCCAAATCCACCGGACTTTCCAGGGCGAAACCCAGACCGGCTGGTGGGAGTCATCCAGTCACACTCCGCTGGTCACACCTGTCTCACGTCGTCTATCATGTCACATGTTAATTAACACACCTGGAAAGAGTCAGTTTACAGGCCTCAATTAGCACAACTGTCACATTCGGGTGTACATGGGAAACTAAACAATGATTACAATACTATACCATTGAAATAAAGATTATTTTTTAGAGTCTAAGTTGTATATAACTTCTAATTGCATTTATAAAAACTAGCCTTTGTTAACGAGTTGAAAAAAAATTATTAAAATGCTAAACCATGGTGACCTACAGTACCATGTCTAGAAATAAAACTCACTGTTAAACCAAATTTAGCCCATTTTATACCAAATTAAAGCTGACCGGAAACCTTTAGTCTTACTGCTGTCACTACTATGATGATGACTAGTATTACTTTTAGTACTAATATCATTACCAGTGGTTGAATATAGGGAGACGGGGGCGATTGTTAAATGTTTTTACTTTTTTCTTTATAACTCAGACTACTTGAAATACACACAAAACATATGTATGTGCACCAATTAATAATACAATGAATATATTTTACTTAATAGGGACAATACTATAATAAATGTGATACAAGTCAGAGTGTTACAATTGTAACAATCTTTTTTCCAAGCTCTTCCTCTTCAGGTTCGCCACTTGTGCCCCTTCTTGCTTTATTTTTATTTTTCCTTTCTGTCGCTCCACAGATGATAAACATTTTTCAAGACGGTACACCGATACAAAGAATCATAGGCCATAGTCTGTTAGTTAATGGGCTGCTGTACTAGAACAAACTCATTTATTTACATTGACCTGATTTAATGTAATTTTACATTAAAGTTAGTCAAAGCAGAAAAAGACCTCACATTGGGCATGTGGCTCGGGGGCAACAACTACTTTGATACTTGAAGTACTTTTGTACTTTTTTATAAGTGGATTTTTTTAATACAGGATGTTTACTTACCTTCTGGTTTTGATACCTTTTGCTATTTTTATTAGAGTACTTCTTCCTCCACTGACCAATACTTTCACTATATCAACCAGCAGCACTATGCTAACTATGAGTGCTGATACTAATTAATTGGGGCTTTTTGTATCCCACACTCAACATTAACCGTGTTGAACAAAATTATAAAATGTCGTCAAAATTTAGGAAAGAAATGTTTAGTTTTCAAGGCAATTCAAGCAAATAATGTAATATTCCAGACAAAGAAATGTGGAATTGAACCAAGACTACATGGATACAATTAGAACCTGATTTACTGTGACATTTCTATGGGTTTTCTGGAAACATTTTATATTCAGAAAAACTGGGCAAAATACAAATTAACAAAAGCACATACAAAAATGTAATTGTTCAGGGACTAAAGGGTTGGCTGCAGCAATATGTGTTACCGCTGGTTCTTAAACTCACTTACCTAAAGCAGCATCTTGATGCATTGGATTTTATTTGTTCAGGTTTTTACATTTTGTCTGACATTTTGTCTGCGGCGCTTCAGAGCTCTGAAAAATTACATTTTTCACAAGGTAAGTATACACATATTTCCAATGAAAACTTGTCAGACAGTAGGGCTGTTTTGTCATGTTAACTATGGAGCAAACATGTCGGCACTGGCCAAAAAGGTAGAAAAAAAATCTGAGTCACAGGAAATCAGTCAGTGTTCTCATACACCGTCTAAATGCATCCAGTCACAACACAAAACCATTGTGAACAGCAATCAGTTTGCAGAATGAATATTCATAATATATTAAATTATTGATGGTCTAAACTCAAATTATACCTAAATCAATGCAGGTTGGATATATAACCTGAAAGACATGACATGAAAAAAGTTGTGAAGATGTAATCCACTTTATAAAAATGATCATTTCTGTTGACCTTGAGTAACAGACAGTAGTAATGGTGTCTCTCCAGCGGGGAGGAGGGGAAGAGGAGGGAGTGGACAAAGGAAAGGAAAGGAGGAGTTTTGTCTGATCAGGAGAAGTGAAAGTGAAATGAATCTCTCCAGTATTTAAAGAGGAAGTCTGGACTCTCAGAGACGTTGGCGGACACCAGGAGGACGAACTGCTCTGACATGTTGGTGAGCTGGAGCACTTTTAGACACCATTCTTCAAACTTTATAATCACGAGAATACTTTGTACTGGTCTTTTTGTACTTTCACTTTGCTCTTCCTCCATTGGCCCCAAGTGCCACATCCTCATTCCACCTCTCTTTGTCCTGCTTTGACTTCTTAAACTTTGTCCTCACACTCTTTCCCATAAAGTCTTGATTTACTGCTTGTAACGCTGCCTGTGGTTGTCCCTTTCTCCCTCCTACTGTTGCAGCCTTCAGGTGTCCTGAGAAGGTTTACTTCAAGGTTGTGTTCTTTTAGTTATTTTTTTAAGCCTTTGAGGATTTGATAAATTATGCAACTTTAAATCAGGGTGTAAAAATCTATTTGTGAGACCACAGGAAGAGTCCTATGTAAATGTCTTCCTTCAGCTCTCTGCTTCCTTTTATCAGCTCTTCCTTGTCAGGTTCACCTCTAGTGCCCCTTCTTGCTTTCTTTTTCTTTCTGTCGCTCAACAACAGGTTTTTCCAAGACGGTACACCGATACAAAAATATAAAACACTGCAACTAAAAGACTCAGACTCATGAACTGTAAAGTCACCTTTTCCCCTGTTAACAACTTTTTTCTTCTTTTTCGCTTTCTTTTAGCTGTGTTGACCTGAGCAGACCAGAGTTTGGACCTGAAGCTCGTTTTGGTGGGTGGGATTGTAACGGAACCCATAATGCAGCTGTGATTCTTAGCTCCAGCTGGTTATGGGGTCCGTTTCAGTCCCACAATGCACAGAACATCCTGAGCAGACGGGCTGACCTTGAGCACTTCTCCATAAGCATGATACAAATCATTTATGTCAGATTAATATGCATTTCTAAAGTCTGCCTCTGTATAAAAAATTGATTAGTATAATTTCAGCTGAAAACTTTATTGATCCTTTAAAAAGTATAAAACAATAAATTGGAAACGTAACGGTGGAGAACAGTGTCTACAGTAGAAGTAAACATACCAGCTGACGGCTACAGGTAGAAAACCAAAGCCTTTAGCATTTTTTAACAGAATAAATTGGGAGTGTAATGACTGCATTGTAGTTTGTCTGAAGCAGAAGGTGTTTTTCCTCAATGACACGTTTTCTCCCGGATGCTGATGACAGTAAACGCAACCGGGAATTTCGTGTCAGCCAAGAATGACACTTCGAACATGAGCGCCCACTGAAAATCATTTTAGATCTCTGCTCCTAGAATGTCATTTTTTATTTTATTTTTTATGTATAGTATTTCTTAATGGGAGCGCTCAAGATAAATCTCTTTTAAAGCATCAGTCACTGTGTACTTTTCTTCCAACACACATCACCACGCGTTATTCACGGCCTGTGCTACAAATAGACTACTGTTTAGATGAAGAGCAGCTTCTCCTCTATGGCATGGGTGTGTCCGTATTATATATTCCTGACACGACTAAAACATGATTTTTTTGTTTTACGTTATTGTTTGACACTTTCTCTAAAATTCCAAATTCAAAACAACATCAAGAGTAAGTTATCATTTAACAAGGTCACACATTGTAATAACTGATATGAAATCCCAAATGAAAGAACATCCTTTCTAAAAGGCGTTTAAAAAAGGTTAAAAGGTGAGATGATCTCAGTCATTCTTCTGTACAATGGTGATAAATAAAGAAAACATAAAAGGAATGTGGACTAGGCACAAGTCAGCTGGTGGAGCAGAATGGCGGAGGCCTTCCCTCCACCAGAATGACCCTGTCGTACGCCATCGTCACTCAGGAAGTGTCAGTCAGTGATCCGAGGGCGCGGGGAGCCTGGACAGTATGCTGTCCACGAGTTCAAGGTTCCTCCCGTGGTTTTCCCTGCTGATCCTCTCGTGCATGGCCACCAGCTGACTCATCAGATTGTTCTGCATTTCCTCCTCGTGGTCCATCAACCTCTGCAGCTGGGCGTCCTCCTGCGCCTGCATGGCAGCGTCCATGACCGTCGCCAACACCAACGTGGAGACTTGCTCCATCGCAGTCGTTTTCGATTGAGTCGTGTACGCTGGAAAAACAAGAGAGACAGGGACAGTCAGGAGGGGAGTTTAGTCTCCGTGGCTCAAAACGCCGGCAATGAGGCGAAAGAGCTGACTTTCAGCTGTAAGGCGTTTGAATTCACCAAACATTATTGTCATATATTTCTTACAGAAAATACAGATCAGATCATAACCTGATTTTGGAGAAGTGGAAGGAGTAACTTTTCACGTGACTGAGGAGGAATAGGGACAAATACTTCCTCATTCTGTGGCTGCTTGTGGCAGCAGCTCAGTTAATAAAGAGGAGTTTTAAACCTTTAATATGTGGGTGGTTTGTCTGAACAAAAAAGAAAAAGAACACTAACACCCACTAACATCTGGCTTCAGTGAGAAATTACTATCTGCATTCATTTTGGGGGAGAAATGACTCTGCAGAAGTCGGTATTTATCAGCTCCAGCGCCAAGCGTCAGAGGTGGAAACATGACACCGGGAGGATGAGCCAATTTCCGGTGTTTTCTTTGGTTGGTATTGGGTTTTGTATACTTTGGTGTGTACTGTTGAGTCTGTAGTCATAGCACACAGTATGCAGTTTCTCCATACAGAAAGTTCAGCAACAACAAAGTGTGCATCCTTACAGGTCAACAGGCTCACATAAAAGTGCATGAAGACATTTAAAAAAAGGGCCCCTGGATATAATGCCTCTTAGATCTCATTGTTGGACAAATCTCTTTTGGAATCATGTATCTTCTGTTTTTATATGCAAAAGGAATGTACAAACCAGTAAGCTAAATACCAGTTATGTGACTTCCTAGCAATATATAATGTAATCTATAATGGGAAACTAGTATACTATAACTATCTCATAAGGAATCCTTCTCCAGCCCCTGGTGTTTTCTGGAGCTCAGGACAAAAGTCCCTGCAGGTCATCCCTCTCTCCTCATCCCAGTACCGGTAGAAAACACACAATGCTTACTGGTGATGGATTGGAGCCGTTCCGATGGGCTGTACCGCTCCTCCTTGTCCTCAACTGGACCCAGGTGCGTGTTGAGCTCTCGGTCGTCCACTTTGTCCCAGAGCCCGACCACAACCTCCTGGCGCTCTTCGCTGATGACAGGCGGCGGAGGAAGAGGAGGAGGAGGCGAAGGCGTGGGACTCCTGTGTCGCTCCCGCAGCGGGTCTTCTGCTGCTGGTGCTTGTTGGTACGGTTTCCGCAGCGCCTTTAGCTTGCTGATCCCCTGCACGCGGGACCTGTACGCGCCCCTCTCCGCAGCAGCTGGGTCCTCCTGTTATAGACCGCGTAGTCCTTCATGTGCCCGTGATCTGGATCCGGATCCTGCCAGTTGTGCATCTTTTCTTTAGTTATGTGCTGCTCAACTTATTATACCCCCTCCCTGAATGTTTGCGTCACATTTCTGCGACGGAAAAAGTCGTATATTTATAGTTTATAGCAAAAACATAATTTAATACACACCTAAAACATCTTACAGAGAACAATCATTGTAATTAAAATACATAATAATAATAATAAAAACTGGGATAAACTTCTATAATGTAAAATCACAAGAAAAAACACGCCTTATTCTTCTTTAGTTCACCATACAGGTTGATGTTTTATTAATTTATTTGTATTCACAATCTTGAAAATCTTATATTCTGTATGTTCACAAAAATCCCCAAATCAACACTTTTGTAACACCATCTATTTAACAAATTTATATTTGTTGAATAGATGATGTTACATTTTCATTTGTACATAATGAATGGTAATTTACATGGGAATAGCCATGCCAATCAGTATTGAAGATCCCTCTTCAATAGATGAGCAGCTGGGTTCAAATAGTATCCGGTTAACATGCCTTGAACGTCTTTCTCCACAGGTTCAACTGGCCTTAATATGCCAACAAAGGTAGAATATATATATATATATATATATATATATATATATATATATATATATATATATATATATATATATATATATATATATATATATTATTAGTAGTAATATCCCGCGACCCTAAAGAGGATAAGCGGTTCGGATAATGGATGGATGGATGGATAGTAGTAATATTCAAAATGTAAAGGATGATTTGCCTACTAACCACTTTGTCTAACTTAACTCATCTTACTCTGGATGAAAAAAGTAAGTATGAGCTTCTGTTTTGCAATAGCATATACAAATGAACATTCAACAAAAATATATCAAATAATTAAAATATTGTTTTAATAACCATGATTCTACTTTACTTTAATCCTAATCCACCACCTGAGCTGCTGCTGTTCACTGGATGCAGAAGGTAAATTAAAGTGTATGACATGGAAACAGTGTGACTTAAATAGTCTATAATGTAAAGACAAAGTAGGAAATGTTATTGTATTCTCAATCCGTCCATATCCGTCCATGTTTATCCTTATTTTAAACAATAAGGTGATTAAATAATCTGACACCAAAAGAAAATCACTTAGAATAAGATAAAACATTTAAAGATAAATAATACATTTATTTGGTGAAACTGGTTCTCCATGTGATATTGTTTACTCAGCATTATTGATCCTTTTCTTTTACTCCACCTCCTGAGCCGTCCAGGGTTATCTTGATGACATCATAGAAAAGCTCACATCGGACCCACAGGACGAGCTGGAGAGCAGAGAGGCAACAAATAATGACTGGCTGTTTCCTGCTACTCTTAATATTACTGCTTTAATAATTCAGAGATGACTTATTTTACTACCTTTATTGTACTTAAAGTAATACGTATTCATTTATTTTAGAGGAACTCGACATACCTCTAGAGTGTATCTCTCGCTCTCTCTCATTCCCCTCAACCTGTTCCCTGCTCACCTTGTTCACCTGCAATCAACTCATCGCCTCCAGCAGATCGACAATTCAATAAAACACTCAAACGTTCATAGTGGCACTTTTGTATTGTGAGATTTATTGTAGCTTCAGTGGAGTCGAGTTAATGTGTGAATGGGTTTATAAACAGTGAAAATGCCGACAGTGGCTTCACTGCTGCTCAAACCTCTTCCACCAACATGCACACAGAGTCATCTGGATGACTTGTAGAGCAAAGAACAGATCTTTTTCTAAATCAATCAGGTTTAAAGCGTTCCACATATTCATGAGTTCTGAGAAGATGAACACAGCGGACAGGCAAACGCTTCAGAGAGGAAGCACACAGAGGCTTTTAACACATAATAATTTAAATTAATTTCAAAGGCATATTCTGCTACCATGTTCTACAAACCAGTGAATCAATATATATATATAGATGAACTGGTTTGTAGAATATATATAAAAATCATTCAGCATTGCTTTGAGTTTGAAAGACAAACATTGAAAGTTTTTAAACTACAGCCATGCTTATTTATTAAAACATTGGAAAAATATGAAATACACAGGACTTGATAAAAAAGAGAAGAAAAAAAACATTGCTATTCTTGGCAACAAATGTAGGGATGAAGTTTGGCCTGAGTGTGGCAGCAGAGGTAGACAAATTTTACAAAATCTAAAGGTTAACCTTTTAAAAGGGCCACATTTTAAAATGTGATTGTGTGCAAAGAGAAAGGAGGTACATTTCAGAATAAACTAGGATGTCAAGCCTTCCTGCAGTACGGAGCATGTAAACGGCCCTCAGCCGTCTTCAGTGGATAAAATACAGCACACCGGGTTCAAGAGTTTGTACCCGATCTAATTCCACACATCAGGTCACACAAAATCCTTCAGGTTTAGCGACCACTGTCATTAAAGGGTTATTTAAACTGAAAACAATGTTCAACAAAAGGGGCAAAAAGCAGATGAGGAATGTGGACAGCATGTTGAAGCTGTGACACTTAGTCAGGTAAACAAGACAGCTGTAGTTCATAAGGCAAACATCTGGAAAACCTGCAAAGCATGGACCTCTGATGGCAGTCCAGATCCTGCTGGATAAAATCTTTGTAGCTTAGACAATGTCCATTACCCACACGTTGCTTTCTAAAACTTGATTAATTTCATGTCGAAGCTCTGGGTAGTTGTCATAACTGACTGGCAACTCCAAGTAGCCACATGTTGGGCAACAGGTCTTCTCTGAAATCCCTGAAGTTGTGTGAAGCTGACTGATGATCTTATGAGAACAAGTCTGATCCAGTGCAACATCTAAGGGAAAGGGAGAGGTCCTGGAAATCAGACTTAATGCATAACGTTGAATAAAACAATTAAAACCATTTGCAGAGCTCTCAATGTCAGAGCCGCGTTCCTCTAACAAACTGACGGAATATAATTTATGAGGACTTCAATACTAATTTCTCATACATCAGTAATTTGAGTCACTTTCTCTTGTGATGTGAATGCTTTTTGTGTTTTTTACCATTGATTTAGTGAGCCTATTTGAGTGGAAATAACGCAATTTTCAGACATATAAGAACAATTATATAATTTATAGATTGTACACATTTTATATCATTATGATGGTGAATTAATTCTACAGAAACATAAGTAAGCCAACGCTGTACAACCATTGAGTAAAATCGACAGGCTTCCAGGTCTGAAATAAGTAGTCGCAGGCAGACTATTTACTTTTATATTTCCTTGCGTACAATTTCATGTTTTCTGAAACAGAAGCCGATGTGTAATATTTAAGTATCTTTCTAATTATAGTCTATTTTTTCTTACAAGTGAATGTGTTGTTGGAAAAACTGCAATGTTTCAAATATTGTTCTATGGAAAATGTGTCTGTGACAAGGTTTTCAGATTTTTGTTCAAGAAATTACACTACTGTGAATAAAGTCTTTTCCCTGTGTGTCAGCCATTTCCTGTGAATTACAAAGCCTTCCACCTAGTGCATGCTGGGATAATTTCTTCATCCCATTTGTGACCCTGCATACAAATTAAGTGGGGAAAAGACCATGACGGAATGAATACTACGAGTATTGCCTCTTCAGTCAGAATCAATTTGGTTATTTTCAGTTCAATTTAATTTCCATTCGGCTCTGTTGTGATCCGTATCGATCACGTTGTGATTCTGTAGCAGATGTGCTTGTTTCACTTCAGAAAGCCGTCTGTCAGCTGATACAGTCAGACAGCTTCAGACTGACTCGCTGCAGTACAGGGCTTGATGGGACCAGGGGACAGTGTGTGTATGCATAACGCATGCACAACACATACCTACTGCATATACGCATAAATGAATGCTGGTTTATGTGAGCAGTGCGTGCGCCTCCATATTTCTGTGTGACAAGTTTTCGCTTCACGGTCTCCTGGATGTGTGCATGCATTTATTGCCTCCCTTGAGCACGGAGGCTCTTGAGAGTGTGCTTGTACATGTCGTTGAGTGTGCTTATGTGAGAGGGACGGAGCTTGAGTCCACGGTCCATGTGCTGTGCTCCCAGCGCGGTGCATGGCTTCCATCCCTATATGAACCATCAGTACAGTCAGATAGGAATAAAAAGCCATACAGCGCACTGGGCATTGGATTTGGAGAGCAAGGAGACACACGCATGCACACATGCACACCGCACACACACACACACACAGTTGGATGACTGTGTGTGTGTCGGATGTTGGAAAGACATTAAAATACCCCTGGGGCCTGCAAAACTGGAAAATGACAGCAGGGGAAGGGCATCGACAGCCAGAGAGGAAGAGAGAGCTGATGGAGGACGGCACTGGGCCCTGTATACTGGGTATAGTGAGAATACGGCAACATACTGGGACGAAGACTGGCCAACGCACTGACAAGAAGACAGATAACGTGTCAGGGAGAACACGTGAAGCCTCATCAAAGGAGGAGTAATGCCATCCAGTGTTTGCCGTGTGGCAACAGGTGGCATCCACTGTTTATCCCCTCAGCGTCTCAGCCAGCTGCATTTCCAACTGTGAAGCTCTCGGCTCGTGATGATCAGACTGAACCACCCTCGTCTATGGTGTATCACATTTTCGTTTTTTTTTTGTGGGAATTTGAAGGATCTTGACATTTGGTGTCGTCACCGAAAGTCCCTTTTTAGATATTGGGTTACAGCGCAGGTCTATTCTTTTTAACCCATACATGTTCTTACCACATATCTGTGCATCTGCTCAACCACAGGTGCATCACTGTCCACCCCTCAGCTTTTGCAAGGGCACAAATAAAACACTTTGTTAGTACAGTTGTCGAAATCTATCATCCAGCTGGTTATGCTAACAGAACAAAAATACGTACAAAAATGTTACAAAGATGGTCCGAAATTACATTCATAAGAACACTCCCTTCAAATAGTGTGGCCTTTAAGAGGAGGGGTCAACAACTTCACCAATGAGCTCTGTGGCACCTGTTGACCTCTTGAAACCACATGCACAAAGTGCACCAAATTTAAACATTTTTATCAACCCATTTTAAAAATCAGAGGGATTGATCAATTCCCGCTTCACAAAACATTAACATGATTAAAGGAGAACAAACGTCCTTTAATCAAGAGGCACATCTTTTCAGTGAACCCTCATTTCTGGAATTTTCCTGAATCATTAAACTAAAATATTTGATTTGAAGACTGATAAGAGACTCACTAAGCCCTCAATGGAAGTTGTTTTTTCTTTGCACAATGTATTAATAAAATATAAAATTATCGCTCTCTTCTGCCTAAAATGCGTCCTGCCTTGCATTCTTGGGCCTCATAAGCTCCAGAAATAACTTGGTAAAGGATTGAGTATTTTGGAAGTGACTGCATTAAAGCTATAATAACCCAGAACAAAAAACCCTACAAGTCTAGATTAGGTATGTTATTATTGTTTTCTACAGGAATAAAGCCTCAGAAACCAATCCTGTCGCGCCTTAAGAGGCTTCACAACTTCAAGGAGCGGATATGAAATAAATCCAATTACTGAGCTGTCAATCAAGATGCTAATTGGTACGACTCTGGCAGACTAAGTGGCATCAATGCTGGAAACTCAAAATAGAGGCGACAAGAGAGACACACACAAAAAAACACACAAAACGGGAAAATTCGTCGCTAAAAACATAACTACCGCAAATAAACCTCTTCAGACGCTCCCTCACACAACCTCTAGACCGGCTGCTGTTATTTCTGGATCGCCACAGACGAGCAAATGCAGCTCCTGAAAAAGAAGAAAAAGAAAAAGAAGAAGAAAAAGAAGAAGAAAAAGAAGAAGAAGAAGGAAGAAGCGAGCGTCCATGCATCAGAGCCGGGACACCGCGCGGGTCGCCCCTCTGCTCCCTGCATCCTCCGGCCGGGCTGCTGGAGCTCATGAGCTCCGTCGGGTGATCCGAGCCAACGGGGACCGGCTTCAAACAGGTGGGCTCCAGGCTTGTGCTTGGGCTTCTGGTCGCTTCTGCACGAGGCGTGAACAATTGTCCAGGATAGTAGTGTGTCCTCTGCGCGGCCCTCTTGTCCACAGATAAGGGGGTCGGGGATGCTTCCGCTGCCACCGGTGGATGCGAGGAGTTTGATGGACCCCTTACGCATCTGTGCGTATTTCCATTCAGCGGCAGAGGCGAACAGACAGAGAGAGAAAGGGAGAGAGACGGAGGGGAGGGAGGGAGGTGTGGTGGAAAAGGAGAGGAGGAGGTGGGGGTAACAAAAGCCCCTGAGTGAGGAGGAGCCAACGAAAAAGAGGGATGAGAGAAAAGGGAGAGGGGGAAAAAAGCAAGGAGGGGGCATCATCATACCTGAACAGGAGACCTCCCTCTGCTTGTGTGTGTGTGTGTGTGTGTGTGTGTGTGTGTGTGTGTGTGTGTGTGTGCGTGCGTGCGTGCGTGCGTGCGTGTGTGCGTGTGTGCGTGTGAGTGTGGTGTGGTGTGTGTGGACAGAGGGTGTGAGGGAGGGGAGGCTTATGTCGCCTCAGTGACGCGCAGTGTTAATAAAAGCCGGGCAGAGGGGCTGAATAAGGCTCTTTTCTGTCTCATTCAAATACCGCCAGAAAGCACTTTCATTCTGCTGATAAAGTAGAGAGAGAGTGTGTACGGTGGAACAGTGGAGCGAGAGAATGCGTGACTATGTGTCTGTGTGTGTGTGTGTGTGTTTTGTGTGAGTCCATCTGCATCTCCATGTGTTTGCCCTCTCTCTCCCTCTGTCTCTTTCACTGGCATTTACACTGCGAGCCAGACAAACAGACAGCTGGCTGTACGGCCGATAAACAGAAGCCCCCAAAACAGAAGTAGAGGTAAAGGAAAGAAGAAAAGAAAGAAAAAGCCAAAACAAGTTGATAGCATGTGATAGCAGGTAAAAGATGAGGAGAGAGACAGGTCAGTCGGGAGAAAGAAGATGGAGAATAACACCCTCTTTTCAGGAGGGCAAAAAAAGAAAAGAGACGCAGCCACAACGTGTCTACAAACGAGAAAGAGACAGAGAAACACAAGAGATGAAGAGGAAAAACAAAGGGGTGAATAGGACAAGAAAAAGGGAGAATTTGGGAGGAACACTTCACAGGGATAAAGTGGAAATACTTGCTCTCGCTCTCCCCTTCCTCCTCCTCCTCCTCCTCCTCCTCCTCCTCCTCCTGTTCTCAGGGGCTCTGCTGGAGTTGCATTCCAACGCGTCGCTCTCAATCCCTGTTACTCCCGGCAACACAGTTCCTTGATCTGGTCCCACGTCATGCCGGGCAAAGGAGGAGGAGGAGGAGGAGGAGGAGGAGGAGGAGGAGGTACGAAGAGGGGGTGAAGGTGGGAGCCTCAGGGGGGGAGAAGTGGGAGACAGGATAGATGTTCAAATGGTTAAGAAGAAGGAGGCGGGGAGATGAGAGGGAGGTAAGAGGGCATACCGTGGAGGAGGTTAAGATGAAGGGGAGGGTAGAGTTGAAGGGGGGGGGGGGGAGCAAGGGGAAAGGTGAGGGGAGCCGAAGGAGGTGACAGAGGACAAAAGAGGAGAAAGGGTGGTGGACGTATAGCAAAGGAGAGAAAGCGAAAGGAAGGAAGATATGAAAGAAGACATGAACTGGTGAGAGGAAGAATGGAGGGTGAGAAAAAAGAGGAGCGAACATGTGTGGAAGAAAGAGATCGGAGGTGGAGATGCAAAAGAAAGATAGAAAATTAAGTAACACCCCCAATAACCCTTCCCCCAGTCCTCATTTATTATTGTAATAAAATGAACAAGTGAAATCCCTGTTAAGGATCATTTGCTTCGCTCAAGCTATTAAAGTTAGATGGGTTTGTTCTGAACAGCGTGGTTTAATAAAGTTCAATAAACTAGAGTTAATTAGAGTAAAAGATAAATATGGAGAAGATAATAAAGGCTGAGGGGTGACACAACACACATGGCTGAAGTCGCATTTGAAAAGTTGTAGCGTTTCTTTTTCAAATCCCTGAAGGTTGGCTTATAAAACACAGCAGGAAGTTTCAATATTTAGAATAGGTCTTCCTAAATACAGAATTATAGACATGGCCATGAGAGAGTTGAAAAGATGTGTTCACGTTGTAATCCCTTTTGTTTTAATGGTCAACTAGCGATGAATTCAAAGTGTTATTTATGTAATTAACCAAGCACGAGTTCAGATTATCCCATGCATTCTGAAATCTTAGATAACGTTCACATTTTTCCAAATCCAGCTATCTGAAAGTCAACAATTTAATGTAATTTATTACACATGAGCTCTCAACATGTTGACGGCAGCTCATAGCTCCCAGTGCTCCCAGCATAGACTGTATATGAGAAGTGGATGTAGTCATTGTGATGTCACCCGTTGGCTGGTGGACTGTTTTGAAGCCTTGAGTGTAGCAATTTCGCTGTTGCCATCTTAACATTTTGCCACTGGTGAACGGAAGGGGACATATTTGGAATGTGGAGGAGCGACGTAAAGGTTTATTAGTCTATAATTTACTAAATGAACAGCATGCTCTATTGAAGAAGACCTGAAACCAGCTATTGAGAACATAAACTCATGTTCTCAGGGGGCGACAATGCAAGTCGCCCCTGCTGGCCAGTAGAGGTAATGCAGCAGCCCTTTCCACAAACATGAACAATCAGATTGTTTTCACAAAGTAAACAGGAAGTTATTTCAGGCTGTCCATCCTAAAATACAGACATCCACCTTAATGACTAATTAAGGACGAACTAGGCAGCATTCATGGACGTTGTGTGCTTTTGTCAATGTGGTAAACCATCTATCTACTCCATGTGGGGTTACAGCAAACTGGGTTATTGAAAATAGTATTTATTGATCCATGAATTATATGAGAGGAGGTTAAAGGTCAACTCATCTGGTTTTGAAGGCCAATACTAATAACCATATTTTTCACTGACCATAACTTGACACTAGAACTCCCTTGAAAGCCAAACTAATATAATAATAATGGCGAAAACGGCTCCTTAATGAGCACATTGCATCCAACTGAACACCTCTCTGCTCACCCCTCCCTTTCCAAGCATGGTGGAGAGCTACGATGGCCTTCAGGTTAAAGGTGAAAGACTTCCTCTCGAGACAGTGTTTGGTTTGGCAGCTCTGGGCTACCATACAACATGGCGGTACACAATGGCGGAATCTGTGGCCCTTTGTAGATACAGTATAAACGATTCATTCTAAGTCAACAAAAACACAATAATTCTTAGTTTCAGGTAATAATACACTCATGAAAACATATTATGTTGTATTATATTCTATTTCTTTCAATTAATCCCCCCAAATCATATGCACTGCTTTTTAAAGGGACAGGGATATTTAACCACAATGTGCTCTGATTGACAGATAATGTTAAAACAGAGGAGAGAGAAGATGGGTATATGAAGGAAAGGAGGATAGAGGAAGAGAAAATACAGGAGACATTAAATCCGTGGGTGAAGACGAAGTAAGTTAAAAAACAAGAGGGGGAAGCAGGTGTGTGAAGACAGAATCAGATGAAGGTTTCCTCATGTTGATGACAGCCACTCAGATCCAAATGTCAAATGATGTTACTACCCAGAACGTATTTCACACCTCAAACACACCCACAGGTCTGTGTCTTTATAGCCCAGTGAGGACATAATGCATCACTTACCCCCAACTGTAACTTACAACTACAGTCTGTTGTTGTGGTCCACCACCAATTAAAGAGACTATTCCCAAATAAAATCTGAATAGTTTTTTGACATGCTCAGCCCATGAATGAACTGTAACAGATTTGATTGAAATTTCTCAGTTGCTGTTACAAGCAGCAATTTGTTGGCATGCAACAATTCACACGACTGAGAGGCGCCGCAGACAGATTGCATTTCTTTCACATCTTAAACGTCACTTCAGAGCAGTAATGGACACGTTGGAGTGCCCTTTGCCTCCGCTCATCACAACAAACAGCTACGTTGCCCTTCACACATCAAGTGCAAATAGGAGGAAGATGGCAGAGATAAGATATCAGTCACTTCAACAGTCCATCCTGATTATTTGTCATATCAAACACGTGTTTGTGATGACACCAGTGGATGTTCTTCTTATCACCAGCTGATCACAGTAGCCCAAGCTTCTACATTTGAAGGCCTGGGATCATGTTTCTGGATAATGTTTCGTTGTGTTCAGCATGTTAAATGCAATCTTATTTTGCAATTATAAGAGAGGAGTTAGCATGCGCAGCGATAGCAAATGGTGACGAAAAGAGAAAGAAAAGATAGCAGAAACAAATAAAACCCAAGGAAGACAGTCAACAGATGATCTTTGGAGAGGGTAGTGCAGAACACATCACAACAATGTCAGCTTAAAACCACAAGAAATGCAAAAAAACAGCAAGTCTGCAGCCACGTTAGCAGCTTCATGAGGCTGTACTGTGGCACAGTGATGCTTTGAATGCTAAATGCTATCGTCTGCATTGTC
Source organism: Cottus gobio (assembly GCA_023566465.1). Taxonomy (NCBI): domain Eukaryota; kingdom Metazoa; phylum Chordata; class Actinopteri; order Perciformes; family Cottidae; genus Cottus; species Cottus gobio. Next base: position 18,910,951 of record CM042215.1, read on the forward strand.
GATTCATGTTGCACTGAATTGAATAGAGCATGCTAACATGTGGATGACTCTGCTGATGTATATTGTTTCCCATTTTCAACATCTTAGTTCCAATTGTTGGCACAAACTTGAAGTATAGCTGAGGCTGATGGAGATGTTATTAGTTTTGCTGAGATCAAACTTTAATTAATTATTTTAATCCAAATGATGACCTTTACAGGAACCTATATAACCACCGTGTTGTCACACCAAAATATTTTCATCAACAGTGATTTGTAACCATTGACGGCACAGCACAGACTTATGTTGACTCATTTGACTCCTAACATGAGTTATTAGTTGGTACCCCTGCACTGGCAACTGTTGTAAAAAGGTAATAACGTGCAGAAGGCTGCTCTGTACTGTGAATATGGATGTGATGCATGAGGCAGCGGTGAAGCATGAAAGAGATTTCACAGCTGTAATCAAACATGTAATAGTCAGTCTGGGAATGATGGGAATGTTAATTTATCAGCATCTGCAAAGAAAGATTTTCTCACATCTTAGCAGAATTAGATGCAACACAATGCACTGTACGGTATTCAGTCTCTTCCCCTCATTAAAGATATATTTAGATAAAGGCTTCATAAATGTGGGGTCCTACTAAGGCTGAAACACACAGAAGGGAAACAAAGAAAGGAGGTGTATTTTGATCATTGCTTTAAGTGTTTGATCCTTTGAAAAAAGAACAGGATCATGAGGTTTTACGCTCTGTGATTACACACAAAACATTAGCGGGGTAAAGAGAGAAGGTGAGTGAGAGGAAGTGAGAAGGATTTAAATAGGCAAGAGACGAAAAAAAAGAAAAGTACAAGACAGAATTGAACGTAACAGAAGAGAATAGGCTGCAATAGAGAAATATGAAATATCTGAATAGGCCCTTGATGATATTCCCACTCTATCTGCCTGTCAGTGAGACTTCATTGATATTCAGGGGAGAGCTCCCTTTCCAGCAGCACATATCAAAAGGCAGTGTTATGATCAATAAACATGCCATGGGAATCAAAGCTTTTTTCTTTGATAGCATTGGTCATTTGCCCAGAAACTGTTTGGAAGTGGGAGCCAGCTTTGAAGGCAGTTGGTATGAGTCACTGGCTACATTTACAAGAGAGCAGAAAATCTGATTTTTTTTTAACCTTTTGTGGGTCAGCTGAGCGGCTGATCCTCTTGACGCAGTCTCACCGGTGGAGAACAAGAGGCGGGGTGTCTCGTCCCGGCTTAAGGCAGCCTTGAAAAGAGTGCTTGTAAAAAATAAATTTGGGATTGATTGTTAAAAGAAAATCCTATAAACAGCTTGAACCCTTTGACTTATTGATTGATAATACTGCAGTAATAACAGATTGTTGGACATTTCGGAGTTAACCTCTGGGTTTAGGACTGATTGCAAAAAAAAACCATGCTTCAGCAAAAATAACCCACACAGAATCTTTCAAATTAAATTATACGGTTGTACCCGGTTCTTCGGGACAATGCAGGTGCACACAGACTGCTTTGAACATTCTTCTTTGGTCGAGCCTTGAACAAAAGAGCTGACATCACTACTTGAGAGTTGACAGCCATATAGCGTTGATCAACAATCGCATTCACCAAGTCTGCTGTCAAAAGTTCAAATCCAGAAGCTAAACATGGAACGCTTAATCTGCGGATCAGCATTGTGGGATAGGGTTGAAAGCTCTCACAGAACAAATTGTGAATGTACACAAACCGATTTTCAGAGTGTTCTGATATCCATTGAAATAGCAAAAGGTTACAAGGGAGTTCAACACCTGTGCATTTGGATTCTTTCTTTACGTCAATGTATTTTGTCTGATTCATAGTTAATGGGCTAATATACAAACCATTTTTTTCCATTTTCTGCCCAGCCACGTCCTGCAGCTTCTCCAGGGGCGTCCTGAGGCCCAAAATCTCCCTCTAGATAGAAAAGGAGCCATCCTGATTAGATCTACAGTATATACACTTCTGAGTCCCTAATCCTGTCTCCGAGGGTGACCTCAGCCTACGGCGAAGCTCATTCAGGCAGTATGGAAGCCGAAAATAAAGCAAAACCTTGTTTGCAACTCCATGGGTGACTCATTACCTCCACCAATAAGGTTATGCTTTTGGTTCGGTTTGTTTGTATATCTGTTTGTCAGCAGGATGACAGAAAAACTCCTGGCCTGATATTCATGAAACTTGGTGGAAGGCTGTAACACGGGCCAAGGAGCAGCCTGTTACATTTGGGAGTGGATCCGAATCACTGGGCGGATACGCGCTTCATTTCTCTCTCATGGGAACGGCGTTGGCGGAGGTCTGTGCTCTCCAAGTGCTCTTTCAGCTTTGAGATGATATCATTCCTCACTCTTTGAGATTCTATCTTACGTAAATGCTCTTCTGCATTGGGAAACCTTCTTGGAAACCTTTTGCCTTCATCACAAAAATATATTTTTTAAACACACAGCTGAGGCGTGCTAAACGCATGCTGATGTCCATTCCTGAAGAGACGATCAGTCCCAACAGACGCCCGGCTGCTCATCACGCTTCTATCACTGGAGCTAAATGCTGCTGCAATTACTAGCACTGTCATGGCAGACACAAGTGGCACACTCCTGGTGATTAGACTCAGGCTTTGGCAAACTCTTGTGGAAATGCAGACACACTAACAGACACACTGACACACACACACACAATTGGTAGTTGTAACTTGGCTAAGTGGATGCTCCGTCGCTGTGCTACACTCAGCCACCTGCTGCCGTCTCCCTACCTTCGCTTCAGGCAGGAACATAACAGTGCCTGAGACATTAGACATTAGTCATTAATTGAGCTAAATCGTCTCATTGTTTAATTGTCTGAGACCAACCTAATGATTATGCCAAACTCAAGTGCACTAAACACCTGGCTGCTAGAAACTTGAAGCCATGAATTTCTTAAGCTAAGGGTGGGGACTGGAAATGGGTCAAGGGCTCTCCTCCGCTGGGTTCGTGTGTGACGAGAGCAAGTAACTTTTAATGAGCGCTTAAACTTTATAAACACATATCCAGAGCTAATGGAAGCTCACTTTTTATACAGTTGCTAGTTCTGCAAAGTGAAATAATTCAAGTCTATTTGAGAGCCAGTTTTTGATAATAATAGAAACAGGATTGGCGTTTAAGAATAATGACGGGTCCGTTATTGTCCTCACACTCATAGTAACACAAACATGTTTGTTTGTGCTTGGAGCAAAACTCCAATTACCACAACTATGACATTATTGTTTGGCAGGACAGTGACAGTTGGCTAAATCTCCAGGATTCACACACACACACACACACACACACACACACACACACACACACACACACACACATACATTCACCATGTATTCAATCGTCTCAGTTGGCCGGTTACTGCAGCAGCCACTGACGGTCAGATCGAATGGCGGGCCATGCGGATGGAGGGATGGGGAGTGTGGGGCAATAAGAGAGAGGAGGGCTGCATGTGGCAGCGGTGGTGGGGGCTTTGAGGGTTATTGGGTGGACGACTGCCCACCCTTTGTGCTCCAAATCCGGGGGAATCTGCTGGCCATTGTGGCTCCCTGCTTGTTAACCAGCCAGAGAGCTGAGAGAGGGGATTTTAGCACCACAGAGCCAATGACTAGAAGTTTTTTCAAAACCGTCCTCTCCGGGTTTCTCTCTTGCTCTTTTATCCTCTCTGTCTTTTCTCGCTGCCTCTGCTTTGTTCTGGGTGCAGTGCACAGTCAGCCCCGGACAGCTATAGTACAGTAATCTGTGAGAGGACGAGGTTAGTGATCCAGTTCTGGGGTCGGATTTAGGTTTCAGGGGTAGCACCTGTGTCGACTGAGAAACATCTGCGGGAGTGTATGATGAGTTTAAGCAGTCAGTTCAGTGGTACATTTGGTCTAGATCTACACACAAGGCAGAAATAGCTTGGATTTGTTTGGACTGGGATATTTTTGTCGAGTTAAAATCCATGCTGTTATTCGCATTTGAGAAGCCTCTGAAACAGCACATCAGAGAAGTCTCAGCTGAAACCGTTACTAACGAGATTCTTTCGGGTGGGCTGGCAGAGTCTCAAGGTGGAGCGACACCCCAATGCCAGTGGTGGAGAAAACTGTTTGAATATAAATATATATATATATCTAACATGACACATTCAGATTTAAATCTGCCCCCATCGTAAATGGAAAGAAAGATTCTGCAGTTTACTGTGAATTTCATGAAGAAAACAAGTCTTTACTGTTTTGAGACTAGTTGCTATACATTGATTTGTCCTTGCTTCCACTGAAGCATCACATGTGGGCCTTCATGTATATTACAGTTTTTTTCAATCGCTAACAAGCGCTTACCCATACTTCAGATACTTTTTCGAAACTCTTAACACAGACTCACACCTACAAACCACAATTGGCCAAATGGATAATTTTCTTCTCAAAAACACATTTTGTTAAATATATACTAACTCTTCATTTCAAAATAGAACACATCTTTCTCTGCACACACTAACTTTACCAAAACACTGGAAATCTGACTCAAAATGAAATTATTCTGTCAAAGAATAACTCTTGTTTTCACTTCACAAGGTCCTTCCAGTCAATCAAAGTACACCAGGTTTCAAAATACTGGCTAATGCTGACATTACAAAAACTGCATAGACTTTTATGTTTCAGTTTTACAGGTATTTGCATGCAATCCACTGTTTTTACACTAAATTTCTTGGTTGGGAACTGTATGTCCACATGTAATGTTCACATTCAAAAGCATTCCAGTAAAAACCAAATCAGTTTTTTTCCCCTTTACTGTTTACTACAGGAGGTACAGTATAAATACTGTTTACAGTATGATAGAACAGAAAAAGTTGTACAGTATGGCTTACAGTGAACAAAATATCCATGAAACACACAAGAGCATTCTGAACAAAAAAACAACGGCAAAAAAACTTTTTCTGTTTCTGTTTCCAAAAACATGACTCCTCAAAGTCCTCCTTTTACTGTATAAGTAATGCCACTGAGTCTAAGCCAGACTGGAATCAGCTGTGGTTTGACCAATTTACCCAACATAAATCAGCTGTGTGTCAATTATTCAATTGTTTGTTTATTATCAGCTGAGATATATTGTTTTAGAACTGATTTTATTGCAGAAGAGGTTTTTAGACTGTATCTAAGGTTTGGAATATTGTTTTTGCCATTGTGGGATGTTGTGTGTTAACATTCGTAAATAATACAAAAACAATCCATAATTTTGTTGGGAGGTATAGCTTGTCTGTTAAGAAAATGTAAGCATTGTGGAAATGTGTTCACTGACTGCATATTGTTTGAAAACGACATGAAATGTGTGAATGGTATGGCCACAAAAGACCGATGCTGTGCTAATTGTGTTTAGAGTTTTGAAAATGTGTCCACTGGTTGGACAAACGCTTGGTAGCGCCTGAAAAAAACTGTAATGTAGGATGAAACAGACATTGTGACACAAAGTTGGGAGCAAATGCTGAACTTTATGAACAGCCATTGTAGCTAATAGGGCCGCCCAGAGGTCAAAATACTTCCTGACATGGGATCCAAAGCATTTATAGCTTATCTAAAACTATATCCCAGCATGCTGGAGAGTTCAGAAAAGCATCTCTGAGGACGGCAAGTTAGAAAACAATGTGTCTTCATGGTGGTTTAGGCGTATCAGTGCCGATGTGCGGTGGGTTTGGTTCCAGTCTCGTGCTGGGCCGTCACGTCGCTCTGCTCTGCTGGCTGTCGCAGGGCCTGGAGGAGGAGGATGTGGATGTGGAGGGAGGTGGGATGCCCGCTCTTCTTTAAAATGACAGAGTCGTAACATGAATCCATGGTTCACGTTGAAGGAAGAGACGGTTAAAATCCCTCCGGTTATTGCAGGTCCGACAGTCCGACAGTGTATGGCTTCTCACTGGGGTTGTAACCTGTTGACAGAATAAAGTACAACTCTGAGAACTGGTGCTACATGATGAGTCTTTTGAAGTTCTCAGAGAGGGATAATTAGGCAGTGTCTGACTGCTGCTAACATACATAGTCTTTCACAGTTCCTAAGTTATAAATGCTTATATGTAGGGATGCACCGATACCGATATACTGCGTTAAAATACTCGTACTCGTATTCGTTTTCAATTGCCGATACCAAGAACCGATACCACTCAACAGTATTTCACTACAACAAACTGGTCGCGCTTTGTGGAGAAAAAGATTTGTTGTCCTACCTGACTTCAACGTCTAGGGCAGGGGTCGGCAACCCGTGATCCAGAGCCGCATACGGCTCTTTCGTCGCTCTCTTGCAGCTCTTGTGGCAAGGTGTGTAGAGTAATGTGCGTCGCGTTCACACAGTAAAAAAGTACTGCCGTCCTGCCGGTTTGAATCAAACTGTTGCTGGTCCACCAGAAGTAGCGCTGGCAGCGGCCTCATTCAGACGCTGTTGTGCGGCTACGGATGATATTATTGTAGCCGAGTGTCTGTTGTGTGTCTATATTTGTAATTATAATAAAATGAAAACACGCTGCAGGGTAACTTGAACCACTTTTTTTATCTCCTTCACACACGTATATCCCACAATTCCACTCCTCTTTTCCTTTCCATTTCTCCCTCCACAATAAAAGCACCGGAAACATAACTTGGAACACAGCTTCCTATATAATTGCTCATCCCTAATATTATCGCTTACATTATGAACCCGGACACGGGGGCGTTTTATGGTCCGACATTAGAGGGACTTCCACAAGACGTTTAAAGCTTGGGATAGCCTTCTGTTAATTTTGTACTATAGGCTTGACATAATCTGCAGGGGATAAAATAAAATCTGCCTCCAAATTAATTGCACTTTCATGGAGACCAAATCTAAGAAGTATCGGTATCGGTACTCGGTATCGGCAAGTACACAAATATAAATACTCGTACTCGTATCGGTTTGTAAAAAGTGGTATCGTTGCATCCCTACTTATATGTTTCTCTCCTTTTCTTAATTTTTTTTAAAAACCTTTTTGCACTTTATTATTATTATTCACTTATTCACTTTATGTTGGACAGAAGAGAAACGTACTTTCAATCTTTTGTATGTTTGCAAATATGTAAAAATTGACAATAAAGCTGACTTTGACTTTTGACTTTGATTTCCTTGGTGAAATTGAGGCTTACCACATCCTCTGAAGACTTTCTCGAAGAAGGGATTCATGCAGAGACACCAAAAGTTAAAAGACACGGCAAAAACAAACTTAATCAAATCAGGTCAGTCACTTTTATGAAGAAGACAACTGAAAGGAAAAAAAGAAGGGACAGAAGAAGGGAAGGGAGGGGAGATGAAGTAAGAATGTGGGAAAAATTGGGCGAAATAAAAAGCGAGTACTTATGTCATGACAAAATGAGACAAGGAAAAGAAAAGAAAGTAGTATGAAAGAAAGGCAACCCATTGGTGGCTATACATTCAATATGAACAATCTATCCCTGGAAAGGATGGGCCTAAAATGATGGAAAAGAGTGAAAATAGTAAAGGTTGTGCCATAAGGAAAAGCTAAAGGTGTCACACAAAGGCATTTAATCTCATAAAGCATAAAGACTGAAAGTATGAAATAATGAAATGCTACGAACACGACAGGAAAGCAAACAGGCAGAAGTGGGAGTCTCAAACAACGAATCTGATAACAAAGTGAGCAGAGTAAGAATGAATGTGACGAAAGAGACTGTGAACCAGCACAAGAAGCAGAATAAAAACGCAGCGTAACAGAAAGATGAACCTGCAGGAGAAGCAAGCGGTGACACTTTGAACTGGAAACTGAAGAACTGAAAGTGCACTGTAAAGAAAAAAGGAAAAGAATAAAGGAGTTGGAGGGAAGAAAGACACGAAACAGGAGAGCAGTAGCGTGCATGTATGTGTGTCTGTAAAAGTGGGTGTGTGTGGGTGTGTGTGAGAGAGATCCTGTATGAGCCGTGTGGCTGCATGGCTGAGCAATTCCTGTCCAGTTGGCTGGTTGTCTGTGAGTGTGTACGGTAGGGGGTCGCAGGGAGAGCTTTGATCATTACCAAGTGTGACAGAAGAGTTCTGACAGAGAGGTAACCCCCAACCCAACACACACACACAGACGTAGACACACACGCACACGCACACAGACACACACACACGCACACACACACAGACACACACACACAGACGTAGACACAGACACACACGCACACAGACACACACACACGCACGCACACACACGCACACACACACAGACACACACACACACACACACAGACACACACGCACACACACACACGCACGCACGCACACACACACACGTACCAGTAACAACATCACCATGACCACTAATGATGTAGCAGGAGTCTAAAGTCAGTTTACCTGTTTTTTAAAGGTCGATTTGCTACTTTTGCCTCATCTGACTTATTTCTGAAAGTAAATTGTTGCTGCAAATAACAACTGTCACCACAGTCGTTTTAACTAAAATCCAAATTTGCTTAAATTATCTTTTTTTTTCATAAAAACTTTGTCAATTTTCAATAATTTGAAATAAAGAAAGGAAACAACAGTTCACATGTGACAAGCCATTGCAGGAGCTTTTTGGTCATTTTATCTGACGGGGCTGAACAAGCCAACAAGTACTAATTAAATATTACTGGATAACAACCACAAAAGAAGAAAGGAGGTTTAACAGGATAATGGTGGATAAAACCACGCGTTACTGCGACCTTCAGTCAAAATAGTGAAAACAATTAATAATCCTGTAAACTGTCTGCAGCATTGTGCTTGAACAATAACACAGGCCCACACATCACTCATAATGAAGGTAAGTCAACTCATGACAGCTACAATAGTACAACCATAAATCCAGTCAGACGGATATGTATGCTGCTAAATATTACAGAGCCGGCTTTCCACCATTTCTTCCACTCCCTTCAGCCGACGTGACAGCTCTGGAAATGTAAATGAATAATGATGCAAGTTTACGTTGGAGTTAGTTGAAAGCCTTGTGCGTGGGTATTAGGAAGCCGAGGGTTACAGCCCAAGCGTCGCCCTGGGAGTGAGAACGTTCCAATAAAGGAATATCTCACATTCAAAGAGCTCGTCAGGGTTTGGGGCAGGACTGCAAGGCCTGCAGCGCATGTTGTGGCCTGTGAGTGGCCGGTACAGCTAGAAGGCTTAGTGCTAATTAAATCCCCTCCACAGAAACAACAAATCATTTGATCAGTATTACCTGTGCGGTGACATTGTTGAAGAGCTCGCTTGATATCCGTGAGCATTTATATGTCGCTATCACAGCTCCTCTGGGAGGCTTTTCACAAGATTTGGTAACCCGGCTGCAGGGATTTGTTCCCATTCAGCCACAAGAGCATTAGGAGTGAGTCGCTAAAGTCGGGCGATAAGGCAGTCGGCAGTCTGAAGATGGCTTTGATTCTTAATTTGTCTTGTAGTGACTTTACTTTATCCACTGTCCTTCATCACTGTCATCGCCTGTGCAACAAGAGAAAAGCAGCATTTCAGAATTTAAGTCCAAACAGATATGTCGAAAACCACATTCGAGAACACAACTGAGGTCTGAAAAAAGGCACAATGCTCTTTAACATTAATACGATCCTTGATAATTTGAGAACATGGGGGTGAAAATGAACCTGCACAGCCTGAAGCAGCAGAATAATCCTTTGCCTGGTGTCGTTTACAATGTGGTGCATGCTAATTTAAAATGAAAGAATTCTTAGCCTCTCAATCTCAGCGTGCATTTGCCAATATGCAGTGCAACTGTATTATTTTTCATAGTTCAATAAAACTGCCCTGAGAAGGAGCAAAAGTCACCCTGAAAGCGATCAAATCATCATACCCTTTGAAATAACAGCCCGCACACACTCTCAGTCCAATAATAGAACATTAATTTCCCAATTTATTTTGTCTCTCGTTGCCAGTCTGCCAGTCCTTCAGGTGTTTTCCTTGAGGTTCAGGTTTCTCAGACACTCCGTAAACTGGTAATTAGTTTCCCCTGGCTTTCTGTCTCACAGCCTGTGTGTGTGTGTGTGTGTGTGTGTGTGTGTGTGAGTCACATCCAGACAGAAATCAATTTCAGGCGGAGATCTATCAGCTTTTGTAGCCAGCGATCCAATCATCAAATAATGCATCTGATATCACGCTGTCGAGGTGGTCTGTTCAGGGAATGATTCACTCTCTCTCTCTTTCTCTCTCTCTTGTTCACTTTCTCATTCTCTCTTTCTCCATCCAATTCTTGTCTCCACCACCCACACACCTGCAGTATCTCACACATTGTGTCACACACACACAGGCACACAGCGAGGTGATGGATAGTATTTGGAAACACGTCTTTACCTCAATATCATCAGAAGAAGAAACCCTCCTTCAGATCCTTTTACATTGTTAGATGTCATCAGTCTGAGATGTTCACAGCCCGCCAGGAGATATTTTTCAGATGAAGTGGTGTGATGTATTTATTAAAAGTAAATACATAAATATAAACCCTGCTTTGTATACCTCTAATTCAATTCTACATTTCCCGAGATGCATTTAAATTGCATTAAACTGCTTTAAGAGCAGTAAGAGCGACAACAGCAGAGCAAGAGCATGAACGGGGATTTGTTTTAAAGCTGTGCCTCCTCTCATTTAAAGCAGCCATGTGTTGCTGCTGCATCACTTTCTGGTTCATTAAGGCAACTATTGGTGCAGAACGTGTAGATGTACCTCTTGTGCTAACCTTTAATGAAACACAAGCCGTGTCGAACTGACATTAAAGGATCATTTCAGTTTCAGTTGGATCTTATTTTCATAGTTTTGCCCATTATTTCTATTGAGCAGAAACATGATGGCAGAGACGACAGACAGGTTGCAAACGAGCCCCCTGCTTGCTGCGTACTTATTTGGAAGAGTTAACCGAGGTGAAATTATTCCCCAAACTGTTTGGTCCAACTTTGATCTTCTGTACCGTCTGTAGTTGTGCACAGTGTAATGAGGGCTTATCACCCACTATTCTGCACACTCACTTTGGTTATAACATCGAATAAAGTGTCTCAGATCTGTGTTTAAACTTATGGCTTGTTTTCCACCTTACTCATCGCCTGACTGCTCTTTTCCAGTCTCTGCCATTACTGCAATGAGTACAATGCTATCACGTGAGATGTAATACACCGTATACCTAACAGCTAAACAATGAATTGCCATGAAATGTATCTTAGATATTCATAGTACCCAGAGGATCCTCTTCTCCACACAGTCCATTTAACAAGATCATCTAAGAAACTGTCTGACATGAAACCTGAATTAAATATAGTTTTGGTGCAGAAACATAAAAATTCAACATCACTGGTAGAAATGACAATTCTTTTTCTACCAAACTGAGGTCAGCAGTATTAGTTTAATCATAATATGCAATGCTCAACATTGCAGGCTAATATTAACATGATAGATTGGATTTAAATATCTTTATTAGAATTTATATAAACCTAACGTTTATTTATTGATTGTTTGTCATTATGTGTATTTGTATGAAGATCAATGAGCAGATTAAAAAAGCCTAAATATTTTCTATAACTACATACATTGGTGGTTTCTAGTTCATGAAATATGTTCTGCAAATATGTACAAAAAGCTGACCGCCCCCCCCCCCCCCCACACACACACACATCAGCTTATTACCGCTCAACAATGTGTTCTCAAAGTACTTCAGAGACCTGCATGCTTCCCTGTGAGTGTTAACATGTTTTCTTCTCGCTCCATCTGAGTGTGTACGCATCTGTTTATATGTGTGTGTGTGTGTGTGTGTGTGTGTGTGTGTGTGTGTGTGTGTGTGTGTGTGTGAGTGAGTGAGTGAGTGAGTGAGTGAGTGTGTGAGTGTGTGTGTGGTTTCTCCACTTCAAGGCTGCCACGCACCTGCAGCTTGGCATCATGAGTGTATTTTCATGTAAATGCATGAGTTGTGTGAGTAGCCAAGCAGCAACTGTGTGTGTGTGTGTGTGTGTGTGTGTGTTTTGGGGGTTAACCATTGATGACATAATGTATTTAGACAGACAGCCACAGCCTCTCCCAATGTAACGTCGTCACGGTTACCACATGAAGGCAAAATACTATAAATATCTCCATTTACTATCAGTTAACCACACACACACACACACACACACAAACTCATCATTCACTTCACCACCCATACATTGGATGCACAACTCAGTCTGACAACATACAAACATCTCAGTAAATTATCATTTACTCATTTACACACCTCACTACCCTCTCTCTCTCTCTCTCTCTCTCTCTCTCTCTCTCTTTCTCGCTCTCTCTCTCTCTCTCTCTCTCTCTCTCTCTCTCTCTCTCTCTCTCTCGCTCTCTCTCTCTCTCTCCTTCAGGAGAAAGGTCAGCTCTCTCAGGAGACCCACCGGCCTGTCAGAGAGTGAGAGAAAGCGAGAGAAGGGGGAGGAGGGATGCCACGCTAGGCTGACACCATCTCTGTGTGAATATGACTGAGCGATCAGAAAGATCTCCCGCCACACTGAAACAACACAATATTAGGAAATTGGCTTACTTTTTTTGTCCTGTTGATTCACAAACAACGAAGCGGTGCATCGCAGCCGACATGTGGTGCAGACAGCCGGTCTCCTCTGTGCTGCAGAGAGGAGTCCGATGGGTTTTGGTTAGATGCCTGAAATAAGGCCTGTCGATAACACAAGCTACAGGCAGATATTGTAACGTTTTGTTCTACAGTATACAGTAAATAACGCACTTCTTAATTCTGAAGCTTTAAATAGCTGGTCGCTTACCAGTCGCTAAATAAAACATCATCACACTGACAAGGTCACCTTCACGGCTCTCTGGGTAAACGTATTGCTCATGTGACCGTGCTGTAGTTCCTTTATGGCCACACGTGAGCTTTTTACTTTATTGCATTCACAAAACAGTGGTGTTCATTTGTGAAGGTTATCTTGCTGAACAAACCGTGGAAGTAAACTTGTGTTTGCCCCAAAGCTTATTTTCTGCAAAAATCCAAAGTGCAATGCATAACGGGGGCGACTGTGGCTCAGTGGTTAGCAAGTCTGTCTTTCAATCAGAGGGTCGGTGGTTCGATCCCAGTCTCCGGTAGTCCATGTTGTTGTGTCCTTGAGCAAGACACTTAACCCTCATTGCTCACCGTTGCTGTGTCTACGGTCTACTGTATAGCATGTAAGTCGCTTTGGATAAAAGCGTCAGCTAAATGTAATGTAATAACTCACATTTGCGATGATAAACTTCCTGGGTTGGCTTACAAAGATACGTCTCCCCTGCTCAGCTCCATAGTCCCGGTCCTTGATTACGATTGGCTGAGCCACATTCAAAGGCGCTGTGAAATACCCCTTAAATCTGTGACCGCATGACATCAGTATTACATTTTTTTACAGTTTCATGCGTGGCAACAGAAGTGTGTGACAGTGCTTCCTCATTAAAAAATACCTTTTAGCAAGCATCCTTGCCTGTCCTCTACAGAGACTACAGAGACTCTTCACACTCTCCATCTTGTTTTTTCCTGCATTTCACCTTGTCCATGTCTGTTTTATCTTCAGACAATTCAATTTGATGTCAATGTGTAGAAAATGAACATGCGTCTAATGATTATGATTGTGATAAACAGTATTTGTTCAAATTTTTGCATTGGTGTGAACAAAAAAATCGACACCCACCATTATACTAACTCACTCACTCAAACACACACTACAAAGAGGAGAAGAATAGAAAAAAGAATGAGACCTTGAGTCGGAGAGGGAATAAGAAGAATAAAAATATGAATTTGAAGGTGGATTTGATTCCCTCAGACAACTCCAAGGAGACTGACACAGGTGGAATATGAATGAGGAAAGAGTGCATGCGTGTGTGTGTGTGTGTGTGTGTGTGTGTGTGTGTGTGTGTGTGTGTGTGTGTGTGTGTGTGTGTGTGTGTGTGTGTGTGTGAGGAGGGTTGGATGGGGAGCAAGGAGAGCAAATGGTGGTAGAGAGACCTGTGGAGGGAAAGAAAGCCGCTGGGAGAGAAAGAGAGAGAGGGAGAGAGAGAGAGAGAGAGAGAGAGAAATGTCAATGAGGAGGGGGAGCGAGGAGAAAAAGAACAGAGTGGAAACAGAAAAGGTGTAGAGGAAAAGAGGGTCAAAAGCCTTCAGGAAAATCAAGGAGCAAGGAGACAGACTGGTAAGCTTATGGCAGAAGACAATAAGAGAGAGACAAAAGAAAATGATAGATAAGAGGTAAAGAAATAGGGCTGGCATTAAAGAGAAGGGAGACGGTGGGGGAGAGAATGACAAGTTATGAGACAAAAATTATTTGAAGGTTGCAGAAGAAAAGTCAGACGTGGGGACTTGAAGACTACGTTCACCACAACGCGACCACCTTTTCCCCGGGCGATAATGTTCAGAAGTGGTTAAAAAGAAAAATGCTGGCGTGTGATAAACCCTTCATGGCTTTTGTGTGTTTTGGGGCCAGCAATGTTCAGAAGACAAATTTCTCAGCCGCCTCTGATAAGAGACGGAAAAGTTCAACATAGCGTAATGGAGAAATTCAGATGGAAACACAGATGAAGATGAAGAGGAAGAGATGAAGATGATGAAAATGACAGACAGAAAAGTGGAAGGTCAACGAAGGGAAAATAAGAAAGACAGAAATCTCACAGAAAAGCAATGGGTAAGAATAGGAGAAAGGATAGAAGAGACAAAAAAAGAATAGAAAGGTTAGAGGGGGGTAAAAAAGACACGTAAGGTGACAACAGAACCGTAACAATAGAGAAAGACAGAGTGAGAAAAAGACAGGAAGATGTGCATACGAATGAGCGGAAAAAAACATGGCAGACAATCAGGAATAGAGCGAGACTGACAGATTGACGGGAGGGAGTTGGTCTAGGGATCAAACCGGTCTCAAAGATCATTTGACAGGAGATGAAAAAGGGAGGTGATGAGGAGCGAAAGGGTTCTGATGAACAGACAGGCAAGATGAATGTAGGGGAGGAGTGGAGGTGATGAGATAAAAGAAAGACAGGAGGAAGAAAACAGCGACGGCAGACTTCGCTACCTGGTGTCACCTTTGTTGGTGCATGACGCCACCGCTCTGCAATAATATGTACGGTGACAGCGCGGGGCTGCCTAAAGAGTCCCCTGAACTATCTATAGATATCTGGGCTTTTGTTTCTCATGACGCTGGTGTTGTATTGGACGCTCAGAAGGAGACAGGAAAAGGAAGAAAGCCAACACTGATCTGAATGGAGCTAAAAATGAGCAACACAACTGGTGTAACTCGATCTGATGACAGGGTTTAGTTTACGTCTCCACCGACTTTGATATTCAGGTGTGCAATGTGCAGCATTTTATCATCAATAAGGCGTATTCATTTTGAGACATCACAGTAATTACCCAATGCAATCATCAACAGCAAGCTTCTAACGTCTTCTACGCTGCATTTTTAATTCTGTGATACATTTTCCTCCCAATCTGACCCTGTGGGTGTTTTTCATGAAATGAAAGACACAGATTGTTCAGACGGGCGAAGCGTTTCTTTTCCCGCACCGGCAGACGGTGGAGCTTGTTACGTGCAAATAGAAAAATCACTTCAAACATCCTCTCAAGTAGAGAGAAAAAACTAAAAGCATACCAAAAATCCTTGACAAGAGCAAGGATGTTGAGCGTTGGAGAGTCTCAAGGAGCCACCGAGTTTAAGATAGCGTAGCGTTGGTAAATTCACCCATTTATTTCTGATGGGACACGTTTATTTTGAAAAGCCTGGAATTTGGGTTTACCACATTCAACGTTCTGGGACAGAAAATCCATCACTTTGGGTGATGGAGCGGAGCCCGAGCTGAAGTGAGGTGGCACGCAAGAGAAGAAGAAGAGTAATACAAATAAAAATAAACAAAAAGCAACGATGTCGAACCGAACAATGAGATGAAACGAAAGAAGCGGGACAACATGGTACCCGCCTTGAAACACTGAGCCGCCACGATACTTCCAAGGCTGGTTCCCTTTTTGACACATTGTGTCGTCACACCATCACAAAGGTGAGAAGGACGTGTCCACGTGAGCAGATGTCCACACAGAGAGGCCGGGGGAAAGCCAAGCACTTCACTGGACTTCGCTTTAATTAGACACAATTAATTCTCTACGACCTGCTGTTGATGTGCCGGTTTATGTTAACAGCTGCAACATTAATTAATGTTAAAAAGTGACACCGCATTAAGGTACATAACAGGTTTATTATAGAGCTGCTGATTCCGCCTTCAGCGGGTGAACACAGGTTGCTGCTCACATCTCAGATTTTCAGGTTTTTCTTCGATCTGGAGTTATTTTTTAATGTGATATTTTATTGGTAGTGCAAGTTTTCTGACTCTGAGGCCTGCAAAATCCATTCAGTGTCCTTAATAAGATTTCAAAGATTCATGGTCATCAATCTTAAAATGAGCCTGCCTTTCTAAATTTCAGAGAAATTGACTTTTTGAAAGCACAGCGAACAGCAGGTGAAGAGAGAAGGTGTTCACCTCTGCAGACACACAAAAGGGGCTCATCACTCTTCCTACCAATTCAATTTAGGGTACAGCTGAAGAAAGACTTCTCTTACGGCCCATTTATTTAACGTTTGCTTGGGATGAATTCTGCTGATGACTGTATGATTATGAGCCTCCCTGGACAGTCTGTAACATATCTCCAGGACATCCTGTCTGAAACGCCACTGAGTGAAGGTCAGACTTTACCACCCACAAAAATCAGATCCGTCACATTAATGTGGGGAGGCCAGGAAGTAGTGATTCAAGATGCAGTGACAGCCGAGTGTGGGTGGCCTGGTTGTGTACGTGCACAGGCAAAGAAGCAGCAGAAGGAATCCACACAATGTCCTTTAGCGGTGTGCCCGATACTTGCCGCTGTCTTGGAGGCAATGTTTATAGTGCCGTTTGTCAGTTATCAGGTGGTCTTAAAAAAGCTGTTTATAGATTTATTTTGTTGGAAACTTAGACAACGTACCACAGGAAAAAGTAATTAGTTCAGATCCAGACAGGCAGCAGTAACGAGCCTCAGTCCGTCTTCAAGCTTCCAGCTGCAGCTCCAGTCACGTGGGCTTGCAAACGTCACTTTGTGGCGTGACTGCAGCTCAATGCCAGGCGAACAAATGATTTATCACATCCTATAACATCTCAAAACCAGACAGATTTCTAGACACACTGTAAATCATGAGGCTGCGGCTGTAAAAGAGAACGACGGCGTGATTAAGAAGCTGTAGATTCACCCTCGATGTCAGCTATGATCACTGGCGGGAAAACCAGGAAGTGACAAAACAGCCTTCTTCACAAAAGAAGCCAAGCTGGACTCACCAGCGTCAGATCTTCTTCCTTTGAGCGAGTGCCTTTGGTTTTCTTTGGAATAAACAATCACAGACCAGCCAGATTGGTGAGCATGAAAGAGTCGTTTGTTCTATGCAAATCATATCAGACCTGGTTACCTGGCTGCCAATGCTCAGCCGCCTTTGCATTTGAGTGAACCGGGTTGTTTTCATCCTCTCAATAAACTGTTTTGATAAAAGTCTTGTTGAGAAACGGAGAAACAACAGCTGTTGGTGAAAGTAAAAAGAGAAGAAAAGGTTTGGCCGTCGTGAAATCCATGTTAGTAAGAAGTTTGGTTAGTATGTAAATCATTTAAACAAACACCTGTTTGAATAAGGCCGCGTGGGTCTATACTGCGTTCCTCTTATTGTCAACAAACCCCATGAGCAGTGTGTTAGTTTGTCTCTGTCTGAGCATTCAGCACCAAAACATAACATTAAAAAACATTATAGCAACATACATATAAAAAGGCTGAACTACTGGGTAATGTAGTTTTTAGCAAACATTACTCATTTGTTGGGGATCATTCTCAACGGCGGATCAATACATGTTCTGGTGCTCTAGTAAGTGCTTTTAATTAGTATGATGGTGTGTGTGGGATCAGCTCAAAGTCAACTACAGTGTGTGTGTGTGTGTGTGTGTGTGTGTGTGTGTTCATGGTAATAAAGGTGGTAATACCTTGAGGTAATACCTATAGGAAAGTAGCACCTTAGTAGCACTTTAGTAGCACTGGAATGGCTCTTACTGATAGCACTTTGTAGTTGAACTTTATTGATGAAATTGTACCTTCTTGATTCTTGTTGTTCTGATTATTGTTTGTACTCACGGTGGAATCACTTATTGCAAGTCGCTTTGGATAAAAGCGTCAGCTAAATGAAATGTGATGTAAAGGGCGATGTCTCCCAGTGTTTTTAATAGTTTGGTACGTCTATAGCAAAGTCAAGTTTGTGTGAGTCTGAACACGCCGTGGTGGACTCTGGCATGGTTGGTTCCACTTCAAAGGGAGGCTGCTTTCAACGCCGCCGCTGTCCAACACAAAAGCAGGGGTCGATTGGCATGGGCTTGGTATCACGCGACTGGGAAGCGCTTTTTGACACTGTAGCAACAACATAAACAAAGACGCAAGAGTACTTGGATATTGAACAACACCACTAATGTGAAAGCCGAGCTGCAGGGGACTGGAGGGGGGGGGGGGGGGGGGCACACGCAGGCACAGTACGAATCCATCACACCGCATATGAAAGCACCCGTGGTCTTTTTCTGTTGGCAATTTGTTGACAATAAGAACAATATAGAATATCTCCAGTTGTACCCTCTTATCTCGAGGAGAGGAAAGAAAGGTGAGAGAGAACAGAAATAATGGGGAACCGGAGGAGAGGAGAGAACAGAAATAATGGGGAACCGGAGGAGAGGAGAGAACAGAAATACAGGGGAACCAGAGGAGAGGAACCCAGTGATGGAGAGCACACCTGGCTGCTGTTTTGAGGATCGACTGATATTATTGGTGAACGGAGAGACACACTGAGGGAGGAGAATGGAGAACAGGGAACGGGAGAGGGGGGCAGTGGGGCGCAAGAGAGGAGGAGGAGGAGGAGGAGGAGGAGGAGGAGAGCAGGGCGAGTAAAGGGAGTAACGGTCGTCTCCATGGTGAAGCAGTGGTCGTCATGGTTACCCACAGAGCCCGGGTCAGCGGCTTCAGGAATGTGCATGCTGTTTGCACACACACTCACACACACACACACAAACACACAAACACACACACACACAGGTCATTATTTTCTCCCCCTCTGTTATACGTGTATGTGTGTGTGTGTGAGTGTGTGTGTGTGTGTGTGTGTGTGTGATGACAGATGAGCCCTGTTGTCAGAGTTGCCGAGGGGTGTGAATGTCTACACTTCAGGAGGTAGGGAAGAGGTGTGTGCTTTTATTGTGCGTGTCAAAATGAAAAAGAGGCATCGAGTGTGAGTTATTTCATCTTTTTTTTTACTTCCCTTTGGGGATCCAAATACATGCATCTGGTGTGTGGTGTGTTTTTTGTTTGTGTATTGTGTGTGTGTGTGGCCGGGTCAAATAGGTTCATAGCAAGGAGGGGTGACAGGACAACTGTGACTCAACTGAAGCTACCACATGCAGGCGCCTGGTGGATGGCGTGTGTGTGTGTGTGTGTGTGTGTGTGTGTGTGTGTGTGTGTGTGTGTGTGTGTCTGTATGTGTGCGTGTGTTTAACTCAGCAAGGAGCGTGAGTTAACCAACAAGCACTGCTGTGCTGCCATTTCTGTATCAAAAAACATCCAAATCTTTTTGTACACACACGCACGCACGCACACACGCACACACGCACACACGCACACGTCTCCGCCTCCAGACATGCTCACCCGAGCAAAAAAATCAGAAGTTCAAGCAAGAAATTCTCTCACTATTTTTCCAGCGTCTTTCCACTACATTTAGGTTTCACTTGGTTACCGTGACATGCAGCCCGCCACAAACAGGCCACGCCCCACTGCTCTAACATGCTCTAATGTGTTTGGATGCATGTGACTGTTTCTTTCTGATGTGCCTCCCTCTTCACCCGGCCACCGGCTCTCCTAACTCTCACCTCACCTGCTCTGTGGAGCCAATCCTAAAACACACAGAGGAAATAGTGGAGGAAACATTTTAGTCAATTAATATGAACAAACCCCACACTGGAGTAACTGCAAAGAGAAGTGTGTGATAAATGTGCTGACGCCTAATCTGCTTTTTTTTTTTTAGCTCTGCTACGAGCCATTTTAGAAAATGCTAATTATAGACTTGTTAACTTGCTAATGTCAGTGTCAGCTTGCCAATATCGACATGTTACCATGGCTCCACTACCACCAACACATTTACATACGATGTGTTCATTTGACAACAGCCCACGCATTTCCATGACTGATAAAAAGCTGAGCCAAGTTTGACAATGTAGAAATAAGACAAGCTGAAGACTGAGGTGTCCTAAAATGACCCGAGAGCACAGGAAAGAGCGGTCTTAACTTTAACTGAATTTGGTCACAATGTGTCCGTTCCTCTGGCACTCGGGACACAACAAGGTCATCTCTCCATTCCCCGTCCATCCCGCCAGTTGCTTTTGTGGTTTGTAATGATCACAGAAGCTTAATGGGGCAGCTAGCATCAACATGTATACACATGTAGTGTCTATAGAGCCAGGGAGTCACAGTGTCAGCTTTCTCCTCAATACTGCAGCAATTACATGGACCACAGGAAAACTACATCACATGGGTTTTTGTGAGTCACACATTCACAGACACCAACAACACGGGGCGTGGAGCAGGTTCCCCGGCTCCTGGATAGTGTTGTGTAAGAACGAGGTGCTTTGAAGGTCACTGACAATACCCAGCATGCCTGGTCGAGCCAGCCAGAGCACTACGAGTGTTCGACCTGCTGTCCTCTACCGCGCCGCCTGAACATTCAGGAGGGATTTCTACCCAGCAAGTGCTGCATTGTTCACTCACTTCCAGCTTTTTCACACATCAGACTCTGAGAGTTATTTGAGCATTTGAATATTTTCAAAAGAGTCAAAGGACGTGAAGAAATTGTGTTAACAAGTGAACAATTTAACTGTTGTTGCTATAGTGAGAGATATGAGGGTTGTCTGCCCCAATTGTGCAGAAATAATCATTGCTTCAAGTGGCCATTTGTCTTGTAAACCTATTAAATGCCACACAATGCAAAGAGAGCGATATCATTTTTTCTTTCAATTTCCATCAAAAGCTTCTCTGGGGCTTTTTTTTTTTTTTTTTTATCTGTGACTTGGCTAGATTTCAACATTAGTATGACAACGTTGGAAGGCAGTGACAATGAAAACAACAGAACCGTGAAGAGCAACACATTTAAATGTGTTTGTACAATGTGTGGTAAATCCCTCAAGCACAAATTATACGTTCCTTATCTACGTCGCTGTGAGGGTCAGAAATCTCATAATAAACAGCGTGACACAACACTGTTCCATATTCATGTTCATATTCAATAAACCTTCACCGACAACAGAGTTACACATACACTTGAACACTCTTGACCGTGACCCTGCTCTGACACGCGACTCTGTGACCCTACGAACAACCTTTGACCTTTGTGACATCATTCATCGTCAAACTCAAACCCTTGTGTGTGTGTGTCTGTGTGTGTGTGTTGTGAAAGTCCTTTGATTGAGCCTGAATGGACCTCCCACTTCACCTTTATTGTCACTCTATTCAGTCTTGATCTGGACTCTCAATGGTGCGTCGGGCCCCATCTGTGAATACGACGCCTCCAGGGTCCTCGCCTGTCCTCAAAGAAACACAGAAAAACAAGAAAATACTTAAGTGAAGTATACGTTAATGATCCCATTCAAATTTGGCAGTGCCAAAACCACTCCACTGTTCTCAGTGCTCATCGATCTTTTTATTCTCACACTGTTTTGCTCATTTGCTGATGACAACACCAACACTGTTTGCCCAGAGTTAGATTTGTATCTACTCTCAAGCTGGCACAATAGAAAAAAAAACACGTAAATAAATAATTATTTCATATGACATCCTATCAGAAGGTATCAATGTGATGGATGAACTCCACCATGTCTCAGCAAACAAGAGCTGAGTTTTTGTATTATACATTTATTTCTGCGCCGCGGCCTGGTGTGTTCGAGGTAAACAACATTCCAGTCCATTTTCAGCGCTGGGAGGAGGGCATGAACCATTAGCTTCCAGAAGCAGAGCCCATTCCTTCACTGTCTGTCGGCCTGAGAGGAGAGAGCTGGCAGGCAGGCAGGGTAGCAGGCTTCCTGCTTCATTGGCCGGGTGGCTGGCTGTTACACTCTGGTGCACAGAGATGCCAAAAAAGTGGGCATAGGAAAGCCTCAGGGGGCCAGAGAATAACAAATGGTACAAAAAAGTGACCTTGTAATTTAAAGGCAATTCAGAGTTTTTCCAGTTTTGTCTGAAATATACTGCAGCACACAATAACAACACAAAGTGAGGTTTGTCTTATGGAGGTAATGCGTTATGCATTTGAGCTGCACAAATCACTCAAAGATGTAAAGATGACAAGTCTGAAAGCTGTGCTATACTTTGAATACTGCATTATTATTTGTAAAACATTTTAAAAAATTGCATTATATTGCAAGGAGATTCTGTTCATTTCATATTTGTCACACACAACTTGTCCTTGGCTGCATTATGAGAGCCATACAAATTGGATTTTTTAGTCAGATTCTTAGTCTTAGATGTATGGATGTGTGTGTGCTGCTGCGTTACCTGAGTTCTCTCGAATGCCCAAGAAAACAATTCTCCTTCAGTAGAAATGAAAGACTAATCTATTCTAATCACATGTTGAGCCAGAAAGAAAAAAGACTGCCTTAATTCTTTCGTTTTAACTGATGCACAGGGAGAAATCTATTTAAGAGGAAGCACAGAGACCAATTTCCCCCTCTACTACACACTGTGGGTTCACCTGGTGCAGCCGCCTCTCTGGACTCAACTAGTTTTTGGCTGCAGACACTCGGCGATTCCCTCCGTAGCATCTCCATGGCTAGATGTGTGGCGTTCCAGCCAGCCAGCTGGCACAGAGACACGAGTTACTGAGCAACATCCACAGAGCAGGACTTTGGAGCTAAGATGGCTGCCACGTAATACTACAAAGGCCAAAGTGTGGGCGCTCTCACTGACTGGCACGCTGAGTGCCAATCCGCTTTCTGGCACCAAGCAGGACTGTTTGTAATTACAGAATTGTGGCTCCGAGTCGACACCAGGTGCTCTGGGCCAAACGGTAAAGAGCAACAAAGCATTTTGCTGCTTCTACAGCGGGATGAAAACGACTTTCTTCATGTGTGCAGCTTGTCTGTTTACTCGCCAACAAGTGGCTTCAAGCAATTTGCCCCATTTCATCTTCACCTCTTCATATCTGTCCAAACTGTTCTTAAAGGGCCCCATTCACTTTTCCGTCAGTCCATTTATTTATCTTTTTAATCGAGGCAGAACAGGTTGGCTGTAGCCTGTAATTACTCACTAACACACACAGCAGGGAACAGACCAGTAATCATCACCAACTATTTAATGTTCAAAGAGTAAATATGTTATGTATTTGCGAGGGTTTTATAGCCCTGACTTTAAACCACAGCAGCCTTAAGGCCGTCATTCTTCTTCTAGTATTGTATTGTGACACCTGTTCATCACATATAGCAAACATCTCTATGTATAACTTGGGAAAATGTTTATCTACCGTAACATCTATAACGATATAAAGAGAGATGAGATGAACTGTAGAGCTTAGTGATCTCTGTAGGTTCATCAGTACTAACGATCCTTGTCCATACAAATACTTATGTGATCCGTTGGTAATACAAAATATGATTACAGCCTGATGCACTGATGAACAGAGCCTACTCACTGGAAACGCATACACATTTGCTTGTTTTGCTCCATGCATTCCAGTATGTTCAGGCTTTTTGCTTTAAAATGTAATGTGTTTTATCGTAAACACATCGGATCTCTATGGCAATCCGGAGCGTGTCTCACTGCATACATCGTAAGTGGAGCCTCAAGGCAACTTCAGTCGATAGGATTGCCCACACAAGTGGAATCTTGGGTCCCTTTCGCTCATGCAGTCTCTGCCTGAAATGTTCAGGAACATTTCCTGGAGCCATGTGTGAACTGGAGCTGAGATCGATATTCGGGGTAATCTGTACTGCCAATGTTCCCACTTCAGTGCTGAGAAATGAAGCCAATGCCAAACTGCAGTTCCTCAAATGGCCAAATGAGATCCACAAAGTCAATACATGTTAAAATGCCCGACAGCAGAAATAAACCTGCTTGTTTCCCTGTTCATCACATCTGTACTTGTAAGGGACAAGCTCGTAAAGAGTTACAAGTACAGCGAGCAAACCAATCACAAGACTCTGCTAATGACGCACCTGAATCGGCTCTTGTTTTTTACGGTTTAGTGGGTGAGTCGACTGAATGTTACATGTATTGCTAGAACATTGGCACCAGACAAAATCAGCTCCTCCTGACAACAATGCCAGGCGTATACATCCGGCTTGGCTCCATCTTCATCTGTCTCCATTGGCGTGCTTGTGTGAAAAGGCGCATGATGGAAATGCTCCTGAATGTAGTGCAGGTGTCGATGGGGTGAAATCACTAGCAGTGCCTCAAAGGTTAGCCCAGTAATTTATCGGCAACTATGTGTGAACGAGGCTTTGAATAAGTCTGCATGAGTACAGCAGGGAGAAAGCAACATATGGCGGGTGAGAGTGCACCCGGTATGTGTGGGGAAGAGGTCCACATTTCTCAGGCGGCTGGCAGCGTAACAGATGCAGAACTGACCTCAAGCGAGGTTCCCCTGTGTGACCTTTTGGGTGCTTAAAACTACATAAAAGACCGTTGTATTTTTCAGGGATAAGTGGTTTCTGTCTGACAACAGAGATGAGCACTGTGGCCAAAACTGCAAATAGCAGCAGAGGAAGGGAGACGCGCCAGACAGGCACTTTGGAGCGGAGCGCTGCCCAGGCTTCATGCCTCTCACTGGGAGTGGAGCTTAAAATTGTTTATTTCACAGTGGAGGAAACCACTTTGTGCTAAATATTGCTACCAGCTAAAAATAAGACGAGTGTGGTTACCTTTAATGAAAAATCTGAGCAAACGTATCTCTGTATCCTTCACTGTAAATTAGTTAGAGCAGTGGTTCTCAACCTTTTTTCAGTGAAAAAAATTATTCCCTGACCAGTGCAAAGCATTTTTGATTGAAAAAAAGATGTAATACACAGCGCTGTGCCATCAGTGTCTGATTTAAAATAGAATATATACGATATACGTTTATGAGTATACACTTACTGTATATTTTATTGAATATTTATTAAACAGCTATTTTTAAATTATTTTTTAATGGATGGTCCCCTGGTATCCTTCTTAAATTTGTCATCCACTCAGCATACATCAATATGAGACCACTTCATCAAATTACATTAAAGCGCTGCGAGCGAGAAGCATCTGTCAGAAAGCTGTGTCGTGCCTGGTTTCTGTCTGCCGCCGCTGAGCCTCTCCATGAAACACACAGATGGGGCATCGCTCGCCTCCGTCCTCAAGTGCTTGTTTCTTAAAAAGCTAAATTGCCTCTCGAGAATCTCACGAATTGGCTGCTGTCGAAACTAGTGTTTCTCTCGTCATCTCTTCCCTTCTTCCCTCTGCGAAACAGCTTTTATCTGTGTTTGGTGTGAATGAATTTGAAGGAGTGCATTGCAGACACCCCATCTCGTTGCAAAGGCTCTCAGATCTGTGGCGTTAACACAGAAATGTAGAAGTGGCATCTTCTTTTCATGTGTCGCCTCATTGGTCTCGTCTTGGTGCAATCTCACCCACAGACACTTTGTCTCGTTTGGTCACAATCACTGCGGATCAGTGCGCGTTATTGCGTTTGTGTACTTAGTTTGTTTCGGCCCAGTTACACAAATACAAGCCAGACGGGGGTGTTTTCAACGAGAACGTGATTTTCCAGTGAAATGTTCATTCAGCACCAGCCTGGTTGCTCCTGTTCAGTGGGAGTGAAACACCAACAGAGCAGTGATGTACGGAAGCGCCAGCGTTCCCAGCAGCGACTTGTGCATGAAGCACATTTCACACCATCGGAGCAAATGTTTGAAACTATATCAAGGTTCTCTGAGAAGCCGAAGATGTTGATCCCCTTAATCCCACCAGCGTGTCCTGGTGTTGGTTCTGATAGGCGTTTGGATTTGTTGAATGGATGTGACCAGCAGAGGGTCTTCTTTGTGGTGTTTAAATGGTCTCATCACATTGATGTAATGGGATGGTGTTGCTTGAGGGACTGACAGAAGCCGCTGCCTTTACTGGGACATTTTGCCATGAACCTTTGAAGAGACGTTCATGTTCCCCAGAGGATGATCCTCCTGACTTTTACTCCAGCGCCACCATGAGTTTGACATTTTTGGTTTTGAGTAAAATATCTCAAAAACTACAGGATGGATGGAATTAAATTTGTTAGAAATATTCCTGTGGCCTCAGGGTGAATTGTAATCACTTTGGTGATCCGATTTTCATCAAGTCAAAATTGAATTTTGTCCATTGTTTTGGTTTATGGCCAAATATATTCAGATTTAATGGAATTCCCATCAACCTCAGATAATGGTGTCTGCTATCTGTGGTACAAAAGAGTGGGAACATGTCATAAAATGTATTTATATCCTTGACATCAAAGCTACAGCTACACTGTCACATTTATGACCGTCACAAAGAAACTAAAGGAAAACTAAATTCCTCAAATTCAAACTGTATTGTCCTTCCTCGGGTTTAATGAATTAAACTGCTGATTTAAATGGTTTTAAGTTGAAATAATCCCCTTCCCATTCATCCTAAGCATGCTCAGTCTATCCGGCATTAATCCTTTGCATTATTCCCTCCCTTTCTGTCAGCGTCTCTCTCTGTCTGTCAGTTTCTCAATTTAATTTCTCAGCTTGAATCCCTGTACTGCAGACTGTTAACCAGACGCAACACTGCCAAAGTGGTTTACAAAATGTAGTATTTCTGCCAGCCTTCCTTTCTCTCCCTCTCTCGTCGTTTCTCCTCACCCTCCCTTTAACCCCCTGCCAATTCCCCTCCTCCCCCCCAACCCCCCCACCGTCCCGTCTTGAAGACAGCGTTGCGTTGCGGCTCTGTGCTCCTAAAGAGCTGCAACTGTCGGCCGGGGAAGCGGTGAAATGGAAAAATTTAATCGCATTAAGAGAAAAACCTTCTCTTTTCATTTGTAAATTCCTGGGACACACTTTTTTTTCCACCCTCTTTTTTCCCTTTTACACTTACCTCTCTCTCCTTACCTCGACACGGCTGCTGAGCTCAGAAAACATCCGCCAAGGCCTCAACACACACGCACATGCACACACACACACACACACACACACACACACACACACACACACTTATAGGGTCACACACAGTACATTTAATAACAAACACACTCAAATACTAAACTCTACACTTTACTTCAGCTGAGGTTTTGATGAACCAGGTTGGAGGCACATGTGCACACACACACACATGCGCGCACACACGCACACACACACACATGCACGCACACACACACGCACACACACACGCACACACACGTAATTCCTTTCCTTTTCCCCTTAAATGAGACGGAGATCAAAGACTATTTCACTGACTCCTCCTCTGTTCCCTCCCTCCATCTTGCTTTCCCTCCTCCAAATCAGTCAATGTACCTCAACGTTCTTCCTTCCTTCCTCTTCCCCCTTCCTTACTTCTTTCCTTCATCCTGTTTCTTCCACTTCTACTTCTTTTCTCTTTCCTCTCTATTTCTGTAACAGTGCATCTTTCCTTCTTCAATTGCAATCGTTCGCTCTTTCCTTTCTTTTTGGTTTGTACTTTCTTTTTGAAGAGCTGTGTTCCGGTTTCACGTCGTGTCCACATCCGTCTCCATTGTCATTCAGCTCAAGGGTCACACACACACACACACACACACACACACACACACACACACACACAGTCAGATAGTTTAGTCTAGTGGTTCCAACATAGGGTTTGGGGCCCTTAAAAGGGTCACTAGATAAACATGAGGGGTCGGGAGACGATTAATGGAAGAGAAGAAGAAGAAGATCTGATACATAAGTTTATTTCTCTGAAAATGTATTGTTTTTTCATATTGAGAATAAAAATGAACCTTATTAATTATCAGAATCAGAATCAGCTTTATTGGCCATGTGTGTTTGCACTCACATGGAATTTGACTCCGGTTACACATAGCTCTCGTACATATTTATTTACAATTTATAATAAAACTACGAGCGTCAGACAGCGAATGTACTGAAGTTTTCTCAGTTTAATCTCAAAAAGTTTTATTTAGTTACAACTGGTTCTAAAACTTTTACATTTTTTAGACTTAACGGATATTTAAATGAAATTCCTCTTTTGAGGAACAAATAACTTCTCAAACATGACGAGGAGACGCAGAGTGATGCTTATCTCAAAGTGTTTTATTTTACGTCTTTTTTAAAGTAAAATCTCATTTTGTAGAGTAACTATAAAGTCGCCAGATACATGAAGTACATTTCCCTCCGAGTGGTGAAGTATATGGTTGTATCGTTGGAGAATGCAGGTCAGTAGGACGCAGGTGTGCTTGTTTGTGGGGAAACGTTGCTTTCAAAGACGCTCAAACTACCTGAGAGTACAACAGAAAGATATCCGGTAAATGCGGTATACACACACACACACACACACACACAAACATACATATACAGTATATGAGGACCTGAGGATATTCCTGAGGACGGTCCAAGTACTTATTTGTTATAGTCACCGTCATGTCATACAATTGTTTTATTACTAAATATTTAACCACACATTCAAATTGTTCAAATTGTTTTATTTTTGGGAAAATCCTGAGCAGTAGGATAAAAAACGCAAAATGGATGAATGGTAAATAAACAGTGCTTGTCCCCCCCCCGGTTGCACCCCCCATCGGGACTACATTCACACACCCTGATGGGAGAAGCTACCAACACGGTTGCACCCCCCATCGGGACTACATTCATGCACCGTAGGCACAACTACGGGAGCAGGTGGCTTGCCCAAGGTCACATTGAGATTGCTGAGCACCCATGGTAGATGGGGTGGGGCGTTAAGGAGATGGAGATTGAGGAAGGAGGTTTGCTTGGAGGGGGGGACAGGTTTCCCGGCCAGCACCTTTGTTTTCATTTGTTCTAACTCAGTCTCTCTGTCCCCCATCTTCCTGCCAAAGAACCCGAGATTCTTCTTCTTCAATCTTAGGCAGACGTCCTCCAGGATCGTGATTTGGCCTTTCAGCTTTTTGACCTCTGCCTCATTTCTCGTTTTTGCAATGTCACATTTTACATTGAAAAGGCCTATCTTGGCAGACTGCTCCTTCAACTGCTCCAAATGATCTTTGCGTTCTGTGTACAGAGCCTTTCTGCTGATCTTTGAGATCTTTTCTTTTCTGACACTCTGCTGCTCCCTCAGGACTCAATCCATAGAGTGCAGCAGGGATTTATTTTGTAGACCAACCACTGAAGTTGTTCACACTGGATCCATGACAAAAGGCCAAAGGGATATTACTATCGGATTAGGTATTATTGCAGTAAAAGAAAAGCTCTGTGGCAAACAAGTTTATGATAATTACATGTTTTTGTTCAGAAAGATTCTTCACAAATAAACACCACTTTTGAGTACAAAGCTAATGTTGGGCTATAAACAAACAACAACACGCTCCCATGACTGCAAGGATGCACAACAAGCTGTAAAGGTGGATTAGTCGGCCCAATGTTTTGTAGCCTAATTTAGCAAAGATGTGTAAAAGCCTCGAAATTCAAGATGGGGTTATTTACTGACATTTTATATTGTGGAACTAAATTGTTTTTACCACAGACTCTTTTTCAACCATTGAACCAAAGATTTTTTTTCTTCATTAATGAAACCAATTTATTACAAGATGAGGGGAATGGGAAGTTAAAAAAATAACTAGTGTTTGGACTCATTCCTGCAGCACTCTATTAAGGTTCATCTATACAGAAGAGAACTTCATGGCGAATATATTAATGATTCAACTTTTTTTCTTTTTCTCCAATGTTTTGAAATGTGTATTTATGAGTTTTGAGTTAGGAGGTGAAGGAAACGCCTGGGAGTTCACACACACACACACACACACACACGCGCACACGCACACACGCACACACGCACACACGCACACACGCACACACACACACACACACACACACACACACACACACAGCTTCCATGGGGACGAGCCACCTGAAGAGCTGAGGATTAACGGACCAGTTCAAAGAGTGTCAAGAGCTTTTTCTCTCCAAGTCCCTTGTAGAAATCCCCTACACAGACAGACAGAGACACACACACACACACACACACACACACACACACACACACACACAGAGATTTCATGAGTTTACCTCCAAAATAAGATTTAACAAAGTGAGAGGTTCTGTTGCAAATTGATCTCCAACAGAAAATGAAGCTCACCTGGGATTAATAATTTACCTTCAAAGTATCACCTTTAAGGCTGCAATCAGTAATGGTAATCTTCTTGCAATTATGATTTGCATCTTTAATTAAAGTGAGATTAACAAGGAAATGAAAGGGGAAATGAAGCTTATTTCCCCTTTAAACCAACCTTGATTGTTTTGTAATTCAACAGAAGCGCCCTTAATCATTTTGAAGTAAAACATGTTGCCACTAAACTGTTGTCGGCACAAGCTGTCAGTTTTTTACTTGCTAGTTTGAGGCGACAACACACAAGCTACAGTTCCCCCCTCCAGATTCTCTCTTTCCTTGTTTCTTTTTTTGTACGTCAGCTCTAAACTGTGCGGCTGGTGTCCCCGCTGAACTCTACGCTATCTATTGTGTGTAAAAAGGACCATTTAGCTTCACATTCCTACTGGATACTGTCACACTAAAAAGCACAATGGAGGTGCTTTCACACTGCAAATCTTTTAGTTCAGAGCCGCAACGTCAGCCAAACTGTAATACCACTCACTCTGGTTGGTGTGTGTGTGTGTGTGTGTGTGTGTGTGTGTGTGTGTGTGTGTGTGTGTGTGTGTGTCCCTGCTCTTTCATTTGCTCACTCTGTCCCTCGTTCTCTCTCTGGCCATCAGGGGGGGCTCTCATGCAGCCAGATCACCCCATGCAACACTGAAGTGTTATGTCTCATTATAAAGCGTGTGTGTCTTTACCGTTCTGCATAATGGATGAATGTACAGTATGTCCCGGCCAAATTGCTCAAGACGGAGACTAATTGAATGAAAAGCAAATCTTTGGTAGACTGATCTCCTCTACGATGTACAGTGTGTTTTATTTTATAGGGAAGAGTTGAACCAACATCCAATAATGGCTGAGCCAAGAATGTGACCCAACAGCTGGAATCCAGCCCTGCGATCACCTTGCATAAGCACTGCACTTCATGCTTGTACAAGATTGAACACACTTGCCAGTTTGGAAGTTATCCGTAATAATTGGGTGAAAATCACAGTCGAATCATTCAAAGTGACGACATATTACACAACGCCTGGTGGTTGCCCCCTGCCTTCCTGTCAGGGATCCCGTTTCCAAACGCTGAAGTTTCTCCATAACCTGTGCTATTTCTGTAAACGCTGTTTGTACTGTGTGCCAGTTCCAACATCTGTTGGGATTTCATCAGTTATTACAGAATAACGTTGATGAGAACATAGGAGAGGTTCACCAGTCTCGCCGTGTTTTATGAACACCTAAGTGACTGAAATGATCCGGATCACCCGGATACCCATTCACTGTGATATGTGGTATGACGGTTTTATGATCTAACAACAGTGGTACCATAAATCAAGGTGACATGTAAACCACAATAGCTGACAATTAATAAATAAAGACGTGGCTGCATTTTCTGCAAGGATGGAAACTTTACCCCAGGTAAAGGAAATAAGCATAAAATACAAATTTGCTCACAAGCTAGACTTTCATGACGTATGTAAACTGTGGCGGTCTAGCTGAGGCCTAAATGTTGGTATTAAACAGTAATAACTGGAATCACACATCAGGATAGGATCTCAAACGCTGATATGTCATCATCCGGCAATATGTGAATTGATTTACTTTTACAAAAATCCGCAGATGAATCCTTCCTCCCCACTGGTCCACGCCTCAGCTCCTTATCTACCTCTTCTATTTTATCTGCTTCCCGTCTCCTTATCTGCTTCCACTGTGTGTACTATTTCCATCCGTATGCGCCAGCTTGTGAGATCATCATCATGATCCCCACGCTGATCTGCTTCCGGGGAAACACGGCCTCAGAGCAAAGCGGATGACCTCGGGGTTTTGAATACATTTAATCTGACTGCCGTGCAGGCATGTTTGTGTGTCTATGATGGCCCATGTGTGTTTAACCTGAAGGTATTGTTGGTCACCTTTGTGTAATCCTTGTGCTCCGAGTGCCTTCTGATCCGCCATGAAGAGGGCAGAAAACCTCTGCCCGCCGAGATGACACAGGTACAACATGCTCAGCTGGACAGCTGGACCTCAATCAAAGACCGGCACAACATGAACGACTCTAAATAACACCTACAACAACTTACTTATGTCATCCTCACTAACGTAAAGTAATTCAGCTTAATTTGGTTGAATTACTTGAAAACTTGAATTACAGATGTGCTTTTTGAATGTAAGGATTGGCTGAGGTTGAGGTTAAATTTGTAGCAATGTATTGACACTCATTTACATTCATCTCCCAGGTTGTTTTACATACAAACAGATAGAACTGCTACCAAACCGGATGCACACAGATGACGCAAATGCAATATATATGGAATGCAATGCAAAAAATATAAAAGCACCGATGCACATGCACAACACAAATTATGTTATTAAGATACGCTGTATCTATGTATGGCCTGCTGCTCGGCATGTGGCGGATGCTTTTAGCTGGAATTCCCTTTGGTGCAATGCATAAAGGAAACCTCAGTGGGAATAAAATAAAAGAGAAATGTTACATCCGTGAGCATTAGCTGATGCAGATACTGTGAGGAATGCATTAAACTCCACAAACACACGTAAATATGCACAGTTGACACGCACAGGAAACGTGAAGGATGTGAATTTACAAAGATTGTATATGAAATATTTCAAGTGTAACAAATCATTGCCACATTTAATTGGATACAAACTAATTTCTTTGGGAAGATATTTGTAGAAATTGGAAAACAATAATACATGAAGCACCAAGAGAATCCGAAACTGTGGCGGTTAACAGGGTAGAAATTCAAAAAAAGGCCGGCAGTGAGACAAGGAAGAAAAGAGGGACATTTATAGAAAAAGCATGAGAGCACAGGTGCGATTCTTTGACCAGGCTATTAGCTATTGTGTGCAGTGACAGCTCTAATGGAAAAAATGACAGGTAACTTAGAAGAGAGGGATGGAATGCGAAAAGGTATGGGGCCTTAAATAAAGGACTGGGATAGAAATATAAGAGGCAAAATGAACATAGACAAAAGCAATGAAGGAAAAGATGATGTATTGAGGCATAGAATAAGCAGAAATGAGGCTGGTAGATGGAGAATATAAATATGTGATTGGTTGCGCAGAGGCCATTCAAGGCGGAGCTGCATTTTTCTATATTTTGTGTCTCCAACAAACGCATAGCCCGTATAAAATATGTGAGATTGGCCCAGTCCTTCATTAGCACTGCACCATGCATAATCCTGAGTGATAAGCATGCATGACAGCAACTAGGAAATAGCAACTTCTAATAATGCCAGTTTATAATTAACTTTACGAATGGCAAAACAAAAACCAACATGGGATATACCCATTCTGTATCATGGAACGGGATTGAAGACAAAACAATAATACAATACATGTTCTCCAAAATTCTAATCCTGTGTCCTTTTTTCTATCAAATAACAATTCAAAGTCAAAAAGATCACTTTTGGGGTATTTTTACAACAATATATCTCTCTTTTCTTATAAAGTAAAACATTGCATTGTTTTTCATGGCTTAGCATGAATTCAGGGATGCACACATGAATTTATTCAGTCAAATGTGGTTTAGTGTGACTAGCTATCCATAAAACTGCACTTGGCCGTTAGCTCCTGGGTATTAGCATGTATGCTACTTTCTGCTAACAATCACGTGTTGTAGTTTAAGAATGACCCGGCACATATTGCTCTACAGCTCTGTATTGTGTGCTGTATTCATTCAGCCCCACCCACTTCAAGCAATCCAATCAAATCTTCATCATTTTTTATATATCTTAGAGATATATATCGTCAGAAATACATCACACAACAGATGCTACGTGGTGTTTCTCATAGACAACACTGATTGTGAACTCTGTAAAATGTTGGACGAAATCTGACATCTGTCTACAATTAGGATAATGTCTAACACATTCAAATTAACTGTTCGCTTACCTACCGTATGGACAGCCACAAAATGTGATACAGATATTCACGTTACTCTGAGTTTTCATCCTGACTTTAATCAAGCACCACCAACAGGTGAAAATACCAACACTCATATTAAACCCTGTGGCTCCAGTCGTGTAGGCCAGAGTGTTTTCTGAAGGCCATCACAATGTGTATGCAGATGTGAAAGGCAATCATGCAGGATGACCGGCAACTATAGGGAGGAAAATGATGCTCATGATTCAACAAAGTCAGAAAGTGGAAAGAAAGAAGGATAGATGAGATTAGGAGTGGATAAGGAGGAAAGAGCAAGGAGAAAGAGGGAGCTGTGGTTTATTGCCGTGTCACACCAACCCAGACGGTGCTTGGGTTTGTTTTTTATGTAGCTGCTGAATCCTTCAAAGAAAAGTTCAATTTAAAACAACAGAGAGTCAAGCGTGGAAGAAAAGAGATTAGGAAGAGAGGGATTTAGGAGGGAGGGTGGGAAGGAGTCAGAGGGGGAGGAGAACGAAGAAAGGGAGGAGGCAAAAAAATACAGGTAATAGAAAAAGAAGGTGAGAGGGGGGGTGGAGAGCCACTGTGAGAAAGAGGAAGATGAGAAGAGACACAAGATGAAGAAGAGGAAGCAAGGGAGTGAGGGGGGAGGAGGTGGAGGAAGAAGCGGAAGACAGGTGTGATCCTCCATAGCTCAGGTGTTTGTTTAGCCAAGAGCGGTAGCGGAGAGCAGAGGATTATGGGATTACGGATAGTGTCGTTGGTCATGTGAGGTGCCGCGGTCGACACTGACCCTTCTTACCTTCTCTCAGTAAGGAAGCTTAGCCTGGCTGTGAAGGTGAGGTCACACACACACACACACACACACACACACACACACACACACACACACACAAAGACACATGCTCACCCATCATTTTATCTCCTTCTCGACCTCTCTTGTCTTTTCTTTTTTTACCACTTTTTTGTCCTTTCCTTCTTCCTTGCCCTCCCCTCTTCCCCTCCTGACAGTTTAATTTCTCTTTAAAATTATCTCTGTCTATTTCTGTCTCTTTATCTCCTCCCTCTCTTTCTTTATCTCTGTCTTCCAGATGTCAGGCTTCTTTTTGGTGCATGTTATACATGCACAGCTTATCCATGCCCTCGCGAATCCAGCAGGATTCCTTGTTGTTTCTATCTGGAAGAATAACGAATAAAGTAGAAGAAAGAGGAATAACACGTTGTGGAATCAGAAGCAGTCACTCAGATTATGTCCAGCCCGTGAGGAGTACATACAGGAACAACCCTGGCCTTGGTAAGTTTGTCTTGACTTTCTATGGGGTAAACATGATACCATTTATCTCAGTTGACTTCTTAATCTTCTTGCAATTAGCTTTTCATAATGATAATTTGAGAAAAGTAATTTCAAAAAGGGTTAAAGAAATTACATATTGTATATTCATCAAAGTTTATATTACAAAAAGACAAATTCAAACACATAAATAGATTCACAACTGGATAAGATGTTGGACCACATGACAACACAACAGCACAGATCTACTCAATTAAATCAAATGCAGTCAATTTTTTTTTTATCAATCTTTTTATTCATGACATCTAGTTCAGAGACGAGCCTCATAATTAAAGTGAATTACCATTTAGTTTCAAGCCATTATCATTATTCTGTTCGAATCACTGAATAAATCTGAGATGTGGGCAGTCATTTAGAGGTCTGGAAGCAGGCTTTTCTTTGTTTTTGTATTTCTAGGGGGGCACACATTTTAATGTTTAGTTGTTTAATCAGCGGCCGAAAGACATTATTATGTTTAACAAATAGAGGAGTTCAAGTTCAACATTTAACACCATCAATGTTTAATGTATCCGCTGATTTGCGCCCACTGTTCCAACCACCTGGATGGCTATAAATTAAACTTAAAATAAATAAATTAAACTTAAAGGTTTGGAAAATAACGAAGTATTTGTCAGTTTTAAACTATTCCCCTCAAATTCAAAGGCATGAAGCTTGTTTGTTTGATTTTACTTAAATAACTACTGCCCATCATTGGGTTTACGTTCTACACTAAAGGGTTTTCTGGTCATGTTCACTGTTTCAAAAAAGCTACACAACGGAAAATAATAACCTAAAAGACCAGGATGTCTGAAAAATGCATAAAACGGAATTGTTTCTATTAAAGGAAAACAATGATCACAGAAGAGTCACTGCCATTGTTGTTCATATTTAACAGATTTGTCTTTGCGTGAAAACTAGTGTTGTGCTGGAGCTGATCCCAGCTGATGTTGGGCTTCATTCTCTGGTGATGTGACTCCTTCCTCAGACTCCGCCGGGGGCTCCTACTATTTTCTGAGCAAACAGAATCAACTTTGACTTTCCCAACTAAGTCCAAGCAGTCTAACAATGCGGTTAGCACGAACATAGGCTATAACAACTTATAATATAAATGATATAAAAGACACAAAGTCTTGAGGCTGTGAGGACTTCTTGTCTACGGTCAAATGAAGCGTAACCTCTAAACACTGAAACAACTCGGCTGACTTGCTGCAGCATGGCCGCACCAGTTCTTTTCTGGGCATTAGATCGGAGTGACGCATATGTCTTCCTAATCTCGCTGATTTCACGCCTTGATTGGATCCTACCGCCGTTTCCACTCGGTTCATTGAGCAGCAGCACCAACAGAGAACACGGGGAAGTAGAATACCAGTAATTTACCCCAGTAGGCGCTTCTCTCAGCAGCCATTTTAAAATCACAAATAGTAAACAAATGGGATTATTTACAATAAGTATGGCCCTGTTCCATTTAGGTGGGCCGGGGCCCTGGTATTGTGCATGTTGGCATAAATAATTTGACCTTTTGTTAACTGTACATGAGAAGGCTGCTGAAAAGGGCAAACTAGCAGCATCTACCCTTTCACTGAAAGGCTCAATATAAAGAAAAATCCCTATCTTTTTTCCTGAATTGTTTGAAATAGATAAACTCATATGTATGCCTCTGGTTGCCAAAAATATTCTCCTCAAAAATGTGGCAGCAGGTTGAAATAATAGATTGCCTTTCCTTTAACATATAGCAGAGCAATTCTTCATTGGGGAGAAATTAGTTTGAGAGAATTAAAATATGAGAAAATGGAAAAAAAATGTAAATGCTGGATTCATGTGCTCGTTAATTTATTCTTGGCTGAAGGACATACCCTGATACTGATATGAATTATTGATGCATTTTCCTAATTCAAAATGTGTTAACAATCAACTAAATGTGTTTTCTTTTTGTTTGTTTCCAATGTATAATTCAATGAAATGATTTTTAAAAGTGAACCTCTAAACTAACATGTAATATATAAGCCGACACAATGTATAACCACTAAGATGTTTGCCTTGAGCTGCGGAGGCGGTGGGCTCAGGATCAGCCTCAGCCAGACAGACGAGTAAACACAGACCAGCGGCTTTGTCTGAACAGATTATCCAGCTATCACCTTCACCACTATGTGACGGGCTGCAGCTATTGGAATAAAACAAGGGAGCCGTTTCAGACCAGGTAACTGGCAGGTAATGATTAGAATAACTCAAAATTAGAATCTTAATTAAGTACAGGCAATAAAAGGGAGTCCTAAAAGCTCTCCTTAAAGCCAATAAAAAACATATCAAAACAATTAGAAAGCATTACTAATGCATCTTACTTGATATTCCACAGATTTAGAATAAATAAAACAATAAAAAAAGGAATTTATTCATGTTTTCTATCCACATTTTTCACGTGATGGATTTAGAAACACTGGTATACGAGCAGTACACTGTGCATTCTGTGACCTTTGACCCGCTTAGTATTAGTGGCTAATAATGATGGAGATCTTGGAGCTTATTCAAGAGTTCTTTGGAGGCAGGTGGATAAGAACTTAAGCAAAATGCTTAAATTGGACCGAGGTGGGGATCTGATGGATTACTTTAACCTTCAACTTACAATTTTGAACATAAAAAAAGGGTTACATTAAAATAAAAATATGAACCTTCTCGTCCAAGTTGTTCAACGCTGAAATGAAACCATGTGACGGCCCTGCGGACATGTGTTTTCACCTGAGCCTGATTAGACACTGGGCTGCGTGGGCGTGGAGAGATGTCACTTAACAGGCAAATCCGTCACTCCTTTGTGGGAAACCTTTCCATTTCCTGTTGGTTCAAGGAGAATGAGTTTGGGGACATCACATTATTTCCAGCATAGCACCACCTGACTAGAGGTCGAACCAGCCAGGCTAGTAAAAAAAAAACACCTGTAAGGGTAAAGATATATTCTCTTATTTTGCCACCTTTAAAGCATGCATGCACATATTTGCATGTAGAATAATAATTTGACGAGAGTCCCTTGGCATTTTGAGTTGCACTTTATCTCCACCAGACATTTGTCACACAGTGTTTGTATTTTACCTTTTTAATGGCTTGGTATGAGCATGCCGCTAGCTGTGCTGTAGGAAGGGTTTCCACTGCTAACAAGAAATTGCTTGACCTTCTTCACCAAAATGTGACAAGTTACCGGTGAAGAAAAATAAGCTGGAGAACGTGAAAATGCCTCAGCCTTTTGTGAACACCAGAGGAATGGGACACAATATAATACGCTAGTGTTCATCATTACTGCGCTCAAACGAAAAACACAAAGACATCATCCATAATTGAGACAAAATGAACAGGAAAAGGAAAAACCTGACTAACTGAGTGGAGAGACATAACAAGACGCTTCCAAGCAGGGCACTAGGGTTCACTGAATAGTTTGATTTATATGAAAACAATGTGAATCATATGCAATGGCCTTTGCAGTCTGGTCCCGACTCAAAAGAACGCCGATGAGAGATTATGCAGCACAGTGTCAGACAGCACTCTTCATCATCATCATCAGAATACCGAATGAGGCAGCAAAAGTACTTTGTTAGGGGTTAGGTTGTACGTAACAAAAGTTAGGAGAAATAAGTCAACGTTGACTCGATTCCACAAGAGACAAACTCTCCAGTGTGAACGCCATTTGTTAGACATATTCTGACAACCTTTATTTTTTATTTTTACCACAGTATACTAAAAAAACAGTGTGGATGTGATAATGTGTCTTTATTTAGCTAGGATAATCCCACTGATATTTAGAAACTCTTTTACAAACTATGATTGTATGATGGCTCAGAGCAGACTTCCGTCATCAATTTCGGGCCACATTTGATCATTTTCCGACACTGACGATGGAAGTAGCTAAGAGTGAGCCATCTCACTCTCATCGCTGTTGAAAGTTGCACACATTCAGTACAGAACATGTGTTGTTGTTGTTCCTGTGTAGCATAAATGAGCAGATCAGTTATATGATATTGGATTGGTGCATAGACTCGTGCGATATCCGCTCCAGCATTTCTGGCTGCATTGGAGCCTTTTCTGGAGCTTACAAGCTGCGGTATTTGACGAGTTGTGAGCGGTTGCAGCAGCAGCTGTGACGTCAAACGTAAACACACAGATGTGATACATACATCCAATTCAGCATATTTTGAATGGTGCCAATTTGCCAAACTGTCAACAAATGCGGGCTAAAAACACAAGTTATACAGTTATACAGTGTACCAACATTACAGTAAACTTCCTGTTTACATACACAGCCCACACATTTTGTAAACGAGTCAGTTGTCTCAATTGTATAACGTATATGTAGATATCAATAGATTGTGTCTCTGTGTGTGAAACATGTACGTAAGTCATACATATTGCACAAAGTTACAATATTTTTCATCAAATTCTGTTGGGACAACACTTGTTGGTTAAATCAGCCTCTCTGCTGTTATTTTTCACACTTTGTTTTGATCATTCTGCCTAAAAGCAGAGCTACCACTCAGCCCATATCATTCAAAAAGAGTAACATTTGCTGCTTCCAGTCCTCATTATCTTGTGCTGCCCGTTGAACAAGAACCGCCAGTGTTACTGTGTAACAACACTGTGTAACAACAATGTGTAACAACACTGTAACAACACTGTAACAACACTTTATATTTCTCACAAATGTTTTGCTGTTTCAGGCGCATTATTGAGATCTATGTCTGTTATATGGAAGGGATTCCTCCGATGCCCGCCTGCTACATCAATATAACTTTATTTAATATAATACTTCTGCTGCTACATTGTTAATTTGACAGCATAGTATCAATTCAAATCACAAGACAGGCAAGAACACATTTCCAGTTTGTGATTTCTCCAGATTTAAACGGAGACTACAAGAGATGGAATTGTCACCTTCTTTTCTCCGAAAATATTATGTTAAAAAGACAACTGTCTTGTGCAGTATGTTATTTTACCAGGTTGTCCTGCTGTTTTCATGTTGAGGGATCCTAAATCTCCTTTTTTTGGTTTGGTTAATAATAATATCACATGGTTGATGTGCGCGGAGGTTTTTAATCTCACAATTTTCCTCAAAAGACAGACTTTCAAATTCCCGATGGAGAGGATAATCCACATTGTTCATGGGGACGCATGTCCCACACTCGGGGTACTTGACATTGCGAGCATGGGACTAACCCCACATGGGGGCTTGTCCCCAATTTGAAAACTATTCTATCCAGTCATTGACCTTACATGTTATAATAATGGAAAATGTCCGCAGCAACCAAGGTTTTTTATGTCATGCATTTATACAAAATTATAATAATTTCTAAATTAAGTACCACTTTTTCTTGAGGTTTGTTGTCTTGTAATCATATAGGGAGGGGGGGGGGGCTTCTTTCATCATTCATATTTAAAATATTAGTTTTAGACTCATGCAATTTAAGCATATGCCTGTTTTTATGCTTTGTCTTCTGGAAGCATTTGGTATTTCAAGTTGAAATAATTGCGATTAAAGTGGTAATTTCATTGTCTCACTATAGTTTTGGGCAACATGAAAAAATACCAGGGAATCACTGGAGTCTCAGCAGATCTGTGTAAAAACAAAAATCAAGGTGGAAAATGTAGGTGAGTTGCTGTGGGAACTTTTATTATTGTATTTGCATTAGATGTAAGGTCAGCATTTCTCTTTCTTTACTTCTGTGCACAGCCTTGCACAAAATTG
The DNA here is from genome assembly GCA_023566465.1 of Cottus gobio. Classification (NCBI taxonomy): domain Eukaryota; kingdom Metazoa; phylum Chordata; class Actinopteri; order Perciformes; family Cottidae; genus Cottus; species Cottus gobio. Next base: position 18,952,245 of record CM042215.1, read on the forward strand.
TCAAATCTGGACCTGAACTGAGTGTCTACTCTAGCCTTCATCACTGGGTGTATGAAATATTAAATAAAGCAGCTTTCTTCATGACATGCGTGACTGAGGGAACCCCATGAGCTGTCACCGATTTTACTACACCTTGAAATGGGGGAGATGAAGGATGTTAGAGAAGATAAAGACAGTTTAAGGGAGGAGACTAATGAGATAAAGTCCAGCTCAATAGAGAGAAATATCAGGAGATTCTTGTCGGTATGATTATAGCAAAGCAATGGCAGAGAAAATCATGGTTCTTCCATTTGTGCCGGTCTGTCAAGATACAATCTCCCAATTACTCAGAATAAAACTTTTTTTGTGATTTGTATGTGCCGATCTCTTAATGTTAGTTTGGTTTACATCGTTAACAGTTTTGAGCAGCTGTGGCTCAGGAGGTTTTAATCACAACGTTGGCGTTATGATCCTCGGCTCCTTCGGTTATGTGAAAGTGTCCTTGAACGAGACCCTGAAATCAAAGTTACTGCCCAGGGGCCGACTGCTCCCAAAGTCGATGGGTTAGATGTAGAGGTCACATTTTAATTGAGTATGTATGTGATGATAAATTAAAATTAAATGTAATGAGCAACAAATGATGCAGGAATAATTCTGTGGTCCTTCATTGCCTTCTGCTCATCATTTGATCATAACCCTATCACCTGACAGACTCAAGAGGGGTTGTCTTCTGCTCTGTTTAACAGGAACATGATTGGCTGTGAGGGCCTGAAGGGGTGACGGCCTGAGAGGTGGCTGCTCCAATGGCGTGGGCCGAGCCACGGACCCGTCCAGACCCAAAGCCTGAACCAAAACCTCACAATCTACGGACTCAGGACACTTTTTCATCAGCTATCCTTCAAGTCCAGCCTCCAGTTTTACTGCCTCTCCTTCTTCTGCTGGCTGCCTTTGCTGACCTGGGTATCGCTGGTCCACCGCAGCCAGCTTGCCCTCCTCTCCTGTCTGGACAGCCTTTCATCATCTTCTGGGGCATCCCGGACTCTTCCTGCTCCGGTCGGCCAGATCCTAGATCTTTCGGCATGGAAAGGGAGGGCCGTGTGGCCGTCTTCTATGAGGACACGCTGGGGAACTACCCTTATTTTATAGACAAAGACACACCGGTCAATGGGGGGCTACCACAGCACACACGGCTGGACACCCACCTCCAGAAGACACAGCAGGACTTGGAGGCCGCTTTACCTGCCCCGAGGTACCTTGGGCTGGGGGTGCTGCGCTGGGCAGAGTGGGTCCCTCAGTGGCCGAGGAACCAAGAGCGGCAGGCGATGTATCTGGAGGCATCGAGAGACCTGCTCAAGACTTTCTTTCCTAACTGGACCCCGGAGGAGGTGGAAAAGTGGTCACAGGTAAGGAAAGACGATAAAGATTAAGGAAAGAGTGGTAACTGATAAGAAGATGTCGTGTTTCTTCTGTAATCTTTGATGACATATCCAGTGGGACTTGAATACTAATAACATCGTTAAGGTACCTTTTGGTTTTGGTCAATACATCAAAGTTGCTATCATGATGCGAGCACATTTTAAAGAGGAAGGAGGGAGGAAGAGTGGATTTATGAAGCACAACAGCAATGAGTGAGGAAGAGATGGAAGAAGAGTTGCAATAAGTAATTATGATGACCGGACAAAGTGAATTCTCCTTCGCATAATTCCCTCTGCAGAAACAAGGCATCAACGTTACAATGAAGGATAAAAACAACTTCTCTCTGATTCTGTGAACTACATTCAGTCGGTTTGGAAGATGAGACTAGCAAGCAAACAAAAGCCTTCGTAAATGTGAATAAAGCTGAATTGGAAAACGTAATAATGACACGGCAGACTCTGGGTTTGTGGTTTCACTGGAACATTTTATACTAAAGTAGCGGCCTCCGGATAAGCCAAATCCAGACTAAAAGGTAACCAAAGTTAAGCTAATTAACGCGTTACATGTTTGTTTAATCCGTAAAAAACAACAGGGAAGTCTTCTATTTACCGTGACGTTGCCAGGCAACCAGCAGAGACGGATTAAACAAACAAGAGTACAAATTAGTGATCGTCAGAGATGCTCGACCAAGACCAGCTTCTAGTGTAATGCAGAGACATTTGAGTGGTTATCGAGCTTCACATCTAACTTTTAACAAGAAAGCATAGCTGTATTTTTCTAAAGTGTCAGACTATTAATTATTCACAATGCTGCCATAACACTGTTCTGCTCAATGATCTGCAAATTGTCCAGAATAATTTATATGATTAACTGATAGCTATAAACATAGTGGTTCGGTTTGATGATCTCATATTCACTATCAAGATGTAAGATGTGTGTATGGACTGAGGAAGGGTGTGTTGCTCTCGTCACAGGTGGACTTCGAGGCAGCTGCTCAGTCAGTAATGACGGAAACCCTACGAGAGGTCAAAAGGTTAAGGCCCAAAGCATTATGGGGCTTCTCCCCTTACCCCAGGTGCTACAATGGCGATCCCGCACAAACCATGTTGGCCAATTACAGCGGCCAGTGCCCTGCTGCGGAGACGGCCCTCAACGACGAGCTCCTGTGGCTATGGAAACGATGCTCCGCCCTCTACCCTCTGCTCACCCTGGAGAAGCTGCAGGTGGGCAACGCCACCGGCTTGGACCTTTGCATGTCTTTACACATTACTGTAACCGGACGGTACACAGGACACAGAGGTTTGGGCAGCGCAGCAATCAGAGGCAAAGTCAGTTCTGCAGGTTTTAAAGGTTTTTAATTAAACAAACACAAAAGAACTGAAAACAGAGCTCAGTCCAGAGCTCTATCAATTCAATACACCAACTAAACTAGTCTCTCTTCTCCTCTTGTCACATATCTCTCTGCTCCGTTCCCCCCTCCTTGGCTTTTGTCCACCTCCCTGATGAGGAGAGCAGGTGTGTCTCTTCCCACACCTGATCTCAATGCCCTTCTGACGAGGAGTGGGCGGAGCCTTCTACCCTCTCCCTCAGGCCCTTACGTTACAATCATGATTGCAGTTAAATTAAACCAAATAAAATACCTCTGAGATAAAACGTGTTTTTTAAAGCCTGCGTTCACATAATTACTTAAACTTGGCAGCATACAAACAAAACAGTGCGGAGGAAAGAGAGATCCAGTCACAAGCGTGTCCCATGAGCAGCTCCCAGTGTAACACCAAAAAAAAAAAAATGAAATGAAACATGTTTTGTGTATTAGTAAGGTTTAGTAAAATGTTACAAAATTGTCAAAACCAATGCATGGCAACATGTCTGTGAGCCAAGAGAAGCAACCTGAGTATTGAATAATGAATACATGTGATGTAGCTGGTTTACAGGTAAACATGTGTCCTTTGTTTTGTAGTGCGGGACCCCTGGAGCCAGGCTTCACTTGTCCAGTCAAATCAGAGAAGCACTACGAGTATCGTCTCTGACTGGGACTGCGTCGGATCTTCCTGTATTCCCATTGGTCAACAGTGTCTATGCATCAACTAACACTTTCCTGTCACAGGTGAGATATTCACGTCTGGCAGGTGATCCAAGCGCCCTGCACACTATGAGCATCTACGAGGAAGCAGAATAGATTCATGTTGAATCACAGAGTTATTCACTGTGCCTTGGTTTGAAAAGGAGAATAATTAAATAGCTGAAGGTGTTATATCATATATTTCATTATTTTACACCAGGTGACAAGTATAATGGTGTTTGTACTGTACACTGTGAAGAGTACAACGATGAATATGGTGCTTCTTTGTCTGACGTCTTGTTAACAGGAAGACCTGGTTAGCACCATAGGAGAGAGTGCTGCCATGGGAACAGCTGGAGTTGTCATCTGGGGGAAGAGCGAGACGAAGACGGAGGTATCAGCGACATTTACATAAAGGGCATACACCCACGAATACGTCTGCACATGTATACACTGATACTTGTACATTTCAAGATTTCAATTTATAAATACACAATATTACCATTTTTTATCCCACTAATTAAAACTTCAAAGAAGGCTTTGCGTTGGCGAACATGTCTCTTTTAACCCTCCCAGAGAGAGTGTCAAGACCTGGCAGAGTTTGTCCGCAAGGTCCTGGGACCCTACTCCATCAACGTAACCACGGCAACTCGACTCTGCTCAGCCTCTCTCTGCCAGGGAAAGGGTCGCTGCGTCCGCCAGGATCCAGAGAGCTCCGCCTACCTCCACCTCCCACTGCCGTCCGAAGTGGTGGAGAAGGTGTCGGAAAAGGTGAGGGAGCACATTTCAAGATGTACGTATCTGTGCTGGATTCATAAAGCTCTGTTTATGAATTGTATTCCAGATGTCATTAATCTTGAGTCGCACTCCTCCGGTGACGACATGAGACCGGTTCAGATGTAAAACAGACTCGTTCCGTCCGCGGCGACCCGGAGAGTCTCATCGCAGATGAAGCTTTTTCAGTTTCCAGTTAATTAGCGACGCAGAGCTGAAACTACTGCAGGCGGAGGCAAAGTTCGCTCTACGCAACTTGTTGTCGGATCGCTCAGCTGCTCTCATTACACAACCTGTTGACTTGTAATTGGGAGTCTGGAAGTGGTCGTGTTGTTCACATGACTGACTAAAGATCCTTCCGTGAGCAAAGCCATGCACCTTGATGTTGTCATTGCAACAACTTTGGTCTGTGTTGCATTGATATGAATTGACATAACTAAAGTGTGAGCGAGGTGTCTGCAATAAACAACTGGGCGTGTCTTCAAATGACTGGATTATTTGAGGAAATCGTGCTTGTAGAGCATAGGGAGGCCGGGCTCAGCCTTAGAGATAGGGTAAGGAGCTCGGACATCAGGAGGGAGCTTGAAGTCGAGCCGCTACTCCTTCGTGTCAAAAGGAGTCAGCTGAGGTGGTTCAGCATCTAATTAGGATGCCTCCAGGACGCCTCCCTTTAGAGGTTTTCCAGGCACGTCCATCTGGTAGGAGGCCCCGGGGAAGACCCAGGACACGCTGGAGGGATTATATCTCCCAGCTGGCCTGGGAACGCCTCGGGATCCCCCAGAATGAGCTGGTAGATGTTGTGGGTGAGAGAGAAGTCTGGGTCAGCCTGCTTGACCTGCTGCCACCGAGACCCCACCCCGGATAAGCGGTGGAAATGGATGGATGGATGGGTGCTTGTAGAAAGGTTAACAAACACACATGATGGTGAGGTAGAAGATGAACGCTCCTTAAAAAAGCTCATTGACTTTCGCCCTTTTCTGATACTGAAGAGTTGATTCGCAAAAGCCTAAGTGAACATGTTGAAAGGCGATTGTTAAAGGAGACACAAGTTCTCAACTTGTGTTCTTTCTGTGTGGAGTTGGAAGCCGAACAACATTTTTTGAGTCACGACTGATGAAGATAACCAAGACAACAGCAGGGAGTCCAATAGCCTGAGGATCTTCTGTCTTTAGACAGTAAGAAAGCAGAGAGGGAAACAGTAGCTGAGACAACAGAGGAAGACATGCTGGAAGACTGAACACAAGAACACTGTGTTCTCTGGGAGCACTCATCACTACTCAGTTGCCATAAAGTGGGAGACACAAGTCTGAATATTGCTGCAACTGTAGAACATTATGAAAAGTTTGTTATTTCCATCTGAATGTGAGCCGTACTATTTAATCTTGAGTTTTCGGACCGATGTGACAAAACGTTTCACTACTTCCTGTGAACAGCAGCAATGTTTGCTAATGTTGACATAATGTTGACCTTTTTCTATCCAACAGGAGGAAGCAGCAAAAGCCACAGATCAGCCGGACACGAACACTAAACCGGCTGAGCCCGACCCGGCCGAGGTCTGGAAGAAGGACTTCCAATGCCAGTGGTACAAGACTGAAGACGGGGACGTCTCAGACCAGCAGTCCCCCAAAGACGGGGCATCCGTTGGGGGTCCAGCAAAAGAAAGTGCTGGAGATGTACTGGGGACGACAGCAACGCCTGCAACAAAAGGGGCCTCTGTGATCGAGTTGAGAGGAAGCAGTTCACCTGGAACCGGAAGCCCGCCGCCTTCACAGGAAGTCACTACGGACGGGGGAACGAACTCACCGAGTGGCCCAAACCTCACCGTTCTGCTGTTGCTGGTGGCCGGAGGTCTTTGCCTGGAACCTTAAAATGAGAACAAACCATCCTTCACCTGGACGGTCTGGGCTATAGCTGCGATATGAGCCCTCCTGAAGTGCCCTTGAGCAAGACAATGGATCCCTGCTAGCTGCAGGTGTGCTGCTTTGTAAAAAAAACTATTTTAAATAAAAAAAGACAACAAACGATGTTCACAGCTGGAACTTCAAACCTATCACTGAATGTGCCAAGAGACAGAAGTGGTACCAACACTTGTCACTTTTTTCCCGGTTCTACAGGCTGTTTTTAAGCCTTTCGGGAGAAAAGAGACGTGACATACAAGATAGACTCTGTATCACATCAAGTCAGCCCGACAGTCGTTACACGTCACCACAGACATATGAAAGCATTTTGTAAAACCTGCAGGTTTATATTTTCTTTGCACATTTTGTTTATACATTTTAGTCATTTGTGAAACGATAATTATTTCATAATTCTATGGCCTAATATGCTCATGAGTTTCTCTTTACATTAAGTAGACGTGTTGGGTTAAAAGGCTGATTCACCAAAGAATTCAATAATATTCACCTTCACTGAATTGGTGTGGCAGCAGAAATGTCAGAGACCAATATATTAAATCCTTAAAATGAAACAAAACCTATCTGCATTGCTAGATAGTAGAAAGGTCAGGGAGACCTTTTGTTTATTTGTAAATTGGGTGAACCGGTCATTTAATCTGCCTCGCAGAGCTTGTCATTTTCATAAATGTTGCAGTAGTTATTTAAGCAGCAGTTGGAGTCACATGTTTAATGCAGTGTGTGTCAACTTTGACCTTCAAACATCCAGGTTTTACGTTATGGTCGTGGTCTTCAAGAGCTGAGCTGCATCTCTATAGCATCCTCTGCCTGAGAACAGCCCTTTTTTTGAATATCGCAGCAGGAAAAGCACAAGAATAAATAATCAAATGAATGATGGCTGAATTCCATTTAGCTGCTGACGTTTCAGGGCCCTGGTATTGAGCATGCTGGCTCACTGCCACAGCAAAACAGAGCCATCGTTACTGCTATTAGTAACACCGCTGTGACAAGCCAAAATATCTGCGGTGAGCATGACGCATGTAGTTGAAGCTCCTTCGACTCTTATTGTGCTTAGAATGCAGTAACTTAAAGGACAAACCTTAACATTCAGAAAACAGTCTATAATAGGAAACATGGGGATTTATTTTCGTATGTCAGTTGTTTATATCTGCTTTGTTCACATCCACTGGTTTGAGCGCTGAAGGGTTTGAGTGCTCCTTGAGGCAGTACACTTTAAAAAAAGAAAAGATAAAAGATGGAGGAAACATTTGTTCTTGCAGCTCATGTAAATGTATTTATTATTTTTCATTAAAATATACACTCAAGACGAAGGGTATCTAAATTGTTTTTTTAGTTACAGAAAGAGATCATATCTACACAGGTGCATCTTCTGATTGTACAACAGAAAATTAATTGTACATTTACATTATGAACATTTCTCTCATAGCGAGGATCCTTTCTCACCTTGTAAATCTACCGAGACTCCCAAATGTCCCCCTCTGGACATTTACCTTCATCATCACCTTCAAGAGCATTAACATCCTCCCAACCACACATGTTGGAGTACATTTCCATATCATCAAGGGAAGCGGACTCGTTCCATTCTTTAATATATGCTTTTTAAGAGAAGCAGCCCTTCCTCTTTGCCAACAAGGCTGAGGAAGACGACAATGAGACAAAGAGCAGATTTTACACAGAATGCCAGAAGAGCTCTTTGCGAAGCCATTAACATCTTTCTCTCAGAGGTGAAAACACATTAACAAGCTTTACAATGCAGAACCAAGGCTAACATGTGGACCCACGTTGCTTCCAGTATTGCTTTCATAAAGTTTTCAGATGAATATCCCCAAATCCACCAAACTACACGTGTGCTGCCATCAGTAATAGGTATATGTAAAAGTAATAGTACAATGATCTACCAGAGGCCGCCCACCAGTGCAATGACAGACGTACCACAGTCTCTCCATTTATTCAAGTAAAAAGCTCCATGACGGCAAATGGCTTCAGGTCGGTAAAGTAACAGCCGAGCGACACTGCAGTTCAGTGGCTTTTCTCTCCGAGAAAATTAATAAATAATCACTTCAAATTTATGTGACACAAGTGCACGCTAGTTGCCGTGTGAAGGCCGAACCTCGCCTCCAGTGATGTCGAATCTTCCTTTGTTGAAACAAGTTGTCCAATCCTTTCAATGTGAAGAAAACAAATGAGAGGACACGCTGCACAGAAACGTAGCGGTAGCTTCTTTGTGACGGGTCAGCAGAATTCAACCAGACCTGGTCTGAATTTCATTTACAGAGTGAAAGACACTTGCATGCCTGGAATTAAAATGTTCAATAAGCTTTCATCAAAGTCATCAGGTAGGCTAAATCTATCAAATGTTTCTACTTTTGATGACATTTAAAAGTCAAATAAGGACAAACCTTTATAAATATTTAATGCTGTTGAGAATGTTGTGATATGCAATAAGATATTTTTCCAGTTATGTGCACGAAAACATCTTGGATTGCACAACAGGTGAGGTAGGACACCTGGGTGGGGGTGGCTTTAAATTGCAGATGCACACCTGTGATTTATAAAGTTTGCAGGTTTTAATTGATAAACAACATGACAGAATCAGTAGAAAAGGTGAAACGGTTTCAATACCGTCGACACCCTCAAGCAGCGTTTGAGCTTAACCTGCAAAGGCTCTGGAGAACAGTGGAAAACAAATCTGGCTGTACTGGTTAATTCCCAGAGACACAGAGTAGCAGTGCAGTTGCAGTGTCATTGAAAAAGCAAACATGCTGAGAAAGCTGAATAAATAAACATAAAAATAAGACAGATGAGACAGAAACGATGCTCTTCTCTCCTCATTAAGCCTCCAGTGAAAAGAATTTGATCTTTGTTGCATAAGATTAAAAAATAGACTTTCTTTTCCTGTGCAAAAGTCACCGTCTTCTGAGCAGTTCATACTGGCCTCTCCATAAGCGGAGGGAGAGACAGAGACAGAGACACAGAGAGACAGACAGAGAGACAGAGAGACAGAGCTGCAGAGACAGAGGGAGAGAGAGAGATCGCCCTCATGTGGGGAGGAAAGATTAGTGCAATTTGAACAAAGCGGGCTGGACGGATAATGACACAATATTCCTCCTCAGACTGTAAACACATCTTCAATAATCTGTGTGTATGTGTGTCTTTGTGCGCACGTGTGTGTGTGTGTGTGTGTGTGTGTGTGTGTGTGTGTGTGTGTGTGTGTAGGGCACTCGACCAAGTGTCTCCAAAACAGGTTAATTTATCAGATTTTGTTTCACGACAACGTCATTAGAGGAAGTGAGTGTGGCTTTAAAAGAAATTTTAAAAAATAAGAGAAAGCTCAAGGTCGACATCAAATCAATCACAATTCAGTTGGAATCTCACTGAACAAACGTGGCAATCTTCGAATGATGAACAAGCGGCCAAAGAGCCAATCATCCAGCATGCCGAGTAGCAATTGTTCCTGGAATCCAGAGGTGCACTCAATCCTCACTGCAGTGTGTGTGCTACCTGCAGAAAGGTGGGTTTACTTGCAGACAGCCTCATACAGGATACGGATGTTGGGTCTTTGCAGCTGGCTGGGGGCGTGTCTTCAATTCGGACAGCTGGGGCTACTTGCAGATCGCCTCCAGAGCGTCTAGGGTGCGTTTAATGTCACGGATCTGGGCCGACAGGGTGTGTATGGGCTGCATGGAACGATCCAACTCCTCGCAGCGAGCCATCAGTGTGTACATGCCCTATGGGAGCAGAAATACAAGACCAACAACAAAAAAGTGGGTGCTTTAATATAAAGTAAATTGATGAGAGCATGGACATAATAACAACTATAACAACTTTCTAGTTTACTTGCAAATTCACTCTTCCTGTTCAATAAAATGTATGTTTATGACAATGAAATAAAAAATTAAAGTAATATATCATGTCCAAGATGATGTAGAAAAGAGAGCACAATTCAAATTTTGACAGAGTGAAAGAAAAAGCTCAGCTTACAGCTATCACCAATCTATAACCCCCCTTCCCCTTTTTCTGTGTGAATGTTTATAACTCATGTTCTGGAGGACCCTTAACTTGCGCTTTATGTTTTGTAATTTTGTACATTTGCCAGAAACAACCAACAACCCCCAGAGAACATATTTCTGTCAAAGTCACACACACACCTTTATACTCATGTCCACAGACTCTCCCAAGCTGTCAACAGAGTCTCTGTAGGTCTGGATGTAGCCCACACTCAGAGCGGTCATCTGGAAGAATCATGGACAGAGACCAACAATCACAAAAACTGATTTGGGTGATACAGTCTGAGTGTGAGAGATGATAGTAGAGGATGAAACAGAATGATGAAGCTAAACACACTATGCATCACAATCAGACTCACATTCTGGATAGTTCCATTGAGGCTCCGCATCATCATCTCCACGCTGTGCGCCACTTCCTGGGTGTGTCTCTGAAGATCCAATAGGACAGCTGGATCAATGGGCGGGATGTCTGCTGGCCTCCGTGACAAACCCCGGCTGCGGTAGATGGGACCTGAACAGTCCGCTGGGAAGAAATAATTATGAAATTTAATGGATAATATACACAAGTTGGGCTACAACTAACGTTTGTTTTCAATCGATTTTTCGAAAAACAGTATAAGCTGTAAAAAACGAAATTGTGAAAATTCCCAGAACACAAAGAGTCCGTTTTGTTCCAAGACCAAATCTATAAATCCTCACATTTGATGTCATGTTAATGTCTTTGTTTGATAAATACCAAATGATTCATTGATTGTAAAAATAAATTACATTTCTTTCAGGACAGAGAGGCCGTCGGAGGAAGGCAGAGGGTGATGCAAACAGCGACAACGCGTGAGCACGCACAAGCTAATGATGACGACCTCAAAGAAATCGCTTTTTCCAGGCAAAAAATAAACTAAACGTCACACAAATTACATGCCGGAGCAAATGAAGAATTATTCCCATTTGGAGGAACAGCTGCTCAGATTTAAACAAATTACGGCAATTAATTAAAAGAACACATATGCTCTGAATCGCAAAGTAAAAGAAATAAGCAGGTTTCCGTCTCTGAAATTGATTCCCGTCAGGCTGCAGCAGGACCTCAGTTATAAACCCCTCCAGTCTAAACTAAGTCTGAGTCCTCTATCCTAATTGAATCAGCAGGTGGAAGGAATGAGCTGCCAGCGAGGGCATATTGACTGTGTTCCCCTGTTTAAATTGAGTGGCCAGTTCAGCAGACACTCGAATACAGATGGGTTTTTCCTCTGGGTGAAAGTCAGCGGTTCAGGCTCTTTTCCCTTTGAAAAATTGACAAAACAGACGGCTGCTAATGGATAGGCTCGACTTTGTCAACCTGCTGATTTTATAGAGTTGATTTCATTTCTGAATTAGCTGCACGGGTGACCATTTTGAAAACCATCCCGATTCTATTTCGTTGGGGTTGAGTCAGGGCTGCTCAATAAAACACTCGGTGAGGCGGATTTATTGAGCCAGCACAAGTTCGTATTGATCATGTTGCAACATTTAGATGCTTTTGTTTGCTGCTGGCATGGCTCTGTACATCCCTTATGTGGAGCGATGACTAAGCTGATAGCGAAACGGTGATTACATACCATGTGTGTACGGGTTGCATTAAGTTAGCACTCTCACCACAAAACCCCATTTCACAAAGAATTAAAGTTTTCAACCAGTCTAGCCAACAAGCAGACTTCTCTCAACATGAAAACGCGATAAAGATCTGAGCATCACACTTCTTTAAACAAAGCTACCATGAGTTCATAGTGGAACTCTTTATTGACTCAATACATCTCAGTCTTATCAGTTTCACAGTCATCTTTCTTGAATCTCATCAGCCAGCACATCAAATAATGATGAATAACCGACGCCTTAATGCTAAGCTTGACTTTTTCCATGTTCAATTTAGTCATGTTTTAGGAGCTTCTGCATGAGTCTGCTATGAGCCAGGGTTGGAGCAAAAACTACTTAACAAATCCACAGTAATCAAATGTATAGTGCAGTGTTTGCACTGAGGACAATCCAGTCATCACCCCCCGCAGGGAGGCCGGGAACATCGAGCACCAAGTTCGTGGCACAGTCCGGGCGACGGGTGCTGTAAAGCTGGCCAGGGGTTTATGGAAGGAATGAGCAGGGAGAAGGCCAGCCAGCCTCCCGTTGAGAAGTGTACAAAATATTTTAGGATAATTAGGATGTTAGTAGTAAAATAAAGCGCGGCCGCCCGCCGGGCTAGATAATTCATGGGAAGTACTGCACTGTGTGATCAGGAACATGTTAAATAATAATAAGAAAAACAGAAATAGGATGGCTTACTACAAAAGAAGACATCAGTCTCAAATCACTAAATAAGTCAAATTTGCCCAGAGCTAGGTCACATAACAAAGCTGCAGCATTATGAGAAACTGCAGGGTGGCAGACGATTCATGTAAGCCTCCATCAGTTCATCATGAGACGTCAGATACTGCAATTCATTTGCTTAAGATAGTGCATCGATTCTCCATTACTTATTATGGGTTAGACATGACCAGAGTTATGCATAAATGATGTGTGGAGGCTGACTGGGCCTATTAGCCTCTGGGGGGAAAGCTGGCAGTGAATCTGACTGCAAGTCAGGCACCAGCACCACTGCTCGTAAAAATGCTATTAACCTGCTGAAATGCCATTTATGACACCTCCCTGTGCAGAGGAAAATACAAACAGTTCATCTGTTTGGGCCTCCTGGCCCTCAAATATGTCGCAGTTATGAAAGTAATATGCCACTGCGCACATCCTCTTGCAGCCCAGTCGGCAGGTAAAAATGTTGGCATTGGACGCAAAGCAAAAAATACGCTGGATTCAGCCAGAGTGGCAAAGTAACGAGTAAAATCTACATATAAAAACATGAGTAACAAGTGCGTGGGAGGGGTGGTGGATGGGTCAAATAAAGACTTGTGAGAAAGGTCCGTCGATCTATCTGATGACGAACAAATGTTGGCCGACTGGGTTGCCTCTCCATATACTATATGCACGCATTTGTTCTGCAAGTTAAATGCACCACAGCATAAAGCGCACCAATAGATAAACACATATATACTGTATATAAGATGTAGTCACACTTTCTTGCTTACAAATCAGCTGTGACCGCCGTATGAAAGCAGTGAGCGCGGCGGGCGTGACCAAGCCAGTGGTTCACACTCGTAAGCATGAACGTACACTAAAAGCACGCGCTTTATGAATCCAATAAGGAAGAAAATTCCCTTAATCAGCTTGAAAATAATCTTGTGAAGGTTCCTTCAGCTCCATACTCACAGTCACTGCAGTCCAGACTGGGCTTGGAGCTCATTTTGATTTTCTGCTCCAGGTTCTTGGTGATGAAGTGAGTCAGGTCACCCTCCTGGCTGACTGTCCCCTCTAGCTCCAGAGCTGAGGAGATTGTGGCCCTCCGGCCCTCTGACTGGCCACCTCTGCCCCCTACCCGTGCCCCCGAACCACCTGTGGTGAATACACCAAAAGCAGCTGAATAAAGTTGTATAATATTCCCAGTAATTACTGACTTATCAAGAGATGGAAGTCCAACTTAATGTTGCTACAATTTCCACTATAGTTTTGCTCATTTATTGCGTTACTAAAAGAGTTTTTTGTGTGCTTATTAATAGAATACAAGTAAAGAGATGGGGAACGAGCTTAACTGCAGTAAACACAAAAATCAAACCTGATTGACAGATATCTACCTCCACAAGCTTGGCTGATTTCATCCAGACTCTTGCTGTCCTGCATCCCCCTGACGTTGCGTACCCAGACCTGGGCCATGACGTGGGGAGGGCAGGGGATATCGTCTGAGGGAAGAAGAGGAGGTGGTGGAGTGGAAGAGGACGAGGTGCTGGGACCAGGGGCTGAGGAGGAGTAGTGTCGTGAAGACTAAAATGAAGGGTGTGGCGGTGAACAGAGAATGGAATAGAAGAAGTGAATAAGAGAAGTTAAGTTACTGCTTATTAAATCACGCTGACCAGAGTCTATTTAAAAGCAAGCAGTGAAGTCAAGATGCCTCCACAACATTTATTTGCATTGAACTCAGTTCAGATTGTGCACAATGAATCTGTTATTCTCTCTTAATCCTATGATGCCCTCCACTCTCTCTGGTACACATAATGTAATAAAACTGACTATAATCCTACAGTGCCACTCACCTCCACCTCTGTTCTCCCTCCTGCACGCTGATTTATCCACTTTTTTTCATTTTTCTCATCGTCCTCCTCATCCTGTTTCTCCTTTTCTCCATCTTCCTCCTCGTCTCGACTGTCCGTGTCTCCGTCTAAAGTCTCCGTCTGTGTCTGCTGTCGGCCTGTAGCGGCAGGGCCTCCTCGCTGAGGCGACTCTTTGGAGTGTGCTTGCTGTGCTGGGTCCCACAACAGAGCTGCATCAGGAGGCTCAGTATTGTTAGATGCCTCGTGAATGTCTGTGTCTTTGGAGCCTGATTCCAAGTCTTCTGAGTCTCCTGTGCAGGAGGCAGCAGGGAGCGAGGCGTCCGTCACATGAGAGGTGTGCAGCGATAAACTAGTAGATGTTCTCCCATTATTGTACGTCTCTGTGTCCAAGTGGCCTTCGCCATCGTAAACTCTGTTTTCCGCATCTACGTGGTTCTCTGTGGGTCTAATGGTTCTATCCTCCGGTGCCTCCCCAGGACATGGCACCCGGCTCCCCCCACATTTTACTGACACTGGAACGTGAGGGCAGTTCTCTGACAAGACGGGTGTCACAACGCCGTTAGCTGTTTCTGGCACTTCTGCGCCAATCACAGGGGAGAGACTCATCCCTCCACCTGCTGACGAAGAAAGAAAGGATGTCAGAGACTTTTTAAAATCCATATTTAATGTATAGTTTGTGTGTGTGTGTATATATGTATATATATATATATATATATATACACATACATATACATATAGAGTTGACAATTACAGTTTCAAAAGGGTTTTACCATGTACCATGGCTGACTGGGGATACGCAATATAATTACTAACCAGTGTTAATAGTTTTTTTCATACTTTTATTTAAAGGAATATAATAAACAAGTTCAACCCCTTTTATTCAATGGACAAATAAGTGGTAAAATAAGGACTTTACCTCAATAAAATATATAGTCTGATAAGAACAGTTTTTTTTTTTAAATGTACAGACACATTTATATTGCTACTCATTAGTTAGTAAATATTAAGTAGTCCTGCTGAATGATTTTCAACATAGCCAACAATGGTCTGGGAAGTAAAAAGGCAGTGCATGGCGCAACATGGTGGTTGACAAATGAGTATTACCTCAGTTTACATCATATCTTGAAAACCTTCCCAGCCCCTCTGCTTACAGACCGTTACTTGCCTTCAAAGGCTCTTGGTCTCAAGTGGAAATATATATATACACACACACTGAATAAAATATTCTGAGGAGGGACTGGTGGTGAGGACTGGGAGCTAAATAGATTGCACATTTAAATGCTGCAGTGCAAGATTTGACATGACACTGGTTTATCCTTTATAGATCTATCAACCCTCGCCTTAGCTATGTTTAGGTGAAGACTGTAACCATCCTACACATTGATATCCTATTATTTTAATCGTGGCCAAGGGTATTTAATCGTAACAGCAGCTGTTATTTGGACCCACTGCGTGGTTCAGTGTGAAATGACGTAATATTAGGTTGCTTAGCTTCTTCTTAGCTTGGACACTTCACTAACTTAGTGCTAGCTTACGTAGCATTACATAGCATTGCATTATGAAGACTTTAAACAAACAACACCAGTACAGGTGGCTCAGACGTCCATGGATAGTCACTACGTTGCATAACAAACAAACAAACGGGAACAAAGAAAGGAAGGAGACATTAATAACAGCCTGTCACCGCTGAGGAAGTTGACGTCCTCTCGTCGTTAGCCTCTTAGCTCGCCGTTAACCTAGTTACATGTTGTTGAACGTCCAGGCCTTTGAGTGTCAACGCCTTCGCAGCTCGTCTCTTGTTGTCTCACACCGTTACACGACACGTGTTAACTATCTATTGATAACGTCATATATTGGTAACACGTAGCTTACATTTAACGTAGAAAACACTCACCAGTGTAGTTCCTGTTCAAATAAATGTAGGCGACGAGCGAGTCCGACCAGAAAATCCTTCCCCGGGAATCTTAACAGAAGAGTTCCGCCTTGCAAAAATAAAACCGCTTCAAGATAAATAGTGATACCTTAGTTTTAATATAATCTTCTTTTAATGTTAATGATGACAACGCGGGTCTATAGACACAGCAGTATTTCACAGATGTATTGAAAAAAAGTAAAATAAATACATACATTGCGTTAATTCGCATCTAAAACAGACCCAAGTATTTCCAGAGCCATTACAGGTGGGACATGTACAGTAAGTCCCGCATGTCGGAGTTTATTTGTCTCTATTCCATCACCGTTCATCCTGCACGTATCTCCGTTCTCCTACAGATGGAGACAAACACCACAGTCCCTTAGGAAATAACTTTCCTCAAGAGTAGTTGCATATCAGTGAAAAACATAACAGAATTTACACTGGTGTTCAAGCACCGAAATACTGCATAAAATGACAAGTACAATATTTCTATTGGCAACATACAATTTCTCACAATTTAAAATGTTAAGATTCCAAATGGTATACTTGTTATCCCTTCTTGTGACATTATGTTTACAGTATTGTCTTACAAACGGATGTCTGATAGCTTCCAGTCCTCATTAAAATAAATTCCTGTTGCAAAAGGACAAACAAATGTCCCACAGTTGTGTCTGTTCAAGTTAGCTGAAAACCTGCTGTTCTTGTTATGCCTCATAAACCATTAATGAATTTAAGAAATGTGTTTCCAATTATTTAAATTGATGGTGATCAGACTGGAGAGGAGGTTTAAATAATGAGAAGACCTCGGTTTTGCCTGTTTCCCTCCCCAATGGCCATCGGGCCAGCGGCTGTGGCTTTTTAAACCCTTGAATGTGGCCAGCAATGACAATCACTGCTGCACAGGAGGTGAGAGGATTTGAAACCACACTGTCACCACATCTTAAGATCTTGTAAACTATCTAATCAGCCCCATCCATCCAGGCCAGCTGCTCCCTCTCTCTTGGTGGTGATTTGGTGGTGGTTTTATCCCATTTATTCCCTCTCCTTTTCTGGTAAACATCAATGCCTGAAACATTACCTAAGACCTCTGAAATAAGCCAATGACTTCCAGAGTTTTCCAATTGAACACCCAATAACCACCATGACCTTCATCAGAATTTACTTTTCATTGTCAGAGAGAACCATTTTCAACAGACAAGTAGATGCCACAAGAAAGGCAACAGTTCGGAAAAGGAGGCATACAAAGCTAATGGAAAGCATGTGTCTTCAAACAGATGTGTTTTTTCCATAATAAAAGCTGACTGCATTTTGCACATTCGCAACCCGAAGGACAGCAAGGGCCCATCATATTCCAGTGAATCGAAAATATGAATTGCATCCCAGGGGTAGGTCAGACCTGATATTAACCTGCTCCTCCCCAAATGAGACTTAACCTCACAGAGACCAGAACTAATGTTGTATTCACATGCTAATTATCACCTGGTGACACCAGAAAGTTTCCCTTAAACTGCAAAGCCATCTTTTGTCTTAGGTCAATGTTCAAACATAACCTGTTTTCTTCAGACAAAGTGGATAATGTTTCAGTGGTAAATACAGTTTGTTCAAAATGGAAATCTGGGATCTGTTTTATGAACATTTGCTTGGTTAATAAAACACTAGGACTGTGTACTAAAGGTGTTTCCAAAATCAGGAAAATGTTCAGCATTTATATTTTAAGATATTTATATTCTATTATTGTTGCGTCATGGGGAAAATTGTGAGTTTTAAAAGGAAATTACAATGACTTTTTGAAAGGTTGACAGGGCTGGTGGAGAAAGAAAATGTATTCATCAAGATTGTTCAACCAGAAGATATATGATGATAAGTCAGAGGAAAGGGCATCATCAAATAGAGACGTCTGTGGAAATATGTGCATATTCAGGCTCCATGAAGTCCTTAAATGTCTAGTGGAATTAGTTTGAGATTCACAGGAAACCGTCTGAGTCAGTTAGCTGTAAAATTAAATCTTAAGCATGAGCTGACACTTTCATCTAGCATGAGAACGACACTGAAAGGGATACTGTGGTGAAGTGCACACAACTCTCATTACACCAAAAAGGCACTTTTTATGAGCAAAATGGTGAAAAGAAGACTTCCTGGTCGACTGAGCACTGGGGAAAAAGTAATATGGGTAAATGAGTCACTCTGTGTGACAAATGCCAAAAGCACCTCCTCCTGACGGCTGGTTTCCCATGCTGAAGTGCTATTTAATGCATATTCCAACCATGCTGTCGGTTTTTATTGAGTCCTTTGGAGGGAACGGAAAATGCCAATAAATATAAATCAACTCTGAGTCGCCATGCCTGTACAATGTAATTGTTGTGAATCTATTATTTTGTCACAGTAATACACGTCTGAAGGCAACTGTTTTAATTGTGGGTGTGGATTGCCATATAATTGTCAATGCCAGACCTCTCTGTTTTTTTTGTTTTTTTATCTGCTATGGGACATTATGGTTTAAATTGGCGCTTTACATCTTCATAAGATGCAAGATTGGTGTAGAAATGTGCAAATAAGCTTTGCTTTGTAATTGTTCAGCTACATTAACACCCTAATCCCCCACGGTTGTTGTCAGGGCTGTAATTACTACACCATTATCACGGCCAAATGAATTCACAATGATGTTATTATTGTGATATCTATAGAAAAAATGTGAAGACAGGAAATCGTGCTATCAGTCAAATTCATATTTACCTTCTTATTGTGCATTTTGTAGTTTTTCTGTAAATTTTTTAATACATTAAACTCAATGTGGGAGTGTATTGAGGGATACTGGGTATTATTAATATGATATTCATATTTTAAGTTTAAATATTACAGTTATTGTCAATAGAAGTACACACAGAATATTACCATACAGTGTGTGACTGTCCCAGCAGGATTAATAACAACGCAGACAGGATGTATTCTGATTGGAAATCAAACTATTTCTGCCCAGTTTGACGTTGGTCATCTGTTGTAAAAGGGATGAGCTCAGCTTGAGACAAGTGATACAGCCATGTTAGCAGCTGTGTGAGGCTATTATGAACAACAATGTCAACATGTTCACTTTGACAAAGTAAACTAAGTAAACAGCACTTACTCATCTTAGTTTAACTTGCTAGCATGCTAACCTTCGCTAGCAAGCTGATGGGAATGCCATTGATCTTCCAGGTATTTGGTTGAAACCTAAAGTAATGGACAAAGAAAAATGTTGACCTGATGGAGGAGCTTAAATGTCTGTACCAAACGTCATGGCGATCGATTCAGCATTTGTTTAGATATTTCAGTCTAGACCGAGGCGGCGAACTGACCGACCAACACTGAGTCAAGAAAACGTGCAGTAGCTCGGAAGGTAACCAAACTATCACAGATCATGTCAGTGAAGAGAAAAAACTAAATGACCTCTCAGTACACACAAGTCTAAGTGTCTGTGATAAACATGCGAATAGATGAATGCAGAGTAATCAGCAATAAGAACACGTTTCCATTGTACCAAAACAAAAATATAATTTCTAATAATGCTCTTTTATTCATCATGGCCTCAAAGGGTAAATTGACACCAATTAGTTAAAATGTGTATTTATCAAAATGGGATCTAGTTTGCAAGGCTGGGTGTTATCCTATACAGGCTATTTAGATGGAAGTCTGTACAAGATACTGTAATTATTGTATGACATCTATACTTTATCAGAGAGCAGAGGCTTGTAGATGCAGTAGGAAAGAATGTCTCATTCTTAACAAAGTACAGCACTGCAGGATTCTCCTTTCTTTTTAATGCATGGTTTCTCAAACCGGAGCTCAGTCCAATCATTTCCTCAAGGAGATCCCTGTCCATGATTTCTAAGTAAATTAAATGTGATGCCGCAGTTGCAAATAGTTGACCAGAGCCATCAAGTTTCATGAATGGCATTATAAACAAACAGCAGAAATCAATGATGTACTGCTGACCCCCTCAATGCCGCCACAAGAGTTTGGAAACAGTTCAACAACTGAATGGATGGTTATCCAGCTCGATTGGAACGCATCTTTCACCCAGAAGAGTGCTCAGCACAACGTACCAGTTGTTTAACATTAAATGTCAAATTACGTGGTATATGTGGTCACGTTGGCAGGGATGGATGGTGGTTTGGTGTTGTAAGGTATGTTACGGTTTTGGAGTGAACAAAGTGATGGACTGTGTGCCTGAGAAATAATGCTGCTGGAATGGAATCAAATCCTTGTGAAATAACTCTGTATGTGCGGCTTAAAAAATAAATGTTTCATATGTGAGCTGGTATACTTTGCTGGAAGCAATGAATTTAAAAGATGTTGCCTTTTTATAAACAGAGAGGAGCAGCCTTGGGGCCTGAATACAGGATGAGAGGGTTTACATGACCTGGGATTAAATTAGTTGAATGTTCAAACTTGACAAACTTTACCGTGTTTAAAAGCACAGAGCCTCATGACTCAACAGAACAGAACAGTAAAATGTAAAAACCAAAAAAAAGGTAATGCAAATATTTGTTTACGCCTTACGGCTCTGTAGATTAATGTAGTATTAATAAGTATTTTTTCCCGTTACCTGAGAATGGGCCGTATATCTTCACCTGCATGTTATATCTACTGTATATATGTGTTTCTTTGTGGTTCAGTATCTGTATATATTTATTATTGGCGCAATAAACCACAAAACACAAACATACTCAATTGAAAGCAGACCTTTATACATATCTACAAAACACAAATAAAACAAAGTCCCGGCACATGAGAGGAGATCAGTTGAAGACCATTTCATTCTGTCTGCAAAGAAGTCGTTCAGGATAATCACAAGGGACGAATATTGACACTGAGATGTAATTACAGTAATAAAGAGTAAAACACAAGAGGCCGTTGTAGTGAACGAGGAGAAGCTCTGCACCAACGCGAGAGGGAAACACAATGCTTCACCATTAAAATGTCTTGTAGGAGTCCTGCCTCCTGATCGTGTGGTGCTGGAGACACATCTACACACACTGCACGCTCATATACACACAACATCCACAAGCCGGAGAGCCCGCAAGCTTTATTTTTTTTTTATATTCTTCAGGTCGTTGAATTTTCTGCATGTTATGTAAGAGACAAAATACAAACCCTTACTCATGCAGCATACCCAAAATGAAATCAAAGTTGGCGTCTTCTCACAAGCAAATTAACTTTTGAGTCCGAAAACAAGCGTCACATCTGAGATGTTTGCTGAGATCATTCTGGCTCACAGAATGTGTCAACATTTTTGCACAGCCTGCTTTTTTCATTTGCCAACACGATGGAGCCTGAAAGCTGGTCAGTCACGTGGTCGCATAAAGAGAACTGCAATCCCTCTGTCTCTCCTCGCAGGCCGCTGCCGTTAGCACGGTATTGTAATGGCTGGAAGGTTTCTTTTATCTGTCTTTCTGAACAGTGAAATATCTTTTTTCATGTCAATTTTAAAGGAAATGTATGACAAGCTCGCTGCATTTCCAGTTTTCAGTCTTTGAGCTGAGCTAACCAGCTGCTGGCGGTAGCTTCGCTGACACGAGAAGGGCAACAGTCTACTCATCTTCAACTACATTTCTCAAATTGTTGAACTATTTCTTAAGGCTAGATTTGTATTTACAGCTGAACTGGAAGGTACAATAGCTGGTGTACTCCTATACTATTTTATTATTACAACACTGCCTTCATGAGGCTTCGTCCATGTGCTAATGGCTATAGGACTTGAAAGGTTATGTTGTTTTGAGTGCCAGCATCACCCTCACACTCTTTCATTTTTGAGGAGCGGCTGTACCTAACACTTTCAACATTCAACACACTCATATAAACTCTCTCTCTCTTTACTCAAACACACACGTTCAGAAGTAGCTCAGCGATGGTTAGCTCTTTCATGTGGCCAAAGCCAAGGAGCCAAGCCCATGTTAATCCTCTGCAGGCTCTCTCTGCTCTATCGGTCTGGTTTATTTTTCTTACAGCCTCAAAAGTGTCTACGATCCATTGCAGAGTTACCCATTTGGTAGATTTACAGGCTTGGCCTCTGAATCTTATATTCAGCTGCTCTCACTGTGATCCCACTCATAGCAAACACACACATAGATGCATACTTTACAAGCACACATATCCAGAAATGCACATATACATACAACCAGCAATGCAAAGGGATTGGGATCCTACAAGACCCAGCAGGGTATATTTACTCTACTATAGCCGGAACTGCATGCTCAGCAACATCATTGTGGGATGAAATTAAATATATGAAAATATGAGAGGCTGTTATTATTGGACTAATCCATGCATGTAAATGCATTGTCCAGTAAACCGTACAAAATAAACCTACGTTTTATTTTAGTGAGTCTATCTGGCTTTCTCCTTTCCCTTGTTCATTCTCTCTGTTGCTCTATCAGATCAGTTCTCTTTCAGCATTTGATTTGTATCCATTATTCTGGGAAACAACTGAAATTGTCAGAGAAACAGAAAGACTTCAAATTTCAGTTAACGCAATTGCAGAATGGGCCGGATTCTCCAAAAAAATAACCATAATGGCTGTCAGGATTGATGTTAATGTCTACAGGTTTGTTGCATCAACAGAAGCAGATGTTAACAATTGAAAACCTTGAAGAAAAAAAAGGACTGTGCAGACTTCAATGTATGGGCACACAAACATACAGTACATACATACAAAGACAGATCAACACAAACAGTAAATAAGTATCCAGTTTGTGAGACATCAAGGATGAACTGGTGGATTTTGGGATCTTGAGGTATTGCCCGAAAAATCCAACCTCTCAACTTCTGAAACAAGCAGTTTCCCTCCAGACTAAACAAATAAATACCACTGAGGAGAACGTCAAATAGAGGTGGAAGAAGTTGTGTAGATTTAACATGAAGAACAAATCACAATTTACTGCCTTGCAAAGTCACTGAAGTTGCTTAAATCCCACAAGTCAGAGTCCACTCGACGCCAGTCCTGTTGAGCACTTTATCGAGTTCCAACTTTGTGTAATAAAGGCTTCTTTATTATACATCGGGCCTGCTATATAATTTACAGGCAGATTTCATGGCCAGTTGGAGCTACGGGACTAGCAATATATTACTCCACTTCTATAGGGAGGCTGGAACCTACTCAAAGTCACCAGTGGCCCATTCAGGGTGGTGAACCATAGGTTGAAAAACATGCATGATCTGTACAGAGTCTCTTGGTTCAGTTCATACTTCCTCTTGTCCGTGTCTCATCAAACACTACTGAAACATCTTTTTGATATTCTAGACATGACCAAAGTTACAGTAAAAACTAAATGTTTGTCCAACAGACACAGAGCCTCTAACATTTCAATCTCCACTTGAAACGTCCAACTCAAATATCTGTGTTTTGCCAAAAATGTCGTAATGTAGTAATGTTCTTGGTAATGACGCTTAGTCTCCTTAAAACTATTAAAACTGATTAAATATTGAATGTCAGGAGGAAGAAGGATTATATTCTTTTGTAGTTAGAGGCTTGATTGTACCTCCTCTAATAGCAGCGACATTTCTTTCCCCAGAAACTCGTGAAGCAAAATCTAAATTTGTTTATTAGAGTAGATGTGCAGATTTTTCTTTTGTCCTACTTAACAATACTCATTATTTTCTAAATCTATACACTGTACTGACCTCAGGCAAACTAAACCAACACTTACAATAGGATTATTTTTCTGACCTTGTGAAACACTGTAGATCCCCTGTGTCTTCATTTGCTTGCCCCCACACCTATACTAAGCTCTCTGCTGCGTGGCTGGTCCACATTTGTGTGTGTACATTACCAGCTAACATTTCTGGAGGAGAACATAATGAAAACATCTCCTGCAGTGTGTCCGTTCAGCTGCATCCTGGGAAAGAAGATCCGTAACCTCATCAAAGCTGTCGCTCTGCTTTTATCTGCCTTTCATCTTCGTGGTCACGATCTGTCATTTTGCGGTCAGAGACCACCAATCTGAAGGAAGTCTGGGAGTATATCTATTTGGGGAAAAGGATGTTCAATACTCATCAGTGCTATTTACTGCTATTCACAACCTACAGTAAACAATTACCTTCTCAAAACCCTTTAACTATCCCTGCTGATTATTTTCCAAAAACAAAACCTGTTTTAACTACATCCTCAGCTGATGTGTTCAAGGACACTCTGAAAGTGAACTGCCGCCATGTTTGCTTGTTTGTCTTCTTGCTTTGACTTTCCAACGTTATCGCTTGTCAATCAAAATCTTTTGAGCAGATGACCGACAATTATTTTAAAGCAAAAGATGGGGTGTCCTTGGACTCAACACAGTGAAGCTTGGAAAATGCAATAACATAGCTCTGAACTATGAAGCATTTAAGATGTTTCTGTAACATGGTTTTCAAAGCGTACTGGATTTAATGGAAACCAGTGTCTGCCTGCAAGGTACGAAATCAATCTAAACACATCTGTTCCGCTTTAAAGAATAATTGGCAGTGTGTATATGTGTTTTATAATCAATGGGAAAAAAACATAAAAAGCCACCAGTATGGTCCTTTAAGGCAGCACTTATTTCAGAGGGGTTGGGTGATTTTTCAAATGCTGAATATCTTCTAACTATCAGACTCTTTTTCTCTCTGAAGAAGCTCCAAATCCAAAGCATCTTTTCCCATGTCTTTGTCACGACACAGAGTCAGTTAAACTGAGGGATCTGGTTCATCCTTAAGTCAACATACGACGCAGCCTAAGGTGTTCTACTTTTTCTTCACAAGTCTTTTGTCTTTTTTCTTCACATCCTCCTGTACATACTTCAGTTTGTTTGTTTGTAGCTTAGTTAGAAAGTCGGTCACTATAATGAAAGGATGCGTTTTTTGTTTGTAGATAAGTGCATGCGCATGTCATAGTCTCTGTACATACAGTATGTGTGTGTCTCAGTGTATAAGTTAAGTGTGTGTGCGTGCACATGTGTGTGTCTTAATGTGTACGTTAACATAAGTGTGTGTGTGTGTGTGTGTGTGTGTGTGTGTTTAAGTCACTGAACATTTGCCCTTCTGTTCCACGACACATTCAAGCGCTCCTCGGCGCCCTCTGCTGCGGCTTGCTCCTGCTCTTCCTCCCCGCTGCCCTCCCTCCTCCTCCTCCTCCTCCTCCTCCTCCCCCTCCTCCTCCTCCCCCTCCTCCCCCTCCTCCACCTCCTCTTCCTCCCCCGTGCTTGTGCCTTTCCCCCCTCTCTTTCTCCTTGTTAGGCGCTGCCATGATAGCACCATGGCGGCGGTGGTTGCGTGCGGGGCGGTATCCGAGGGCCCGGCAGTGCTGGCCGAGGTTTCCAGGGTGAATCAGCGCCATCACGTCCTCGTACCAGGGCTGGGATCCGGCGCTCTGATAAGACGAGGCAGACCAGGAAGCAAGGAGGCGATTGGCTGAGGGACTCCAGACAGCGAGGCGCACGGTGACGGCGGTCCAGTGGTAGCCGTGCTCCTCCACCTGGCAGTGGTAGACGCCGCCGTGAGACAGCTCCGCTTGACGAATCAAGACCCCTCGCTCGATCACCACGAGCTGGTCACCTGTTACCACCTGGAGAGAGAGAGAGAGAGATCAGATGAACGCTCAGTACGTGTATTTGTGTATCTGGCTAATGTCCTGAATCCGTGATGAGGGTCTTGTGGATGACACTGACGCCCAAAACAAAGGTTTTACACTTGCAAGGTACTCTGCTCTGTCTTTGCAATTATTAGCAGTTGCTGAAATCCAAGAAAGTGATGCCAGATGCACTCTCCATTAAGTGTGTGTGTGTGTGTGTGTGTGTGTGTGTGTGTGGGGGGGAGGGGGGGGGGGTGTACCTGGTTGAGTTCAGGACTGTTCTCCCCAGCCTGTTTGTACCAGGTAACAGCAGCGTGTCTGGATCGGGGCAGACACTCCAGGTAGGTGCTGTTGCCCTCTGCAACCATCATGGTCCTCTGTTCCGCCTCCACCTGCAACCCGGCTGAAAGACACCGAAACAAAGATACGACAGGTCAGACATCGTTTTTCTTGTTCCATTTTAATTCTTCCGTTTGTTAAGCAGAGAACAATTTGTATCACTATTTCTCTATTTTTCACCAATTCATCACTGATTTTATATTTCTGCCTATTTAAAAAAACAAATGTACAAAGCATTTATTTTCAGTGTGTTTTACTCATTTGTGTTTATCTGGAGGTTTGAAGGACGGAGGGGAGTGGTATGATCATCACACCACATAGTCTATAACATATTTGTTATTTTGGGCCATATAAATGAATCTGAATGCTGTTACTAGTTTCCCCTAAATGTATCTCACTGCAGCTGAAGCAGTATTACTGTGAAGCTCAAAGGTTTCACCACTGTGACTGTATCTGTACGTATTGCTGAATGAACCGATCCAAAAACATGAATTAGCTCCTCACCTCCCTGTCTGACACACTGAGTCAGGGGATCCTCATCCTCCCCTAAGTGACGAGCGTTCCTTCTGTGGAAAGAAGACATCAAATTACAGTAAGAAACAAAGAATTACAACCTGCTGCCAAAGAAGCTGCGATGTTTATTACACCTGTGATGTGAACGTGTTTGACTTGACGAACGATGCTCTGACAATACAGACATTTTAATAATGAGGTCAAATCCACATGGGAGAATACATTTTCTCACCACATTGACCTTTTACATTATTGGATTTTGTGTGTGCAAAGTGATCATTTTGGCTGATGGTGATACTGTTGTATGTATGTTGAGGAGAGGGAAGGGCATCACCATAAACATTTGAAAGTTTAGTTGAAATATATCCACTTAATTTGCAAGGGAACCACGTGTTGGTCAAATAGAAAAAATGCTGAACAATTTATCAGAAAGATTTGCGTTCAGATGTAATCTGAGCCACATTTCAAAGTATCAGCAAATGTGGTTTAGATCTGATTTGAGAAGATGGATTCCATGTGTTTGTCCTTTGACATTCAGCCTTTAGAGATGAAACAATACATACTTGTAAAGTGTTGTTTGGATGAACAGATCTGATTCGTCATGCCTACCTGCGCACGGTGGGCATGTAAGGGCTGCAGGCGTGGCCGTCCCAGGTGCAGTAGGGATCTCTGGCCAGGCAGCACTCCGCGCAGGCCTGGCCGTACAGCTCGCACTGGTACAGAGCCAGCTGGGACACGCCCTCCCTGGAGCCCACAAACAACCACTGCTGGAGGGGGAGGAAACCAGGAGGTGGGTGAAACAGAGAAATAGAGATGGAGGAGAAAGCAGGAGGAGTGAAGAATGGAAGGGGAAGAGGAAGAGTAATACATGAAGGAGAGTCAAAAGAGAAAGAGGGCATTCGATTTGTCCCCGAAAAACACAGTCAACCTAAAACAAACCAGATAGTCGTCACTCTCTGATTCACACATCCAACTCACACTGTAACAATTCCATTGTATGGCCACAGGGAGTGTGTGTGTGTGTGTGTGTGTGTGTGTGTGTGTGTGTGTGTGTGTGTGAGCGAGAGAAAGAAAGAAATATATGGCGATGCTGCTTTTTCTAATCTTGATGTGTGTGTGTAGTGTACCAGCTTCAGATTTTTTTTTATGAAACCTACTATTACTTTAATAATACAAAGTTTTTTCTGTGTATGTGTGTGTGTGTGTGTGTGTGTGTGTGTGTGTGTGTGTGTGTGTGTTTGGCATCTCTTCATTACTGAACCGACTGAGGTAGGGTAACCATAGCAACTGGTGATGAAGCTGTCCTTGGAGAAACAAGGTGGAGAGATGAGTGATAAGTGTGATGTTGTGCACGTTCCTGTGAGTGTGTGTGTGTGTGTGTGTGTGTGTGTGTGTGTGTGTGTGTGTGTCGGGGAGTTTGGAAGTTTGAAAGTGAGTTTCTCTCTCTCATCTGTTACCTTTTTCTTTGACAGCGTCATGGCCGTCACAGGTGACTTGTGCTGTGAGGAACAGAGAAAACAAATCAAGCTGAAATTGATACAAACAAAAAAAAGGAGTTGTTGCACTACTAGATAAACAAACAGACAAACGGCTGGATAAAAGAAAGGGTCAACTAACATATTGAATGAATTGGTCTGGAAAAAAGGATTTGTCTGCGGCTGAAACCCACAATAATTGTAAACAGTGTAAAAAGATTTAGAGAACTGATCTCATGGTCTAATCATCCGTATCACTTGAAATGGGTTTTACGAAGCACATACATACATAACGGAAGGCAGAAAAAACTAACTCAAACACATCTGTCAGGAGTTTTTACTTGAACTTGAGCCTCCTGTGGAATTAATATTGAGCTGAACTGTTAACATTGTGGTCTTTTACAGTCTGACATGATAACCATGTGCAGCTGGAGAATTTATGCAAAATGTGTTTGAGCATTTTGGATCAAAGCTTTGCTACATTTAATGTGAATGGTATACAGTATATGTATTTGTGTTGTGGGGAAACACAATATACAGTACGATGGGAGATTCAATCATGCTGTTTCCTCTATTCACATTTAAAGGAACACAACAGTTATTTTTTATATTTTTAAATAGTATGATTGACATTATGTAATGTCAGCAATGCATGCTGTAGTGTTCCAGTTGGTTTAAGCTATTGGCTTCCATTCACTCCCATATTGTTTGAACAGTAGGCAGACTGATGAAAGTAACAGTACACAGTTGTAAATGATATATAATAAAATATGGTAAAACCCGCAAAATCCTTGGTAGATTATTGTACAAAACAACTGTTTTTGTAGCGTTTTCTGTACCTGAAAGACCTGCAGCTGCTCCAGAGTGACCTCCTGACTCTGCCCATGTTCTCTGGGGAGATGGATGGCCTTAAGCACGAGGCCTGAGTCTGCAGAATAAGAAAAAAGTAAACGTTAATTACTAGAAACCCCCCCAAAACATACACATTTGGGGTTAAAATGCCAAGCACACATTCCTACACTCTCAAAGACACACACTGTACCTGTGCCGATGAACAGGACATCGTAGGTGCTGTCCACGGCCTCCACTCTGTCCACCAGCAGTTTGCTGAATTTATAGTGAACACCCACTCTGACCAGGAGGGGGCGCTCTCCCAGCGGCAGCACATTTTCCTAAAACAGTGTGACAGTCGGGTCATGTTTATGAACAATATACATTTTATTGTGTTTTTGTTTGCGTATGTTCATCGGTGTTGTACTGTTGTCTACTGTAATTTACTTATCTCACTTGAGAACTGGGACAAAAATAGAGGTAAAGCATGCTTGAAATTATATTAGATGAAATATCAGCTGAACCTGCAGCAGCGGGTGAGTCCTGCTAAAGAAGATGACGTCATCGGGATATTCTCTGGTCGAGCTGTAACTTCCATATGTGCTGCTGGGACACTGAGAGAGAGAGAGAGAGAGAAAGAGAGAGAGAGAGAGAGAGAGAGAGAGAGAGAGAGAGAGAGAGAGAGAGAGAGAGAGAGAGAAACTATCAGAATGTCTGGAAGAGACTTATAATGCTTTGTTCAATACATGTGGTAAGTGGTGTAATTCAACTTCAAACCAGTTGCCTGGGTAACTCACAGTTCCTGGTCGCGGGTAAGGCACCTTGCCTGTGAACTCTGCCCACTTATACTGAGGTCCCTCCTTATGAAGATAGTTTCCCTTGAAAGCTCGGACCACATCCTCCATGCGGTAAACGCACACTGCTGAACCGTTCAGGATATCACTAGAAAGACAGGAGAGCCTCATTTATCACAGACTTACATTGTCCCTCCATCCGTTATTCCCTCAGCGGGCATGAATGAAAACATAACCTGAGCATGTCTTTGATGAGTTGCAATGTTCATAAAGCAGTACATTAAATAAGGAAGAGATTTGCTGTATGCATGTACAGTAGGAAGAGCTGTGAGTCATTGTGGCTTTTCAGCTTGAACGCATCAGTTCACTGAATGTAGTCCAACCCAGCTTGGATGAATCAGTCCCAACACAACATGTCCCATCCACTGAAGTTAAGATCATGGTCAAGATTTGGGCTAACTGTATCTGGGTTACAGATTTAAGTTGAGTTTGACGAGCAGAGACACTAAAAAAACGGAATAGATTGAAGGGCAGTTATGTAATGCATCGGGGTGGTTTCCTTCAGCTCAGATGGATGACACACAGATGTTTGGTCAAAGTTCTCTTCTCTCCACTGAGGTCGGAGGTCAAGCTGAGGACCTCTCGGCTACATCGATCAGAGTCCTTGTAGCTGGGATTGAGTTGAGTACTTTGCAAAATGGCACTTCAGAAAGGATAAATTATTTCAACATGAGCTTAAAACCTTTGGTGAATTTGCATGTAAAGTGAATTTACACAGGAAACCCACCAGAAAACAAATTACCTGCTAAATGTATTTATTCATTTAAATGTATTATTTGCCCAGTTATGATATCTTAGATGAGATGCCAAAACAAACAAATACAGGAAATTATGTACGAATGAATAAGCAAATACGTTAATAAATTAACATGAATGAGTGAATTAATTAATGAAAACAAATCAACAAATGAATGAAAACCCGCTGATCCAAAATAACCTCTCTCTATATATATATATTGCAAGGGATGGATGGTGAATAGAATGAAGAAATGATCAAAACAAAATGATACAATTAAGATCCACAGCCCACACTCTTGACTTCATCACACGGGACAAAAACGTCTGTGTGTGCATTCACGAGTGAACCAGGGAAGTTTCCACTCAGAGGGAATGACCTTTCTGCCCCCGGTGGTTCTGTGGTCGGGACCCCACCCTGAGTGATGCTTTGGATTTCTGTCCGTTCCCCGCTGAGATTCCAGACACTTTCCAAAACCCAGAGCTCGACCAACTCCCTGCTCCGCCGTGCCAAATGCCGTCACACATCTGCTGCTACTGTAGAGCTGTGCCGTCCGCCTCAGAGACTGGGTTATTTTCAGAGCATGTGGTGCCCTCGGTAAGTTTGGAGGAAATGAGAAACTGCAGTTTGTTGCTCCCTCGGACATTTGCTCTGGCTTTTCCACACTTTATGTTTCCCCCCACTTTATTACCGGTGGTGCTTATTTTTCACTATATTAATAGTGCTCCCGACAAAGAATTGACTGATCGTTGAATCACGCATATTTTTTTCCGTGCCATTTGATCCTCATTGTTGGCTGAGTGTGTGTGTGTGTGTGTGTGTGTGTGTCTGCATGTGTGTGTAGTTAAGACGCAGTGTCAGTATTAGTACTGACACGCAGCATCCCTAATTCCATTTTCTTCATTGTAGCAGTCCACAGACACAACAATCAACAAAAAAAAAAAGCTGCCTCTCTATTTCATATAGAAATGTTACTTTTACTCTTTGAAAAATGTTTAGTAGAGTTATTCAAAGTTACTCCAGTTATTCTGATACCAGTATCGGAAACGCCTCTGATACAGTCTCAAATGGTGGATCGTGATATATTAAAATGTAATCTTGTAAATGATAGTTATGTGTGAGACACAATACAGTTGTTTACAGCAATAGCATAACATAACAATATTTAAATAGTTACAGTTCCTAATGCTGCTACTTGGGGACACAAATGTGCAAAGTTGCATCATGCAGCTTTAACCACTTTTACCAAGAAGCTCAATTTTCAACCTCCTCGAACGACATTTCAAAATGATGAAATTCTTCCATGAGTGTTTATTTAAATGAAGTCATATTCATAAAATAGTTATATTTTATAAATGGTGTTGCATTTACACCTATGAGGCCTTTAGTAGGGGATTAAACGCCTTCTCTTCCATTTTATTGAAATCTAGAGTTGTTTTTTTTACACTCAAAGTAAGAAGGTGCTTGCTGTGCTGCACAAAAAGCTGATATATGCAGGGGTTGTTAATCAATACACATTACTTTATGAGCGATCTCTAAAGGAATGAAAACTCTCCACCCAGTGGAAATTAAAGACACACCCAGTGCTTCCCACTCATAGTCATACTGCTACGTTTAACTGTTAAAGGCTGCACAGATTTGTGTATACCCTTGTTTTCTGCTTTGCAGAGGCACATACCTAGAGGTGGTAAACAGGCCGTAGATGAGAGGGTTCTTCTTGTCTTTCGCCTGGAGGATAAAGATGTCTTCTGCATTGAGGGAACAAGGAAAGGAGGAAGTAATGAGGAAAAGGAAGGGAGGGAAACAAAAAGGTAAAGCGTTAGTTAAGTCAGAGTGAAAACCATAACAGTGTCTGAATTATTGGAACAGTCCCTGCATGTGTGTTTGTGCATCTCTCAGTGACTGTGTGACTAATAGTGTCGGGCATGCTGGCAGCATGGCTGACTGGCTGCTTGTAATGAATCTGGAGCCATTAATAACCAGCCACAATGGAAAAGCAGAGCACCACAGGAAAACAAAACCTGCTGTCACACACACACACACACACACACACACACACACACACACACACACACACACACACACACACACACACCTCATTCTTCACTCTCCATTTCAAACACAGCGAATCACAACGTTTGGTACATCTTTCTCACTCTGACTGCGGGGCCTCACACAGCGTTATCAGGTGGCGTGGCGATTTTCTCTTTCTCCATCTGTCGGTCTTCAGACACCAGTTGCATTATGGAAGATGTTTATAAGTATACATAATAAGATGTATCGTACATAAAATGTCCAATTTAAACCAATTTAAAAAGATGATGAATCTTTGCATGCAACGTTGACTTACACTCAGTAAAGGTCTGTAACTTGGCATAACAGCAACACTCCAAATCAATGTACTGTATTATGTTTAACAAATAAAGCAAATTGCTGTTCCATGAAATCTGTATTCTGTAGTTTCTCTCCTTAGTTTCTCTTCTTGGGCTAACAGTTCTTTCCCAAATTACAGTGGAAATGAACTATGTCACAAATAGAGGAAAATATGACTGAACAGGAATACACACACACAAAAAAACAGATGGAAAAAGTGAGGAGACCAGTAAATGTCTTCTCTCTCACTAACAAACTTGTACAAACATATATAACTGTATTTGTTCATAAAACTCCGTGGGGTGTGAGGGCGGTATTCCTAACTTTTGGCCTAACTCCTTTCCTCCCAGTTAAATTGACCCAAAACTATAGTCCATGAATCCTATTGTCATCCTCACAATACACACTGAGCGGTCCAAGAATCGCAGCACGACTTTGCGTGACATATCAGACACTGCTGGTCCAACTTTGACAAATTGTGATGAATTAAAAAAACACTAAATGTCCACCACATTATCAACATTTTGTCCTAATATTTCTAGTGTTGCTCATCATTGTATAATTCCATTGTCTGCTGTCACGGCACAGTCAATGTTGGTGTTTCCATCATCGTGGTGGAAGATCAGAGCCCTTTCTTTTCTGTGTGGCATGCTGTGATATTCTATAAATACATGACTTAACTTGGCTCCCGGGTGGGACAAATAAAATTCTTAGACACTCTATAAAAAGGTTTTAACCGGAAAGTACTCAGGTTGATGTTGAGATACAGAGAGTTTGGAAACCGTTGCAACAAAAAAGGTTGAATAAGCATATTCAAAACAAGGTTTGGATGTGCTCTACATGTCTCTGCCTTTATTCTCAACTCCTTGCTTCCTCTCCTCCTCTCCCCTCCTTTCCGCTGCTACGATGAGGCAAAGATGTTGTTGCGTTGACGGAGACAGCGAAGCATATCACTGTTCCCACATTCCTGAGGTTCCTGCTGCTTCAGATGGCCTCCATGGAACTACAGCCCTGCTGGGAGTCTAATCTCATCTCACACACACACACACACGCGCACGCACACACGCGCACGCACACACACTTGCCACACACAGCGAAAGATTCAGAAGCACATACGCATCAAACAGGGAGAAATAAAAGCACCTATGGACACACACATCCCCCCCCCCCCACCACCACCACACACACACACACACACTAAACTGCAGGGACAAAGCACAGTCGAACACACGCTGATACTGTACGTATAGAAAGTTCATACAACCAGCAGGCCCCTTGGGGCAGAGCAGAGAGGAATACAAATGGTAGTCTCCAGCCTGCTCACTCTCTCCATCCCTTATTTAATGCATCACTCCTTCATTATTAAGTTTTCTTTAGCACTTCTCCTGCTTTTAAATGACATGCAGAGGTCTCATTTGTGCAGTTATCGCTCTCTTTACTTCTGTTCCTGTCTTCTATTGCTCCATATTTCAATCACACTGTATATCATCCCTCCTTTTCTTTTTGCATTTCCAGCAAATTCACATCTTCAAATAATTCCCCTCCCTCTTCATCTCCTTTCATGAATCAAAACCTTTATCATCTCCGTTTTTCTGCTTGTCTTAAAGGTTGTTTTTTTTCATGGCAGTTTTGCTTTATTACTCTGGATGATATATATGCTCTTTGGTGAACGCTTTCATCCAAAGCACCTCAAAGTCTTTCTCAAGGAAGGGATGAGTCAGAGTCAAAAGAAGGGCATCGAAAGATTTACATCAAAACCTGAAGGACTGCGTTTGTATAGCCACACAGTCAGCCTGGTGGATACCATTACTGAACAGAAGAAATACAGACTCCCTCTAAACCTGGTGGGAGCGTGTTTAGCGGGTGATCGGATTAGGGTCTAAAAACGCTGATAAAATCAGTTTTAAGGGCACCCAAATATGCACTCAAAGTCTAAACTACAGAGGTGATCAGAGCCATGTTTGACCACATTGACGACACACTGTTGAAAAGAAGTTGCAGCTATAGGTTAGACATATTTTTTACAGTAAAGTAGGAACTAAGCTCATACATAGATTCAAGGAGGACACTAATACTAACACTAACACTAATTTCCCAGAAGTGTATTACAGGTAAGGGAGCCCTGATTTGATAACTTGCAGGTCAAAAGACTTCTAGACACAAAGTCTTGAGTTGACTCACATTTTGTCAGTTGAATCCCTGCATTTATTTTCTTCTTTTATAGCTGCACCTTTGTAAACAGAGCAATGTAGAATAAAAAACCTCACAGGCTATACACTTTTATAAACTAGGTGCTTCAAAATGACTAAAAAGCCAGAGGTGATGAGAACAGAGGGCCGTGACTTGTTACCGTTTGCTTCGATAGTCCGACTGATTGATGAAGTCTGCTAAAATACTTTGGAACTGGATGCTGGATGATGAGACTAAACATGGAGCACATGACATAATATAATATTGTACCTAACCCTAAATATAATACAATGATGTACTGTTTGTACTTGGGCACAGTGGTGCTTTGAGCTAAATGTGCGCATGCTGACCTGCTCACAACGACGATGTTCAGCAGGTTTAATAAACGTAAACCACGAGGACCAACCGGCCGACTGCATGCTGCCAGCAAGGCGTACATCACTTGCTGGCAAGGGAAAGAGGAATCTAATTTTTTTCCAGTTAGACAAGAGGAGAATGTAAGAGTGAATATACTTAGTTCAATTTTGAAAAAGTACTGCGTAAACTTAATATAAACTTTGGTAAAGCCTGTCGGGAAAAACTCTGAATCCCTTGCTTCTGCTTGAAAGTAAGTCAGTGTCTCTTTCTTCTCAGCACCTCACTCTGCCTTCAGCTTCATATAAAAATAAAGTTAAACTTTGGAAGACGCAGCCATAACAACATTTTTATTTTTCAGACTTTGAACAACACGTCTCAGTTATTTACAGCTCAGCTTAGGAAAACTCCACTCTTATCTCTTCGTGACAAGTACGGATCACGGCTGATTTAGTGCCGTTCCACCTCGCCTCTACATCTCCGTCAGTTTGATTTATTTAACTGTAGTGACTTTAATGCCATTAATCTTTAACCGGGAAGGGAAAGCAAAACACTCACACACATTCATCACAAACATTGAGTGCAGGAAATATGAAGCCAGTCTGCTTCTGTCTGCAAAGTTGTCTGACCAGGTGAGTCGAGGGGAACATTTGATCATGTTTCAAGTTGCAGCAGAAAGGAAAGTTATACAATATCAGAATACAGCATCTGCACAAGAATCACCTTCATGCCTTCTTTTTATTTCTCTTTTTACCCTTGTATCCTTTCTCTTTCACTGTCAGACAGCTGGCCGACGTCTAAGTGCAATTCCTCGTTCTGAGCTGCTTTTCTTATTCTCACCCTCTGAATCGTCTTCTCACTTTCTTTCTCTCTTTATCTTTTCATCAGGTGCTCATCCCTCATCCCTTTCTGCTCAAATCCTCTTGGACTTCCCAGGATCCCTCTGGGTGTCTCTCATTCTCTTTGTTTCTCACTATTGCCGTCCCTCTCAATCTCCATCCCTCTCACTCACTCCCTCCCCCCCCCTATCTTTCGATCCCTCGATCTCTGCATCCATCTGTCTGTCTGGCCTATTTTCTCCGGTGGATTGTTCTTGTGTCTTCTCTAAACAAAAAGCATCTGTGTGCCCCGGAGGGAAGATAGTCTTGTCTAGCCTGTAGACCTGCAGCCTCAGCCCCTATCTTCGTCGTCCTCATCCTAATCCTCCTAATTGTTTGGCCATAGCCCTCCCAGGCAAACACCCCTATCCTCCTTGTTTCTCCACTGTTCTGTCATTCCCTCCCTCTCTGCCCTGAATGACAACATCCACCTCCTCCCTTTTCCTCCTTGTTTCTGACCACACTCCCTGTCTTTATTTCCTCCTCACCGTGTCAGTCATTTTCCAATAATAGCCCTGCCTCCATCTTGTCTGGTTCTTAAACCCCCTCAGCTATTGACCCTATTCCTTCTGTCAATGCACCTATAATGCTGTATGTATGATGTCCATTAGGATATTGTATTACGTTCATACACTACGTCCATTTGGGAAAATTAATTAGAATTATTTCTGCAGCAATAATATGGCTGAAACAATCATTTACATTTGGTATGTTATGAATTTTAAAAAGTGTCATCATCTGCTTTACATTTTAAAATGTATTAAACACTCAATGTGTTTGCACCTTCCTGGCTGTTTCCTCGCTCTCCAACTCACCTGCTCCATTCTTTCTTATTAGCCCCAATGGCTTCCTTCTCCCACCAGCCCATCCACCCTCTTAGCTTCACTTCACCTCACTCACCCCATTGGTGTCCTTGGAGACAAAATGCCTAATGCCTGTGCTGTAGTATTTCCTGCTACATAAATATCACCTTCCCTTCTCTCTGATTCTTCCTTCTAGTTTTGTCCTTTTTTTATTTCACACTCCTTGGTATCAGTACCAAGTTTCTATTCTGTAGAGAGCTATATGGGTACTGTCAACGATCAGTGAGGACCTTTTTTTACTTTGTTCATGCCCTATTATCTGGATTTCTGCAGCAATTAGTCATCTTATTCCTCTTTATTTAGATAAAATGTGACTTTCCTTCGGCCACTTCCAGGCCACTGTAACTCAAGGGGAATATGACTCTGGTGGAAAGACTTTACCAGCCACTTGTGTAAGAGGAAGCACCTTCTGCCCGTGCTACTGCACTTTACACTTAAGTCTTGATCAACCTTTACACATCAGCCATATCTGAAATGTCATCCATCTTTATGCCAGAGTCCCTATCTTAGTCTGCTACTCCATCCCCTCGTCCTTCTTTCTTCTCTTGTCTGGTCAACACCTTGTGCTGAAACCTCTACCCTCTTCTTATACTTGTCCTACTTCATCTTTTCTCTTTCAATCTCTTTTTAAACCCACCTCCTCTTCTTGCCAGCAGCTCTCCTTCTCCCTCCTCTCCCCCTCTATTTCTCTACTTTTGATGAACTGGGCTTTCCTTTAAAATATTTTCACAAAAGCTATAATGGATTAGAAAGGCTGAATGGAGGCATCAAAACATGATTCCTTTTCTCTTACAATGTCTGAAAATACCTGTGTCTCTATTGCCATCACATTGAGACCAGTCGCAGAGGGCTATCTATCTCCAGCTCAAAAAACCTCAGAGCAAGACTATCCTTCACAACAATGAATGTCCATCATCCATGAGAGAGAAAATGTTAAATATAAAATAGTTCCACTCAACAGTTCAATGAGGCTTGAAGTATAATTTCACACAATAAGTGACTTGCAGTGAGCCTAATGAAAGTGAACTTCCACAACTCCAGAAACAAAAACAACCGAACAATAAACTCAAAGCAATCCTGTGTAATTAGTCAGTATATGTGGCGTTCAGGGACCAGATGTTCTGCTCAAAACAAAGCCAAGTGGGTTCAAGATCTTAAACAACTACAACAACACATGAAAGGAACACAGGGTGACTATCACACGTCTTTCAAGTTACAACAAACAACACAATAAGTTGTTTGTAACTTACCTTTAAAAGAGCAAATTGCACACACAAGAGCTTTGTTGTCAGACATAGAGGATCTCTGACCAAGCTGCATGTGATGGTCCTAACATCAGCAAAACACAATTTGCTATTTGTCTGGCATCTGGTAGCAACAGCGCCCAAGGCTCATGTAGCAGACACAAATAATACCTTTTGGATGGATTTGACCCACAACCGTTTCACCTATAAAATCAGTGTTATGGCACAACGACAACAACTAGACACGGAGACATGAAAACACATGTACTCAACATATCATTTGAACATAACTAACGCTGGGTTTTTAAAATGTTTTCTATAACTCAGTATCATCAAAAATGTTTGGCCAATTTGAATTACAACTTTCCCACATGCAGACACATAATCACGGCCAGGTGGTATCCACTACCCTGCTGTCATGAGGGACCCGCAGGCCATCAAGGGTTTATTGGATTTGTGGTGTGTCTGTGTAGCGGAGCATGAAATAAACAAAACACTGACAGCATTCTTAACCTGATCTGTTAATCTCCTGTTTATGGGTTTGTGGTTATGTGTGAATGTGTGTGTCCTGCTGAAGTGTATTCACAAGTAGATTTGATTCACCCTTATCAGATGTGTAAAACATGGCCACAGGCACAGCGGGTAGAAAAGTTTATGTTAAGTCAGAACTGTTTTATGGACATAAACTGAGGCTAAATGATATGTGTAATAGCTCAAAAGCTGTTTGTATGCATTTATGTTGCATGTATGTCTGCATAAAGGTTTGACTATATGAAAGACAAAAAGTGTATCATTTACCTATTGTATTAATGGACTGTATATTTTTACAAAAATGGTAAAAAGTTATGTTGTATTCTTTGAGAATCAATTGAATACAATCCCTTGTGTGGTGATTGACTGAAGAGTCTCACAGCGGAATCTCATTCATTCAGTCATTCCACACTGTAGTTGTTAGGAACAACAGTCCGTGATGCAAACAGGGCCACTCTGACCTAGCAAATGAAGCCCCAGTGGCCTAATGGATAAGGCACTGGCCTCCTAAGCCAGGGATTGTGGGTTCGAGTCCCGTCTGGGGTGATTTACAGCAGAGTGGCGCAGCGGTAGCGTGCTGGGCCCATAACCCAGAGGTCGATGGATCGAAACCATCCTCTGCTAACTGTCTTTTCATTGCAGATGTGCCACTTCAACTGCTTTATATCTACACACTGGATGGCGGGAACAACAGTCAGTGCTGCATATAAAGACTTCTGAGCACTATAGCATTGTTTTTGCTTTGCAACGTCAATGTATTGGTCTCATGTTGCCCATGTTTTCAGTGCAAACAAAGACTTCTGATTCCCTTGTGTGGTGATTGACTGAAGAGTTTCACAGCGGAATCTCATTCATTCAGTCATTCCACACTGTAGTTGTTAGGAACAACAGTCCGTGATGCAAACAGGGCCACTCTGACCTAGCAAATGAAGCCCCAGTGGCCTAATGGATAAGGCACTGGCCTCCTAAGCCAGGGATTGTGGGTTCGAGTCCCGTCTGGGGTGATTTACAGCAGAATGGCGCAGCGGAAGCGTGCTGGGCCCATAACCCAGAGGTCGATGGATCGAAACCATCCTCTGCTAACTATCTTTTTGTTGCAGATGTGCCACTTCAAATGCATTCTATCTACAATTGTGGTTACTTTGAAAGGCTCAACAAATTGATCAACCAAAAAGTATTGATCTGAAATCAATGTAACAATGACATCATTACTACTGCATTTGTTTTCTTTGCCTTGCCATGTTCGCTCCATGCTGTTCATTGCCTTCTTTGGATGATATGTGTTGGCTGACCTCCAAATCTAGGCCTCGTGGGTTCGAGTCCCATTCAGGGTAGGCAACAGCAGAGTGGCGCAGCGGAAGCGTGCTGGGCCCATAACCCAGAGGTCGATGGATCGAAACCATCCTCTGCTAAAATTGTTTTGACTGGAGATGCCCCGCCACTACAGCATTCTAATTGCGACAGCGACTTTAATTCAACAGATTATTATAGTTTCTCTGAATGGGTTAATGAATTAATCAACCAAAAATTAATGATCTCAATGACACCAATACCAATGCACTTGTTTTTAGTGTTTTGCTTTGTCATTTTGCCCCATGCTGTTAATTGCCTTCTGTGTATTGCCTGGGTGGTCTGGCCTCCAATGCTAGGCCTTGTGGGTTCGAGTCCCATTGAGGGTAGCGATAGTTTGCCCCATGCTGTTAAATGCCTTCTTTGCATTGCCTATGTTGTCGGACCTCAAATGCTAGGCTTGGTGGGTTCGAGTCCCATTCAGGGTAAGTGATAGCAGAGTGGAAGCGTGATGGGCCCATACCCCAGAGGTCGATGGACTGAAATCATCCTCTGCTAACAGAAATTTAAAGGCACTTGTGCCAGCTCTTACACCGCAATCTAACTGATACGGCACAGAGACATGGATTAAGCCAAAAATTGTATTCACTCTTAATTGATTACCAAAGGTTGATCCCGCTTTATTCGCTCGAGTGCAAATTTTTTAACCCAGACACGAGGTCGGTTGATGTTCCGACATTTGTGTATGAAGCTGAAATAGTGGTTATTTCCATTGTGGATTGCGGAAATGGTAACTGTTTTTACGGAGATAAGCTAAGCCCTCTTTCAGGCGCAAATGAGGCGAATACACTTCATATAGTTGTGCGAGTAAACTCACGCGAGTATCGTTTTTGGTGTGAACGCAGCATAAACCAGGGATTGTGGGTTTGAGTCCCATCTGGGGTGATTTATTGCAGAGTGTGGCAGTGGAACCATGACACCCCTAGAAACAAAGATGTTCTTGGTGAACAAAGCATTACAGAGAGGCCAATTGTGCATTGATGTGACTAAAAGCTTTTCATTAATTTTTTCATAGTGAAGACACTCTGTATCAGATATTGTTGCATGTGACCCACAGTAATTTAGTGGCTAACTGTATCTCCGCCAGCCAATTCAAACCCTGGTGAATAATGAGCCAGCCACAAGTCATTAGTATGTACCCGAAGTTGAACTAATTTAATTCTCAGCATTCAGCAACTGAAATGCTTTTGTGGGTGTGCAGGCCCTTGCACATGCTACACAACTCTGAAGGCAGGTAATTACCCTTCAGACATTAATAGCATTGTGTCACCATTGAAAATTAGAGACATGTACATCTGCAATTACGAGTTCAGACTGAGAGTGAAAGGAGTCTCACATCCCACCCTGCTCAAAGTAAATCTGGACACACACACACACACAAACACACACCCACACACACACACACACACACACACACACACACACACACACACACAACCAGAGGACACTGGCGCAAATCCTTGAAAATGAATAAACCCACAGCAACTGAATGTTGAGGCCAGTTTCCGTGGTAACCGAGGCTGAGGCACGAAGACAAACCCAAGGTGAGCGACAGGGCTCTTGATCACCGTGGTAACGGTGCAGCCACGTAGACACACACTCACTCTGGTTCAGAACTTCAGCCCAAATATCTTAAGTCTGCAAACTCACTCTGCATTTTAAAATATCTGAGCAAAAGTTCCAACGTTTTGTGATTCACACTCTAAAACACACACACACACACACACACACACACACACACACAGACACACACACACACACACGATCTGAGCTCAATTCCTCTTATGTAGCAATCAGTGGCAGAGCTCCTGCTATTGATGGGACCAGTGGTTGAGGCCTGTTTGATTGGTTTTACTGGGCATGTAATGTGTGTGTTATTTGATGCTCGTGTGCACTCACGCAGCTGGTCAAAGTGTGTCTGTAGGCCATCTGGTCCGGGGACTGAACACACCAGACGAGCCTTCTGGAAGGTACTCCACTTATTGACCAAACTTCTCTGGCCTCCGATGTCATTCTACGCACAAAAATAAAAAGAGTAATTTAATGAAGCAATGTCTACTTTCTGTCTACTTTAGGTCAATCATCACTCTCCCTCATCCTCACAAGCACAATCTGCTTCAAATTCAAATAAAGCAAAAGCATAGATGCCACTGGTTTGAAAAACAGGAGGACTAGTCACCTGGTAGAAGCTGAGGAGGATCTAAATAAACATTTAAGAATTATAAAGCCTATT
This sequence comes from Cottus gobio, assembly GCA_023566465.1. Classification (NCBI taxonomy): domain Eukaryota; kingdom Metazoa; phylum Chordata; class Actinopteri; order Perciformes; family Cottidae; genus Cottus; species Cottus gobio. The sequence goes on from CM042215.1 coordinate 18,994,809, forward strand.
ATAAAAATACTAAACTATAATTTAGTGTTAGGAAATACAAAAAAATATTTTTACAAACATAAATTCTGCAGTATCTTGTGAGAGTTTTCATTGTTGATTAAACTGACTATTATCTTCTCAATTTATGTATTAGTAATTTAGTCTGTAAAACATTAGAAAGAAATTTGAATAATGATTGATGTTGGAATAAATTTCTTTGACACATACACGTGCAGCAGAAATATAAATGCAAACACACAAACAAGGTCATTCATATTTACAGAGATCCACATTAAAAGGCAAACAGTACAAACAGCCCAGTGAAGACACAGGGATAGCGACAAACATAAACACTCCCCTATAAACAGACTTCAAAAAGCGCATCTATACAAGCTGGCAGGAACATCCAATAACACACGTAAACACACACCTCAGCTGGCGCAGACACACACACTGAACAGCACGTACATACTTCACTTGTTCAGGCAAACACGTGTTTACATAAACTACATGCAGACGGTTTCTGATACGAGCAGACAAACACACAAACCTGTTCTCTATCTGTCTCCAACAAACACACTTCCTACCTTGCACACACGTGCCACTCTGGAGTAGAGCACCTTCCCAGCAGCCCCTTCTGCCTCTTGAGCGCGCTCAGTGAAAAACACATAGACCTTATCATCTTCCGGGTTATCAGTTTCAGACAGCGGCGCTACCCGCACAAACTGGGCATCTGGAGAGAGAGAGAGAGAGAGAGAGAGAGAGAGAGAGAGAGAGAGAGAGAGAGAGAGACGTGCAGAGAAAAGACAGGTACAACTGTGTTTACAAACAGCAGAGGGAGTCAACATGCATCCTGTTGTCAGCAGCAGACGTTGACAGACTGGCCTGATAAAACACCGACCGGGCGTGCAGGAGATGGTTTTAGAGATGTTTATTTCGAGCAAAGGACATTCAGTTTAGCCCAGAATATTCAGTATACGAAGCAAGAAGTAAAATTGTTAAATGACTTGACACAAAAGAGAACACGTCACTTGAGAAATAGATGAAGAAACACTAACTAAATAATAAACTAAATAAAATGTATTTTTCTTTTCTGAATGAAAAATGACTCGCGTGAATTTCCAATATTTGCTGAGTTCTAAAAACTCTTCTTCTTTGCACTCACCCTGCAGCCAGGTGGAGTCGTACTGCTCGCTGCGGATCACGTGACGGCTGCCGAGACTTCGGAAGAAGGCGGAGTCCCGGCTCATGAAGTCGGAGGTGATCCCAGCATACAGCTCTCCATCTGCACAGAATAACAAGATCTTTAGGTAAGACAGAAAGGTTGCCAATTTCCTGGTTGCATATTTTACTGACGTTCATCAGTAAAACTATATTTCAGATCAAGGTTAAACTGTGGAATTAATCTGCGGCTCATTTGCGTGCCAAACTGCGAGGAGGGGGATCTGCACCGACCACGGCTCAACAGTTACACCAATAATAGGCATAACTAATTACTTCCAAAGGAAACTCACTAAACTCCTCTTGTAGACATATTGTAACTAATTTACACCTTTCCGGTGATTGTGTGTTGGGCTCTGAGTGCTGCCAAAACTCCTACACTTAATACTGTGCCTGAACGCATCCTGTGTCGTTGCAAATGGAGCACTGAAGCTGCTGCACTGCTGCAACCGCTGCGCCTCCCGTGTTGACACACAGTATAAGTTTGTTTTACTCTTCCTGAAAAGCACCCATATTGAGAAAGCAATGTAGAGATTGTGTTATTAATCTCTCAAACAAATCATAATATTAACAAAGTAAGTAGTGTGTTGATCTTTGTTCAGATGGTGTCTTGCAGTGCTGCATCAACAAACCCATGTTTTTGGTTTAGTTTGTTTGATTCATTCACTGATCTTCCACTGAACCTAAAACCTCACAGCCAAGTTATAGTTTTTGTGATGTTATAATGCGTTGTTCATTTGAGTTGTGGTTTCAGGAAAAAGACGGTCAACTTACCAACGATATCGGAGGCTGTTTTCTGGAACGGATCGTAGGGACATTTCCCTTTCCCACACTCTGTCTGGCTGTAGGAGAGAGTCTGGTGCTCTGACTGGCAGAGAAAACAAGGCCAAAGGTCAGAGAGGGAGCGAATCAGCGAGCCAGAAGAAGACAGGCAGGAGAAAACAAGTTGTTTGGGCATACTGGCAGGCTGTGACTCTTTAATTAATTCTTTAAATGATAAATCATTTAATTCAACCTAACAAATAAGCATAAAGACTTGTTCAGCCAGCTGAACTAGCCTGCCACACACACACACACACACACACACAGAGCAAGTTGCTAATTGAGGGTAATCGGGCTAAGTGGTGGGAATTAAAAATGTGTGAAGTCCAGTGTTAAACCAGTCAGCATCACCAGCTCCTCTAAGCACCACGTCTGGACCTCTCTGATCTCACACAGCCTTTCATGGTATTAGCTGTTCCCTGACACACATTCACACACACACACACACACAAATACGAATGGAGGAATGCACAAACCCCCCCCCCCCTAAAACCCTTAACCTATTCCTAACACAATAATAACTCACATGTGTCTAAATCTTCAGACATGTACGATACAATGTGTCAGTGTGGAATAAAGATTTACATTCATATTATAATTTCCATAAACATGTCAACTAAATAATCAACAGTGTCCGGTGGCCCAAAGAGTGCAGCCTCAGTGACAAAAGGTGCATTGTATATATTATAGATGGATGGCACAGGGTGGATCCTGGTAGGTATTTGGGCATAGGGGCAGACGCCACACATATCTCAGCTGATGATAGGCCCGTACGTAGCGGCTGGGACTCACACAGAGCGGCGGGTGGCAGGAACAACATTGCTTCATTAGGCAAAAAAAGTGGGATCTTTTTTTTCTTCATGTTATCTATTCATCTATTTTGCAAATGATTGCGTGTGATCTGAAAAAGCTTGACATTAGCTTGCAGGCTAGCTAACTGAGGAGCTACAACTGTTTGAATGTGATGGGCAGAAAAGACCAGTTACATTAAATCTACTGGAAACTCTTGCACAATGTTAAAGGTGCAATGGATGACATCAAAATCATGTCCCAATCCAGTGTTTCTGGTCCTGATCCAGATCTGAGTACTTTAATATTGAATATCTGCTGATAGCAAGTCCTGATATATATTTACAAAATATATATATGTATATATATATATATACATATATATATTTAGTTTAATTAAATATGTATCTGAAACCCTGAAATAACTGTTGTAGTCTTCTAAAGTCGGCTTCTTATTTGATCAAATAAAAAAATAATTAGTTTATAAGTTTACATTATTGATTGGAATGAAAGAGTATCCGGAAACAATAAATGTGCACAATCATCTGGAGAAAAGACATGTAACTGAGCCCATTTGTACTGTTCAGTGGTGTGACTGAGTTTCTTCCTACTACTTTTGTCCAGTGATTGCCATTCCAGTTCTTGTGACAACAGGAACACCTTCCAGCTGGTTAAGGATCATGTGTGTGTGTATGCGTGCAGTAATGATACCTGTTGGAAGACGCTGGTAGCTATGAAAGCACACCGGGGGTTGAAGGCTCCGGTGCCACAAACGTACAGGTGAGTCTGATTAAAACGCTGCAGAACTCGCAGGAAGTTGGCACACTCCAGCTGGGTAGAGAGACACACACAGTGTGAGGAATAACAGAGGAGGAAGTGTTTAGTGTTACTGTTTGACTACAAATATAAGGCAGTGGTTCTTTCATATTAATTGGTTAAATGTGTATCACCGATTAAGTAATAACAAAAGGAGCCGTGTTGAGATTTGTTGAAATAATATCATCCAAAACATGAACTAGATATTTATTTCTGTTGTGCATGTGTATAATGCAAGTTTAACTTTGCCCCAAACTGCCAGAGTTTTACAGACAAAAGAAAGTAAGATATGTTTGTTCTGATTTCCTGAAGTTCCCTGTCAAAGTCATTTTGTCCTGTACGTGTCTTTTTTTTTGTCTCAGTAAATCTAGCTCACCTGAGTCTCGTATGTTTAGTGTTCCCAAAGGAACCCGATTCATTCAACTTTAGTTGCGCTCTAGTTTAGTTATCCATCATGCAGCCTTCTTGCTGACGTGGGAGCTGATCTATATGTGTGTAGAATTCTGTGTGAAATAATTGCCTGTGACTTTAAAACAGTACAGAAGTTACAGTGGTATATGCTGCCTCGCTTAATTAATCTAGTGTGTGTGCGTGTGCGTGCCTGTGTGCGTATGTGTGTGTTTGTGAGATTGTGTTGACTCACCTCTGGATCCTTCCCAGCCATGAGACACTCTTGGACACGGTCTGGACTGGCTGGCCAGTATAGCTACAAAAAGCAAGAGAGATAAAGAAAACAGAGGGAGAGAAAGATTCAAAAACAGTTTTTATTACTGACTCTAAATCACAGATCAAAGGCTTTTGGGATTGGCAGGTGCTTGACGAGGAAGCGAGGCCGGGAGTCAGCAAAACATGACTAATCTAGAGGGTAAAAAAGCAGGAGGAGAAGAGGCAGCTTCAGGGAGGAGAAAGTTAGAAAGCACCTGGCAGAGTGGTGACTACACTCTTTAGATACAGTTACATGTGCACAAAAACACAACTAGGGTCATTAGTTTGGATGAAGCAATTAGTTGACAATCTCTTGATTTTTTTACTATAAATATAAACCATAATCATTTTGTCATTCAAAATACATGCCTCATGTCTCTGTCTGATCGTCAGCCCGCCCACAGGTCAGTTCACTATACTATCCATGAGCATCACTGCCCAATAAGAAAATAAATGACAATGTTCTTAAAGAAAAAGAAAGAAAAAACTCTAAAATTCAGAAACGAGGCGAACAATGGAACCCTGTCAAATGTATGGCTCGGGGCAGATCTGGACGTAACCTATTTAAGTCTTTTGTTAAGGCATGAGGCCGTTTTTATCTACTTCTTTTTAACTGTCTGAATCATTGTGTCTAAATAAAATCAATAGGTTGTTAAAAATCAAGTCGCATTTGCTTTGTGCCTGTTTAGGTTAGATTATGTGTGTGTGTGTGTGTGTGTGTGTGTGTGTGTGTGTGTGTGTGTGTGTGTGTGTGTGTGTGTGTGTTTTATAAATGGCTTATTTCTAATCAGAAAATGGATGACCTCACCAGTGTTTTAATTGAAGCCTGACCATATTCAGTATATAAACACACACAGTGGGGATTATTCCACTGCTTTCATGTCAAGCCATTAGAAAGGAAATAGATGAGGCAACGATAACAAGAGAGAGAGAGAGAGAGAGGGAGAGAGAGTGAGAGAGAGAGAGAGAGAGGCTGAGTGTAAAATGCCAGTTATATGACTAATGTAAATACTTCCTTGGGTCTGTCATTGCCTAAGAGACCAGAGTGGTGATGCTGAGATTGGAACAATTCGATAAGTAATCGTCTCGCTGCAAAGTTTATTGAAAAAATGCAGGAACTTAACTGTTGTTTTAGTTCACATCCCAAGTGTCATCATCATAGTATAGTGATAGTAGTGATAGAAATAAAACAAGATATGTGCATAGACAAATCGTTTTTTGCTTCAATCTAGAAAATGTGACATCAACTCTTCGAAAGTAATTAATGACAACTGATGGTTTAAGGAAACAATTTCTTCTGGATGTCCAGTAATTGTTCCCTGATGTAGTCAGTCCCGCAGAGCCCTGTGCGGAGCCGAGATGATCCGATTAGATAGGAGGCCACGTTCTCCCTTATCTCCAAATACCACACACTGACAGGAACATGGACCACCGCTAAAGGATTCTCACCTGGTTAAGACTTTGGTTAATGGAAATTCCCCCCTCTGTGAAGAGCGTGCTGTTTGTCACTTTATACAACATAAAGGAGTGTGATTGTATGCAACATAGAAATCACTGGCAGCACGGGAAAAAAAGGAATTATGCCAACCAAATAAGGACATTTTGATGTTGAGAAATGATTACATTCTGTACTTTGGTAGAGAAAAGCAGTGAAGAAAAGGAAAGAAAGAAAATGGACACAAAAGAAGCAGCGAGGGTGACTAAAGAACAAATATGCAACAAAAAGCCACAAACGCACTCAAACCCTTGGTGACCCTTTGTGTAATGTGGGTTGCCAGCTGCAGACTCACACAGAAGGAATGCCTTGAGGGTTTTGGCCTGATCAAAGAAGAACGCGTCTGAAGGCAACAGCGTCACGTTTGGCACGCTGCCCTCCACTGGGATGGACTGGAGGAACTGGTTACGTGTCCATCTCTCTGGGCCAAAATCTGTTTTATTGAGCTGCGCACATGTACAAGTATGTGTTCGGTTTAAATCATGATAACGAAATGCATAAAAAAGTGGGTTAGGTTTGTCTCAAGCTGCACTGACAAGAAGCTCTGGATGTCAGTAGCAGAGAAAATAAACAGAAATGTAGAGAATAAGGCACTATGAGTGGTTTTAACACCACAAGGGAAAAAACTCCACACGAGCTGGAACAGTCTAAACAGACTATAAATACTGTATGCACAAATATATGACTTTACACCCAGCACAGAGCTGAGTTGTGAGTTGTCTATGACTATCTATCCTTTTGTTGGCTGACTGCCTGGCTGAGTGGGTGGCTGGCCAGCTTGACTGCTGCTGTCTGTCTGTCTGTTTCACTGTCTGTCTGCTGGCCTACCTGTGTGGCTCTCTGATAGCTCGCGTGTGCGTCTGACAGATGAGGGTATTGATTTGATCCGACACGGCGGAGTTATGAAAAGGCAGCGCTGTCCTTGCCGTGACCCTGAACTCATCGCCATGTCTGTCTGGATATAAAATGAAAGCATCTAATTTCATTAATCATAGATTTTTAAAGAATCAGATTGATTTAAACTGCTTTTCCACCCACATTTTACATCCCTGTGGTACATGCTGCAAAACATTGGTTGGGCCTCCTGTGAATGTGAATATTGCTGCTACTTGTGTTGTAAAAGTAAATTGCATTTGGTGAGTAGCATTGCAGTATCATAGTGTATAGCGGGAGCTTGACCAGCTGAATTAAAGCAGGGCAGTGCAGATCAGGGGCTCTGCTTCAGGGTTTTAAGCTTCTTATTATTGATGCCGTGGGAAAATACTGCTCCTTAAAATGTTGATATACACCTAAAAATAACTTGATTAATCCGAGACATTAGAAATTAAACAAAAGCAAAAAAGCACTTGCTGGCATAAATCAATGGGTATAAATCAATAGGCCACAGAAAATAAAATATTTCATTAATTAATTCTCCTGATAAATGTGGCGTGCAGGTGATCCATCTCTGCCTTTGTTCATAACAAATTGATCCAACTTCCAGCTGTTCTTCTTTAAAAGCATAATCACTCTCCAATAAGGGTTATGCTGCTCGTCAGTTAACGTGGACACTGGTGGAGGTAGGAATGTGAGAAATGTGCAGAAATAATTTGTGGCCCGACTGGAACTCATAATCTTGTTATCGGTTTGGAAAGTTAGAAATTTCAACAATTTCAACAAATCAACAAATGAGCTTCATCCTGGGTGTCTGAGTAGTAATTTAGTGGTTTGGAGTACAGATTAGCCTTAAATGTTTTGTTTAGACCTTTAGCAGAGGAAAGTATTATTATTCTCCTTCACAAAACGAAAAGCAGAAGTTGAGGAAGAAACAATGTATTTCTGTAATACGAGTTAGGAATTAGAGAAAGATAAGCGATCAGAGGGTGCGACTTCCCTCTTCCTCCTATCTTCGGTAATTAGTCCCATCAAAGCTATGACACATTAGTTATCTGAATGACTGTGTATTATGTTTTTATCTCCAAGCATTCATCAACAATCAACGTGTATGCTGTATGTTTGTTCCTTGCCGGGCATGATATGTGAATGAGTGAATGTGTCCTCCAGTTCTAACCTTGCGCGGGTTCTGCGTTATGTCGTCCAGACTGGTGGACAGCAGGTTATCTTTCATGGCCACGTAGAGACGCCTCCTGTCTTCGTCAGGAAGCATGGAGTGCAGGTCCCCGGCCACCAGGGGCAGCGTCAGCAGACGGCCGTTCTGAATTAGCTCTGAAAGAGGAGAGGAAGACAAAATGAATGACTGTCATGTATGTGCTTTAATTAATCCAGACACAAACTGGAATGTAGAAATGACAATTTGTGGTTTAACTGGGAATAATAAGAGGGTGCTAACTTAGCACTGCTAAGTTAAAGTAAGCTAATCGACTGCAAACTCCACCGGGGAGAGTAGATCAAGTTTATAATGGGAAATTTGGTTCATACACAGTCATGGGTGTAAGGAACCATAATTAATCAAATAAAATACACATAACACCCAATATCTGTTCTAGTAGGTTTTGCCTGTTAAGAAGAAGATTTTCAACAGATAAACAATAAGATAGACATGTTGGTTAAAGACACAAACTTCCCACCCCAGCAGTATCTATCACACAGACAAGTGTCAGCTTCATTTCTCTTATCACACTGGACACGACCCGAACAAAAGAAACTGTAACGTGTCTTGTGCGAATGACAAACACACACACACACACACACACACACCAGACATCTCCAGACATATTGCACGATAACGAGCGATTCTGAAAGCACAGATAACGAGCGTGCAGATTAAATGTTTTTTAAATGATTACGCTGTTGCACCATGTAAACTATGACAACTATGAGAAGATCGCACGTCCGTCTGTCTTGTGTTAACTTTCATATGTGAACTGCCAAGTGTTCTTTAGTGGATCGCACTTGGCATCGGCTCGTGAAGCTAAAAGCATAAACATATAGGCTGTAAAGCAGCACCAGGCATGGCTTCACACGTTGGCAGCTCTAAATAGCAGTGAGAGGCAGAGACGGAGCTTATAAAACACAGTTTGAACTTTAAAACACAGAAAGCGGAGGTGGGGCAATAATGTTGGTGAAATGGACACAGCCACTCCTGTTAAGCAACCTGACCGTTCTGTGAGGCTTTAGGCTAAATGATACCAAAAGGAGTGACTTGTCCAATCTAAGTGTATAAGCCAGGCCTTGAATATATGGGATAATAATACAGCTTGCAATTAACATAAAATATGGCTCAGTGTAGCTTTAGCACACAATATTGGTTCACTCAGGGGAAGATTTATAAAAGGAGTTATAAATGATTTATCATATTTCACTGCGGCAGCAGACCCAGCTCACTTTTATGAAAAGAGAGATAATTTATAGTTTTGTATCGTTGGGTATTCATGTGCATCTTCCTTTACAGTGATGGATAAACCGCTTCCTCGAGCAGCTGAATCTTAACTAACACAAAGATCATACAGAATAAAATCTGGTCAATATTACTGACAATATTGTGGCGCTATCTTCCAGCATGAGTATTTTTACTAAAAGAAATCCATCATTCAAACCTAGCAGCTCGACCTCACTGAATTACACACAAGGCACCGAATAGTACAGGGTGTATGAGAAACTCACAGATTGTACCAGTGTCAAAACCAATTTTTGTAAGGATCAACAGCAAATGTGAGCATGTGATGGAAAGCTATTTAATGTAATTTAATGTAATTTTGTGTTTGAACAGACGTGCCTGTCTCCGTTAGATTTCTATACAATCTGATATAGTCAAAACCTGTTAATCCTGTGATACAAGGGTTTGAAAATACCAACGTAAAAGTTTTTCCACCACATTTACAACCCAAAAAACAAAAGTATATCCGTCAATATACAAATCTCTTTGCTGACACATCGCTGCGGCTGCCCCTTATTCTATAAATACGCCACACAGCCTTTCCTCTCCAAACACATGGCAATTATCCTAACGATTGGCTGACTCAAGCAGATGTGGATCTAAGAAAACAAGTAATGAATGACTCTCCACACCTTCTACACTGCTGTATCTGTTCTTTATAGGCTACCCATCATGTTAGTTGGCAGGTGGGTTGTATATGAAACAGAAGAAAAAAGTCAAGAAAAGATGAAGAGACGTATAGATTAATGAAATGTGTAGGAAAACAAAGAAAATATGTAATAACAAAGTAAGAAATTGGTGGACGTGGTGAGATGGGGACACTGTTGAAGTACTGGAAATCAATCCAAGAGAATGAGAAATAAAGGAGACAGGACTGCTGAGAAGGACCGTGAAATGATGACAGACTGGATCTGAAATACAGGAGAACATACTTGCATCCGTTCGTTCAAATTAGTCCTCAAGAACAAGAACATTCAAACTCTGCTGGTACCAGATAGCCACTCTGCTGAGTCAGGTATCTTCTCCTGAGATTAACTGTACTTCTCTTTGTAAGGGTTGATATATGTAATCTAACCACAATAACCTAAAAAAGGAGTTGGGCTGAACAGGTCTCTTGAGCTAGAACACTCAGGCCACGCAGGCGCCGCTCGTTCACCTCATTTCAGCTTCACACACATGTGGGTTTTCTCTCTCTGGTCACTAAAGACGCCACCAAGTGGTTCTGACATGTCTTCAGGGACCCCCGTGTAGAGGCACAGGTGCTCCAATCATGTGTTTCACAGCTCGGGTTCCCCTTCAGTCGTTTGCTCGTGCGCTTGATGCGGTATGAGCGCCAGACAAAGAGAATGTGGAAAAGTCCATCCTGCTTAGCTAAATGTACAGGAAATTGAATCTGATTTGTTTGAACCCGATCCAAATTTATCAAAATGCATAACATGGTGGGATGACAGGTTTCCACAACTCTGCCCAATTAACACGCTGCATGCTGTGAGCCCATGTGACTGTTGTTTACGGTTCCTGTCTGGCTTTAATTATGTGATCTGAACAGAGCAGAATGTCACACGTCTGCTTTTCTTTTGGACAAAAGAAAACTTTACAAATCTGATAATTGTATTCAATTATATATATATATATATGTTTTAACACTTTCTACCTGTATTGTATTACTGTGCACGTAAAGCACACAGTAATTGTTAGAAGGTAAAAAAAGAGAGGATGGGGAAATGACATGGCGATGTGACAACAGGATGAAAATGGTCTGATGGGTGAAGACAGCTGCGAGATGAGAATAGGCAAAATGTCCAAACATGACACGATGACAGACAGATGAGGAGAAAAGCGAGGGGGGGGGGGGGGGACAAGAGCAAAAGGAGAGAACAGAGTGAAAGAAATCTTGATGGAAGGAGAATTTAATAAATATTGATGGATTATGATGAGGATGAGCAGGAAGAGGTGGAATGGGAAAAGACAGATGGGGATTTGGCAGGAAAGGTCGATGAGGGAAAAGGACAGAGCTCCTGTAAAAGCCATGTTGCGATGACGGGGCGGGGGTGATGGGCATTTGGGTGGATTGAAGAGGAAATGGATCCAAGGGAGAAAGGAGGATGAAGGAGAAGAGCAGCAGAGAGCGTGAGAGAAAATTGTAGTGTAATAACAGAGTGAAGAATGATGGGTAGACAGGTAGATTGAGGAGGAGGAGGAAAGGGCAGACGAAAAAAGAGGCAAAAGTGAGACGGAAAATGATATGATGACAGGGTGAGAAATGATGATTGGATGGATGACGGGTGAGGGAAAGAGCGGGGAAGACAGAGCGGCTGAGGAGTAGAAGAAATGTCAGAGAAGAAGAGAAAAATGAAAGGCAGAGACTCAGGGAAGCAGAGAAAAAAGGGGGGAAAAATCAGGAGGAAGAGGAGGAAAGACAGGGCGGGGCTGGAGACGGCAATGAGAGGAACCACAACATGCTGACAGTCAGACAGCCGAAAAAGAGATGGATGAGCAGAGAGGAAATGAGGGGAGAAAAAGAGAGAGGAAGACATGAGTCAATGGAAGTGAAGAGATAATGTGGAACAGTGGAGAAAGTGATATAGAAACCTAGGGTTTCCTAGGTAAATAGTTTGGCCTCACACTGGTTCTGGCTCTATTGATCCCAGTGGGTGCAGCAGCAGCACAATGAATTCAACAGAATTGTGACATTTCTGTTTGTTTTGTCCGATGTTCTTTGTTTGCTTGTTCAAGCAGCTGCAGTCACCAAAGCCCCCCGCCTCTTTTCAAACTGTTCAAATGTACAATTGGAATGAGGAAAACAAAACAATGGAAATGAAAAAAAACAGCATACTTTTTGTTCTTTTTGTACTTGTAAGAAGCACTGGGAATTAATGAGTCCATCAATGTAGACAAATGTCAGATTTTTGCGACACGACAACAAGGTCCTGCACCCTGAGGTTCACTGCAGTGCACATGAAGTCTTTTGCTGCAGGATGTGTGCACCGTCCAGACTGGTGTCAGGTCGAGGTTAGTATCTCTGAACGGAAAATGTCTGTCATTCCCAGCTGACCTTTTTCACCACATTTTGACTTATCATAGCAGAAGAAAGCAGAGCTGTAACTATTAATGATGACTCTGTTCATTTAGGTGTCCAACAAAGAAAAACCATTGAGCCACAGGCCCTGAAACAGCAAGCCTAATTGCGATAGTTTGATTATAATTATTGTAATAACACCGGCGCCTTTTCTGCTATAAAATGCCTTTTGTGTAGAGAGTCTAGTCTAAGCTTTCAAGTGGGGTTGTGGTCCCTGTTTTAACATTTGTGTGACCAGCTGACCAGGGATTTACAATTTTGTAAGGGGAATAAAAATGTGCCATGCAATTATGTTTTTTTTTACAGATGTCGGCCATCTTTTTTTCTTCCCCATGTTTCTAAAAATGATGTTGAAATGCAAAAAGTACAAATCTTCGAAAACAGAACAAGGTTGTTGTCAGTCGCCTCACAATGTTTTTGCGGGTTGAAGCTTTTTGAATTCAAAGGCCCTGTGAAGACGTTTCCGTCGCCCTGTTCAAAGGAAATCTAACCCTCGGTCTGCCCACTAAAGCATCAGGCGCTTCATCTGAGTCACAGTCTGCGTGCCCCACGCGGCATGACCTCACCTAATTCAATGAAAAGGGGAAAAAAGCTCAGCCCAACTGAATGTGAAACCACCTCTGCAGTGGAAACACCAGCGACATTCAGCATCTGCTCCCGTCACGAGATCTCATTGGTCAGACAGGCTGGAGTCTAGTTTACATCCTCACTGTAGAGCTCCTTACATCAGCATTATGGAAAAGAGGCTGACACTCAGATGGAGAGAAGAGGGCTTTGTAAACGCACACACACACACACACACACGCACAACCCAACCGCTCGGTTTGGATACAACTTGCACACACCATCACACATAAACAGACTTTTTTGAAATTGTGTGTCTTTTATCTTGACCTCACAACGATGAATGACTCTTATTCAGTATGAAAACACACATTCCTTTCTCCATCATGCACGCGCACACACACACACACACACACACCCCTGACTGAGTCAAGAAGCACCAGCTGCACCCACCCCACCCTTACTCTTGGGACAGTTGCCTTGGAAACAGCAACCATGCCGACATAATTTGCGAGGGGGCGTGTGTGGTGTGTCGAGGGGTGCCTCTTGGACTTACCCCCCACACACACACACACACACAGCTCCCATGTCTCTCACAAACACACACACACACACACACACACACAGATGAATGATTTGGCCCACGCCGCTCATCAACACTTTGGCTAAAACACAGACTTTGGAATAATGGAGTGTTTTTCCAAGACATCAAGGCTATTTAGTTAATGGGAGGGCACACACACACACACACACACACAACCACACACATACACACACATTCATTCACCATCAACCACATATTTCAGGATACAAAGAGCGCAATCTGTGCCCCGCAGCCTGCTTTCTATCAATGCCAACGTTCAACAGGATATTAACACACATACCTGCCAAGACTAAATTAAATCGTCATACATTCATTACGGAACACGGTTGAAGAAGGTCAACCCATTCACGTCAGTCTACACTAACTTCTGAATGAATGCTTTCATAAGTGAAGGTGAAAGTGTGAGTCAAATCTTCAGTAATCGTCTGCATTGATTTTAGCATTGCATCGACCCAGCCGTAATCTGTTCTCCAACTCTGCCGCCTCTTTAGAAACTCTGAATTAAAATAGATTTTTTTTTTGGGACTGACTCAGTTCCCGAATGCCTTCAAATTGCATTGAAAGCTGGAAGAACAATTTGATACCGAAATAGACGGTTGTCATTTGGCGCAGAGAGGAGAACAAGGAGAAGAATATCAGAAGCCACCTTATATTGTGGGAAAAGCTGGTTCAAATTGATAGTGAAAAAGAGTGACAATGAATATGTTCTACGAAGAGGCTGCGTAATACGTGGTTACTTCTCTGCAATATTTCTTCAGAACCGATCGTCGTGTCCTCAATTATCCTGTAGCTTGTAATTTTACTGTTCATTGATTTTAATGTTCCTCCCAGTGTACAGATGTCACTCTTATGAAGAGTTTTCATAGTCTTAACTTTCACCATTGTGGTCAGCTTAACTTGAGACTTTATAAATGCTTCTTTATGGGGATATAGTTTGGTGGATACTGGTTAGTATGGGGCTAATGTCTAGTTCTGCACAGAAAGGGATGTTGGTAAAATGGAAAAATAAATAATTATAATGCTACCAGTGTGATCTGCAAGCACCAAGAAGCAAACACTTGTGTTGTGCCCAACTAGTTATGCAAAGTTCAACAGTCTACAGCCACAAGTTCTTTCCTGTAATCATAAGAGCCACTGCCACATCATTGATCTTATTCAGTCATAAAAGAACCCCATAGAAGGAAAAGATAAGATAGAGAAACATAAATAGGTTACTATAATAGTAAAAAAGAAGTCCCTTGTTGTCTGAAAGCAGCACAAACTGCTCATTCTGTGCACACATTCACAAACTTGCAGCACACGCGCGCGAGCCTGCTGAGTGCAGCCATTCTTATCGGCACCAGGTTGACAGCGGTGTCAACGAGGGTCGTGACCTCTGATCCGAGCCGATTGACCTCTGACTCCTGTCACCAGGAATCAAAGACGGAAAAGGTTAAGACGCGAAAGAACTGAAACGGTCCGACATAATCCTACTGGTGCACGCACACGCACACGCAGACACACACACACACACACACACTATGAAGGAGCTCGCACCACCATGCAGGAACCTTTCAGGCACAAGGTTCCTGCATAGTGGTGCGAGCGTCTGCCTCAGTGTCTGTTTTTTGTTTATTTGCTGTTTGTGCATTTCTATGTGTGTGCGAATGTGTCAGTGGTGGGTATTTTTATCCGTGGTGAACATTAGATTAAAGCCTGCTGGTCATGGGAGCTCTGATGGACGTCAATGTGATTAGAGCAAATGTGTGGCGTGTGATGCAGCTAAGAACATTCCTGCGTTGCACTAGACACACACACAGACACACACACAGACACACACACACACACATAGGCGGCTGTGGCTCAGTAGTTAGCAAGTCTGTCTTTCAATCAGAGGGTCGGTGGTTCGATCCCAGTCTCCGGTAGTCCATGTTGTTGTGTCCTTGAGCAAGACACTTAACACTAATTGCTCACCGTTGCTGTGTCTACGGTCTACTGTATATCATGTAAGTCGCTTTGGATAAAAGCGTCAGCTAAATGTAATGTAACATAGACAGACACACACATGACAATGCATCTGTGTGCTGGCCCTCTCGTGAACAAACACACCTGCGCACAATACAAAAAGACTTCCTACAGGATGCAGATCAGAAGGAAAAGAAAGTGTCTGTGTTGTGCTGAGATTTGTTGTTGTTTTTACTTGTTAGTAAGAAGTAAAGGAAAAGGTTTCGGCGAGCTTATCATTAAGATAAGATCAATACATTCACAACAGGACATGAAGTGCAGTGCCAGTAAAGATCTCTGTGTGTCTGAGCTGCACCTCAAAGTCCTTTTTCAGTGTCGTCTGAGAAGCGTGCCTCCGCGGGCACGACCGATGTTGAGCTTCAGTGTGGCTGTCAAGGTGAGGCTGGCGGCCGAGGTGCAGGGACGTCACGGCATCAGAGCCGGTAGAGGAAAGCAGCGAGACAGACCTCTGCTCATTAGACGCAGGACGCCGCGCTGCTTTCCGTGCTGGCATGACAACACATCGGGGCCGAGACGACGAGCCGGCACACTGCCGGGCAAGATGTTTGCTAATTTGGTTTGCACACAGGCCGAGCTGGACTATTCCACACTTCATGAGCAACAACAACTTTGGGGAAAGAAACTTTCCCAGCCGAGGGACTTGCAACACACATCAAGTTTAATGAATAGTTCTGTAAGCCCTGCGGGAGTTTGCACTGGCACGGTGAAA
The DNA here is from genome assembly GCA_023566465.1 of Cottus gobio. Lineage (NCBI taxonomy): Eukaryota > Metazoa > Chordata > Actinopteri > Perciformes > Cottidae > Cottus > Cottus gobio. The sequence goes on from CM042215.1 coordinate 19,010,972, forward strand.
TATGACATAAAAGAAAATGAAAGAAAGGATGATGAAAGAATCAAGTCTGTCTTCCAATCGTTATCTCACTCTTGGGAGTCCAACTTTATTATTTTCCCGGTGTTTTACAGCAAGTTCTCCTTGTTTTTAGAATCAGACACACCACTATTCGCTGCAGACACACACACACACACACACACACAGACACGTGTGACACACACACAAGCTGAATTTATCATTAATCTGTCCAATTATTCCCACACAGCCTATACACAGAATTGTACATGTGGGCGTGTTAGTACGCTACACACGTGTGCCATTTTGTTTCTGTCTCTGTCCGTCTGTTCAGCTGCTTTCCAAACCCCAGGGAACTTTAGCTGTCTGGTGCAACGTTCCCAGGGGGAGGACTTTGTTGGCTGCGCCACCAGAGGGGGATGATGGTGGCAGGGGGGGGCGAGGAAACCGGGGCACATTTCCTGTGGAAATGGGGTTATCACTTCACCAATTACTGGTACAATTACAGCGGGGGGCCTGCAGAAGCCTGGGAACAAAGCCTATAGGCACACAGATGGGCACTCATGTGGAGACGTGCACAAGTATGTGAGCGCACGAGCAAAATCATTCCTAACACGTGTCCGCATGCATAACAGCAGTTATAGAATCTCACTTTCTCTCTTACGCCAAGGTCACACCACATTAATGGCTCACCAGTTGGTCACTGAGTCAGATCAGGTGTCTCATAGCTTGCAGTCTTTCACAACTTTCATAATATGCAAATTACACACTACACTGGATAAATTGACAAGCCCCATGCTTATTTTCATTCCAAGTCTTTAGATCCAACCAGCATCCAGCTAACATCTTGTAATCTGATATATCTTGCAGCCAGAACCAATCAGAATCCTCTAATCCCGTTGGTATCATGCCCTACAGGTTGGGAACCATTTCTCTACCGTTACGTGTCTGTTCCTACATTAATGTAAATCAATAATTAAACATTCACATGCACATAAACTAATTATCAACTTGCTGCTTCTTCCTGTTCCACATGGACTCAAATATTCAACATATGTGGCCACACACACACACAGACACGGAAACGTTATAGCCAAACACAGTGCGTCTGGACTGTGTCACCGACAGACCAGACCCACGTGGACAGCTTGACCTCTGACCTCATCTCGTACGATTATTCATCATCATCAGACTGCTCGGCCCTGGTCGCCATGCTGCCGCATACACACGAGTCAGTTCACTGTTTGCTTTTTAAAAAAAGATCATTTTCATCTTTATTTATCTAAGAAAAGGTTCACTGAGAACTCTCATTGTTTCCTCTGCTTCACTTCCACACAGCTACAAACAGTCTCGTGTGGGAGGAACAATGTAGGGAGTTGCTATACTCGTGGCGAGACAGACAGACATTTTTAATGAGCAGCTTATGAGTCACTTTTTCTCATAAGGATATTCCGATATTGACAATTTTTTGATTTGAACACAATATTTATTTCCCATCCTAATGAAAAAGAAAGCAATTGATCTCAGTCAGTGTCTTCTCTCTTACCGGCAGTCATGAAGGTAAACCATAACCGAGTAAAGCGCTTTCATCTCTACGGTCATAATGCTCCTGAGGTAAGAGGACTTGTTGCATTGAAAGGGAAACAAACAATAACCGTGCGAGCATACTTTTAGGATTTGAAATGATGTCCCTGTTCCTGGTAGACACAAGAGATAACCTTGGCTTTAGCTTTAGATGACTTGATTAAGGACCGCATCATGCTGCTGAAGCTGAGATCTGAGATCTGAGCCCCTGAGGATAAGATAAACCTCAGTGGACTGGACTGGTGACAGAAGAAAATCACCACTGACTTGCACAGTACTCACTAGTTACTCTAGTCATCAGCATTATTTTAAGTATGTGAGCGTTAAGTTGACACTTTTCTAGAAGTTCTATATAGTCCGCACCCATCAGAGTAAAAACATTGCTGCAGTCTTTAACTTGTCTTTGACTGCTACTTTGTGGCTCAACATCAAGGCATGATAGACAGTCGCAATAATAATATCTCTACATCTTTAAAATGTGCGCCCATAAAAAAAAAGAAGCTGTCCTGTGAAGGTTATGGATAGTTATGAAGTCTACAGTGATTTCAGATCAGCTCTGAGGGTCGAATGTATGACAATATCCTGCTTTAAAGCTTGGCCAGACGATAAAAACCACTATCTGTTGCTGTACATCCTCTCTATTTTCTGATAAGTCCTGCTTCTATTTAAACAGGAAAAGGAAGTCTGACTTCAAACCTTTTTATGGCACTTGTCTGATGTTTCCATCACTGACAAAACAGACAAAACAGACAGAAACCACAAGAATCTGACTCTCAATTCTTGTGGTTTCTTTTTGTGTACGCAGCCATGGGAATGTTAGATCGCTCACACCGAGGGTTAAAGACCCGATGTTGTGTGACTGTGTGCATGGAGCACTGGACTGATGACCAAAGTCATTGTAGAAAAAGCGATGGCTTGATCATTTCTCTGTGAATGAACCTCTGAATACCCGCTCAGTGTCTACATGTGCCCCATATCCTGCATCTCCAGCCTGCTCTAATCTACAGCTAATGAGGTAAACTGCTGGTTAGTTGGTCTTAGCACTGTTGATCCTATCTACTTCTGACTTCCAGCTGGCCAACAAGTCAACTGTGTCTTTATGGATTACATTTCCTCATGCAGCTGAAGTGAAAGGAATGCATTGAGAAATATATATATACGTTTGTACAAAGCTGAGAAGAGAAACAAGCCAAGACGTCCAGATCAGGGTTTTACAATTAATATGACTAAATAAAAAAGTGCACAGCAACTGTGTTATAGGAGTACAAACGTTTCTTGTGAGTCTCGACTGTTATATCGGAAAGAAATGCTGACGCACGGTAAGAGCCACAGAGGAGAGGTGAGAAACTCAGCTCTGGATTATTGACAACAAAGCAGATTGGAGCAAATTAATACTTAAGGGAAATCGAAGAAATGTGAAGCTTGTGGTTTTATTGCTTAATTACAGGGTTCAGACTAAAGATAGCCTCTGATATTACCACCAGAAACCTCTCAAGGGGGAATTTACAGTCCACTGTTGTCAGGTCTGCTGTTGCCAACGCAAGGGCGTAATTAGACTCCTTTCACTGTCGCTGTCCAGAGGATAGAAAGCCCTCAAGCTCCACGCCTCTTAATCAGGTGTTGCATGTCTTGATGAGGACCTGAAGTTTGGTTGCAAGAAGATTTTTATCAGGCCTCCAGATATTCTGTAGAATTCATTTTAAACAGCAAAGGAGGCTAAAGTATTGTCAAGAACCTGGATTACAGCTATATTCTATATTTTAACCAGATTAGTATGCAAACAACCTGGTAAATGAAGTCTTCTTAAAACGTCTGCCTCACTTGAGTGTGGGATGAGCAAACGGCAACCGTTTGACTTCAATAGTGACAAGCAATGCACGCGCCACCGTTGGGGACTGCCTCCATTAAAATGAATAATAGAGAATAGCCTGATTCTGTGCCAGATAACCGTCCCAATGAAATCCATATCTCAGCAACATCCCCAGCCCAGAGCCTGGAAAGCACTGGCCTAGATAGAAACAGATCTGAAAGAATAAATGAATAATGAAATATCCCTTGATTTTTAATATCACTCTGAAGGCGTTTGTGCTTTATTAGCTCTCAGTGCGAAGAGAAAGGTAAGCTCAGGGAAGAAGTGGATGAAGATATGCAACATACACCAAGAACCACGGCTCACCTCTTAACTTGCAACTTCAACACCACAAAGGGAGATTTTTTATTTTCTAGGGAAAAGAAAACCAGACCAGAGGCGTTTGTCTTTCCTGTTTCTCTCATTTGGATCTTCAAAAATACACTACGCTATATTTCAAGGTTGAGGAGTTTTTGTTGTAAAGTTCTAGCTTGAGAGACAGGAAGTTAATAACAACTTTAAGGTCAGAAGAATTCCACACCGAGCTGAAGAGCGAGTGGGAAAAGAAGGAAAGACTTTTAAGAGACAGTTTACAAGCCATTCAACACTAAGATCAGGTTGGTATTTTGGACTATAGGTTTTTACAATTCATTGAAACAACTGAAGTGTTGTGTCTAAATCAAACAATTCCTCATTTGAATCTGGTTCAGATGGGGTCCATCGGTGGCCGAGGCAGCTGCTGTTTTGTGTGTCTGTCGGCTTGTTTCTCTCACAGACAACACAGATACACAACGTCCTTCAACAACAGACAACTCATCTGGGTTTTCTATGAAAGCAGCTATTTATGGCTCCTCAAACTGTTTTGTTGCTGAGGATAACTAGGCAACACTTGGCTTTATCCTTCATAAAGGCACGACATGCAGAGAAATATAAGGATTGAAAGTATTTATATTCAAACTTTGTTTGTGTCACACTTTTTTCTCTGAGTTAATCTAAATTGAACATTTACAAACATGCACATGAGCAAACATGCATCTGGACACTGATGAACTAATCCAGCGTTTGGTATACCCAATCAAATAGCACAAAATTGAAAAGGACTCATTTGCATTTACATTAATAGTTGGGCATTTCTCCAAAAAGACACTGGGGGGGAAACGACAGGATAAGTTGGAGCCTGAATCCCAATCATCACAAGTAATCAGCTGTGGAGAGGTCAAAAGTCAAAGCCAATGTCTCCGCTCATAGCAAAGAAACTCATATGATTCAATTCAAATATTCTCCAGTGACTGATTAGCGTTAAATGTCTTTGGCAAGCCTGTGAAGTGAATGCCGTATGAATAAAACATGACTTTCTGCATGTGGGAAAATAGGTTCACATTGACTTAATAAATCATCCAAAGCTCCTCTGAGGCGTTTAGAGGAGCTTTATTCTGTGATTGTGACGATGAATCTTTATATTCCCATGCGACAGTTAAGAGTTTGAAAGTAGCTGAAGGCGTAACTGTGACAGCAGTTTAAGTGGCTGCGTGCATGTGTCTCTATGCAACCGTCCCATGAACGTGCTTTTGCACCTTTACGTACTTTTGCACAAAACGTTATAGATTACCTTTTCTGTGCATGTTTGCCTCTTAAATGGTCTTGTTTTCTGTGATTGTGTTTGGCAGGTATACAGTATGTGTGTGTGTGTGTGTGTGTGTGTGTGTGTGTGTGTGTGTGTGTGTGTGTGTGTGTGTGTGTGTGTGTGTGCGTGTGCGTGCGTGTGCGTGTGTGTGTGTGCGTGGGTGTGTTAGTCCACTCCTGCATATGGACATCATGAACTTTGAGTGAATAACTGGGATAATTTAGTCATTAAGAGAGAGATGGAGGTTTCGGAGGTAATCAAGCATGTATTAAAGTATTTAAAGCTGCTTTTTTTCCAAAAGCATGACGTCGCCTGGTCAGTCAGAGTGATTACACATCACACCAGTCAGAACAAATCAGTCAATCAGAGAGTGAAAGGATCTCTCTCTCTCTGTCAGACTAACAACTCTGAATGTCTGGTTCTGAGGTCCGTGGCATCTCCTTTACAAACCCTGTCCAGCCTTAAACTCACAATAGCTAAAGGGAAACCCCCTTTAATGTGACAGAACCATGAATGAAGTACTTAATATGAAATGTGATGTTAACAATTACCAGATTAACCGTGAATTGACAATAAGAATCCTTCTGGGAAACAGACAGAGTAAGCCGGGCAGACACACTGACCACCTTGCAGCTAAACTAATTGACGGCGGAGACTTACTGGGAAAGTGGCTGCATGTGTCCCAAAAGAAACAATGCACGCAACATTGTGGCTGCTAACTCTCCCGGACGGGTGAACCGGTGAATGTGGTTTGTGGGTTTGGCCCCGCCTGGAGTGATTGACAGCAGCGTGCTGGGCCCTTGACCCAGAGGTCAATGGATCAAAACCATCCTCTGCTGTCTATGCTTTAGGGAGGTTCAGAAGGCTTTAACCTCCATCTTACTGACAGCGATAACACCGCTGGAAACAAAGGGGTCCTTGTAGGACAGAGGAGCACAGAGGGAGAGCTCCTCCTGAGATGTGAAAAATAAATACTGCATCCAGGAAGGACTCTTCCCGCCTGCTCTACTGATCAAAATGTCTGTAAAGTCTGAGTCCATGGATGTTGTGGTTGACCCCAAAGAAATAGAGATCATCAGCAGCACAGGCAGACACAACGCAACAGCCTGAGGCGACCAGCTGTGGTGCCATCCTAATAAAAACCATAAAGGTCATGACTATATGTTTGTGGACCTCGATGCATCTTGGGAGTCGTCTCTCTCACCTTTAAAGGTAAAGCCCAGGGGCCTAATGGACATGGCACTGGTCTCCTCAGCAAGGGATTGTGGATTTGAGTCCCAGGTGGGGTGTTAGCAGAGAGGTGCAGCAGGTGAAATGCACAGTCTTATCACATAAAAATGAAGAACCTTTAGATAAGAAAGCAGTGCTGCAGACAAAGCCTTCTGAACAAAGTTGCTTGACTTTATTGATCCAAACATTATTGCTTTTGTCTCATGTTCCTGACCTTTCCAGTGCTCCGCCATGTCCCTTTTCATGTCTTCCTAAGCCAGGAATTGTGGGTTCAAGTCCCATCTGGGTGCGGAGTGGTGCTCCAGAAAAGTAACCCCAAATGTTCATGCACTGAAACCGTCCCTCCCTTTCTGTGCGTCGCATCCACAAATACAAAGTGAATACTGTCTGCTCGCTGCCTTCTTACAGAGTTAGTATATGGTATATACACGGTTATGAGTAAATGCAGTTAATAAGCCCCGTTGCGCAGACAGCTTCAGTCTAACATTTCAAATAGTTTACCGCTGCTGGCAGGTGAAGTCTCTCTGTGTTTTACTGAGTTGAAGCAGTTTCTCAGCCAGTTGAGAAAAATGTAAATGTTTACAGCTATTTAAAACTATTACAGTTTTACCTTCGTTTGTTCAATAACCGTTCCATATGATTTGGTTGGTAGATTGTTTCACGTCATCATTATTTTGCTTACATTTTTTACACTGGTTGTCTGCTATGACTTCAACAAATGAAGGAAAATCCAAATGTACAGTGTCTCTAAATTGCCAGCCAACATCACCGCCAAAGTGTTTAAGTGGGGCTGAATCCGTTTCTATTGAAGCGATTCCCTGACAAAAAACTCTCCTCCCTATGTCTGAGAAAAACCACTGTTGTGATGGGAAAGGAAATGACCACAGCATGGAGCTCCCAGAGAGAGAAAGAGCGCGCGCACACACACACACACACACACACACACACACAAACAAAGACATAATGGTAGAGGTCCCAATCCCTACACACTTCACGTTACATATTTCTTTTTGTTCTCCTCCCAAAGATGAACATACTGGCCACTGTCGCTATAAAACACACACAAAGCCAAACAAACAACCCTCTTGTTCAAAGTCATGAGCAGAAACACAAAAGACCAACCAAGACTGAGGCGGGCAGAGATCATGCAACTAAAACAGCTCTATTTGGCACACACACTACACTACACACACACACACACACACACACACACACACACACTACACACACACACACACACACACACACACACACACACACACACTACACTACACACACACACACACACACACACACACACACACACACACACACACACACACACACACATAAGCTCATATCCTCAAAGTAACTATGACTGAACCGCACACATGCATCAACACACACACTTTCATACACTGCCGTACACACACACACACAAACACACTCAAGGACACACAGACACATAGTTCATGCATGCTCACAGAGACACACACACACACACACACACACAGAGCTACTTCAGCAGCTCTTCACATGTTCACATTCAGCTTTCATTAGAGCTAAACTCCCACCTGGGAGAATCCAACAAGGTTTCCCTTTTCCCCTCTTTGTACTTTCTAGGTCACGATTGGTCGACTTCAGCCTTATCACAGCTACTGCACAGGCCCTTTGTGATGCGGCTTATGTAAGGATGTGTAATCAGTTGGTTTCTTATGCTATGGTATCTAGTAAACATGAGTTTATCTCACCATAACTAAAGGCCCGGATACCTCAGAGAAGTTCTTCATTTGAAATGTGATTCCCTGTGAATATAGCTGAGAGATCTTATTTAAATTAGAACATACTGATTTTTGCTTTCTCATTACTTTTGACCATCACATTTGTTATAACTAAACAACAAAACACCAAACATGGCTCAAAGAGCTTCCTTCGATTCTCCAGTGATTCAAACCCCACCGCCGCCTCCACGATGTTAACGAACACCGACAACTATTAGAAGATTAGGCCGCACCCATAGACCTGCTCACAGGAGAGACCACGCTCCTGTTCCACACTGGCATGTTGATCCGACATTACAACATGTTAATGCAACGTGCTGCCCAGCGGCAACTAACAAGTACGTGAAGATAAAAGAGGTTGAAATACATCAGAACACCAACTCACAATTGAGTTCTCCACCACAGTATTTGCTAAATAGCTGAAATTACACATTTAGTGAAAACTAATTATGGCGTTCCTTTCCCATTTTTATGGAGGTTCTGTCTGTCTGCATGTTTTTCCAAGAACATCTGCATGATTTCACCGTGAGTGGGTGGATCGGCCTGGGATCAAGAAATTATTAATTTGGTGGTGAAATGTGGACATTTTTAGAAGAACAGGTGGCTGGTGAAACTATAATCCGACTGTCCTTTGCAAACATCCACCGACTTCCCCGTTCAACTTTGACCCACTCTACTCTCTGTAAGAGTGTTCGCACAGTTTTGCAGTTTATTAAGAGAATATGAGCAACTTTTCACTTCAGTTTTACTGTTAAGTGGTAAAGATCATCTGGCCACAGCTTGTTTACAATCTGGGTTTCCTACGTCTGACTTCGTTGTAGCAATGTCAAAACAATGAAAATAATGCTAAATATGTAATTTAGGAAACTTTCTAACATTGCAAGTGTGTTGGAGAGGCAAAATGAGCACTTAAATTAGGCCACTTTTGAACAGAACCCATGGTGAGAAGAGAGGGTGAGGTTGGCGGGGACTAAAAACAAGGCTGTCGCAGCCAAATTTGACTGCTGGAGGAAGATGAATTCAATACAGGTGAATCACAAAGATGGAGGAAGTGAGACAGCGTGCGAAAGGAACAAAACGGGTAGAAGGACGAGGTGTAATTTGAGCTCCACATATCGCATCACAGTGCATGGGCAGCGATGGAACAGGAATGAAAGAAAAGTGAGAGGTGTGTGTGTGTGTGTGTGTGTGTGTGTGTGTGTGTGTGTGTGTGTGTGTGTGTGTGTGTGTGTGTGTGTGTGTGTGTGTGTGTGTGTGCAGGGTGAGTGCTCAACAGATGTATTAGACAGTGAGAGCAAAGAAAGACCACTAAAAACAAAAGGCCTCTTACCGGAGTGTGTGAACTGCAGTCGTGGTTGAGATGCTCTCCACGCCCCCGTTAAGGTAGCCCCGAGGTGGGCCAGCAGGACGGCAGTCACCGGCCAATACATCCTTCTTTTCAGACACACACACAAACAAACGCAGTCCAAACTTACTACAGTAACAAGTGCCCAACACAGTGTTCGTCAAAACCTCAGTGTTGCATTCAGGTGCAATGCTGAATCCCAACACACACTCACAGGTACACACACTCTTATTCCAAAGTGTGGAGTCGTTAAAAAAAGCAACAGTCCAAGTTGCAAAGATACTGAATCCACACAGTCTCGTGTCTTGAGTCAGGCTTGAATAAGTCCAGATCCGGAAAAATAATCAACTGCTCCTGACACCAGCACTCACACTTTACCATCTGTGTGTGTGTGTGTGTGTGTGTGTGTGTGTGTGTGTGTGTGTGTGTGTGTGTGTGTGTGTGTGTGTGTGTGTGTGTGTGTGTGTATGTGTGCATGTGTGTGGGGGGGGGGGCTATAGAGATGGAGAGGAAAATGTATTCCAAGAAAAAAACTAAGTCGTCTCTTCGCTGCCTCCTTGCAGCTTGACAGCTCTGTTCTGTTCTGTCTCTCGTCCCAGCTTCTCTCTGCATGAGACTGCTCTCTCTCTCTCTCTCTCTCTCTCTCTCTCTCTTACTCTCGCTGTCTGTCTGGGAGGCGGAGGGAGCAAGATCCCAGATCATTGTGGCCACCCTGCGCACACACACGACTGCGGGCACACACGCCTATTCATTCCTCCGGGACAAACCTAGTTAAAGTGGCAATGAGAGAGACAAATCAGCTTTCATCTTTATTCCCATTTTTCTTCCTCTCCCTTTCTCAGTCTCTCACTCCCCCTCTTTCCCTCCTTTTCCTTTCGCCCATACTCTCTAACTTACTCCTTTTCTCTCCCCCTTACATCATTATAATATACAACACGCATGAACACCAGTGACCTCCGAGCTTCACAGAAGGCACACAAACAAAGAAACGATAAACAAAGTCACTTTCAGCAGAGTTTGATTTGGTCGGAAGAATAACAATTAGAGAAAAGTAAACAAACAAATGCTGCTTCAGGACCTCAGGCTGTGTGCAGGTTGAAACAGGGAGAGGGATAATCTGGGCCCGAGCCATGAAGTGCATTCCAAGTAATGTGTACGACCATAAAATCAATTCGAAAACAAACCTTCTCCTTCACTTTTTTCCAGTGCCTGAGTCTCTTTCCTCGTTCTCATTATTTTCTGGGTTTCCAACCCAAATGCAATCATTAAAGCTTGTGCCTTCGTTCTTGCTCTGCTATTTTCGTTACATGGCTGCTCGCTGGGGTACGGCAGCGCCGGCTGAATCTTTCACCAGCTTCGAGTTCAATAACAGGCTAACAGAGACAATTTATTCATTCTCTGGGATAAATAATGAATTTAGGTTGCAGCAAACTAACAAGTATATACTCTCTCCAAGGATTTCTGATATCCTAAATGATTTATTCTCCAGACTTGTTTGCTATTGTATATCGTATAATTAGGAGAGGGTAGGGGGGGGGGGGGATTCTTCATATTTTACCCAGCAGTTTAATTATATGATTAGAAGTCCTGTAACCACACACATTTTAATTGGAAGAGGGCAAATCTGGTCAAACTGCTTGTTATTAAGTTACCTAATTATTTAACAGAAGAAGAAAAGTTGCCTCCTGGTTATACAAGATGGACTAACTCCAGTGATGGCAGTGTGCCCTGCTGGAGGGACCTTAGCGAGTGTTTCTGCTCAGTTTAATGAACGACGCATCCATTTCTATTATCATCATTATTAGTAGGAGTAATATTGGTTTTTACTCCTTACATCCCACGGCTGTGTTTTTTTCTATTGCCATCACTCTGTTCTTACCTGTCAATCAAACAGTGTAGAGAGCACTGTGACTTTGTTCACGTTTCATTTTCTGTTGAGGTACAGGTAACATAAGATTCGCCAATCCTGGCAACAGCAGATACTCTCTGTTTAAAACCTGCAAATGTAAAAGTTTGCATTGTCTGAATTACCTGCATGTTTGTTCAGTTGGTGATGAGGCAGTTACGAAATGGACATTAAAGCTATTCTGATGGCAATTACTCCGAGGCATTACTCTGATAGTGTTTCGCCCTTTCCCGTCAAAACCCCCAGAAAATACAGTGCGAGACAGTTAAAAGAAGTTATTGAATGTTCATGTTTGCCTTTCTGATGAATTTCCGCAAATTAGAAAAACTGGTAAGTAAGGTGGACATTTTGAAGCAATACTTCTGCACTAGCAAAGCAGGACAGTGGAGGCACCACTCGTCATGTGAACATGCGAGTCAACGAGTCACATGTTCACTGTTCACTGCATGTCTGATATTCACATGATCATACAACAAGAGCATGCAGCTGTTTATCTCGTGAAGCTTGCCCGAGACCTGTCAGACATGTAGAGCCAAACAAAATGGGAGGACTAGATTATTATCTGGGGGCGGTCGGATCGATGGGCCCCAAAACAGAAGGGGCCCCTGTTGCTGAAGTCGCCGTGTGCGTCACATCTGAGGAGAAATTATTGAAAAGACGACTCTCGACACTTACTTTCCTCTTTCTCACTTTAAGCTCCCGCCAAAAAAAAAGACTTTCAATGACCTCCTATAAGCTCTGGGGTCATGGGGACAAGACAATTATGAGCTCTTCACCGATCGCACCTGATCAGTCAGCTCGTTATATACAACTAATGGCCTCCCAGCTCGGGTGAACAAAAAGCTTCTGATATCTCTCGGACATGTGACGTAAATTAGTCAATTAGCAAATGAGCTCTGGCTGCCGGGATCATTACTGGTCTCAGATCTCACCGCCTCTGTTCTCTACAAAGCACACACACACACACACACACACACACACATCCATTAACTCATGTACATTCCCTGTGTTTCGTGGGCTGAGTGAGAATGCATCATTTAACGAGATCTCATTGTCATCTTGTTGTCCTGGGTGTTTACTTTCATGAGGTTTGCGCCCCCTTTTCAGGCTGATATGAACTCTAATGTCACTAATTCTCTGTGTATATGATAGTCATGATGCGAGTAGTAAGAAGATAACGACACAAAAAGCATCAATTCAGCTGTTTTTCTAGACTTACTGTAGGTGAGGCTGTTTTAAGATACTGGTGGCTGTTTGTTATAAATAACAGTGTGATTCAAAATGTTTTATGTTTGTTAAACTTATGCAACAATCTATGTATCCACAATATATATTGGTAAGGGGGTTAAATCTTTTGAAACATGGTCACTTAAAGTGTCATATAAATACACCAAACTCATATGTGAGAGGTGAGAGGCATAGTATTATTTGCTCAAAACACGTGTTATCCTGTGTATTAAAGAGCAAGCTAGTTAACTGGCACCATAGTTACATCACACATATAACAATTCCTTTAAAATAAAATATCAAAGCAGTAGTCATGTTCGGGGTAGGTTGTAGCTATAGGCCCCTGCGAGGCAAATACTGTAACTGTACCCTAACAATGCGTTACATGGGGGTTTAACTAAACGTCCATGTTTATTAAGGTTTTTTCGAATGTTACAGTGAAACAAATGCACAATAAGAGAGTTTAAGATGACCGAGCCTAAATCTCACATTCAAAGTCGGAACAGCCAAAACCTTACCCAGACTGTGCTCTGGACTCGAGCTGGACTTCACACAGGTGGGACGGTGCTGCCACCTTACGTTTCTTCCCGCCGCTTACCTCATTGGGATCTCGCGTTTCGTGACTCTGAATTCCCGCGAGAATCTCGGGGAAAGTTAACGTCTGACGACACTTTGGTCACTTTTTGCCTCGATATTTCTGCGAGCGCAAAGTGAATGAAACATTATAGCAACAGTCTCATCTGAAGCTGTTGCCGCGTCACAGAAGAGGAGAAACTATTACATCTGCACATGAGAGGTAATGACAGCCCTTTGCCACTAGAGGTCAGTGTATGATTGTGTAAATGTAGTATAGTTTACCTCGGAGAGAGGACAGATATGCGTTAAATATGGTTTACTGTGTTCAATACATTAAAAATTGAAAAAAAAACATTTTATTTGTTGTTTGTATGTTTTATTTCTATATTTGTATTTTTTATTTGTATGTCTTGAATATACCATATATGAGAGTGTATACATATATTTATACCATATATAATGTATTCTTCACTATACCCTCTTTTGGCTTCCTACCTGCTGTGAATACATACAGGCCAAAACAAGTTTTCAGAGAGACGGTGGTGGGAGAGACATTTAGAGGCTAGATTTTGATAAAATATTATCATCATCTGATATTTCAAACAATTATAAATAATGTATGATGTGCTTGTCTACAATTGTAACATTACATATTTGAACATTCCTGGACGAAGATCATTTTCCATTTCTTTAAATTACAATAATACAATGGATAAGTGGCCTTCACAGAGTTAATATGTACGTATTCCCATAGGTTTAGTAGAAGTCAAGTATAAAGTATGCCTTTGCTATGATATTTGATTACAGTGTTTTTCATAAAGGGGTACCTACTTCTAATATTGGACATTTAGGTTTAATCCCAGAGAGTCGTTTGGATTTAAATTCTGTACCAGACGTGAGGGCGTCTCTGAGAGGGTGGGGTGAGTGTTTCTCGTTGGGAGTGGTGGGTCGGCTGCTCGTCCTGCTCGCTCCCGTCATGATGTGTTGGAACCTTTTGGGGGCGCGGCTCTCAGGAGCGCGCTTGAAGAAAATCCCAGTAATGAATGTACAGTCAAATATAAACAGCACTGTGGCTGAGAACTTAAATAAAAGGTGATTTTGTGGGCAACTCATGGTTTATTTTTTCTTACTATTTTTGTTTTAATGAATATGTGTCATGGAAACTATAAACTCTTGTCATACCAGAGGAACCGGGATAGATGGGTCATTGGGCGTTGTGTTTCGGTGCAGACCGCCTAAAAATAAACTTTTGGAAATGAGAGAATAGGTGGGTGTATGCATGACTCACTATCACGGGGCAATCCGTTTCATAGCCTTACTCCAGAGTCATAACAAAGAAATACACCTCGGACAGCGGAGCCAGTCCCATCAGTCCAAAGCCATCTCCAAAGATCGTCTATTTGAACGATGAATGGCAAAGTAGAAGAAAGAAGCCTCACTCTCACTCACAATGCAGCAGCAGCGTGCATGAAGCAACACATCTGTGGACTCCAAAACTTCAAGATTGAGCGATTACCTGAAGTTGGGTGGACACTAGTGGGTTTCACAATGCCATAGGTCAAATGTCACGGGGGTTGAATTTTATATGAAATAAGATCTATTTGTGGCACACAGTTGAACATGATTGGCTCCCACACATTCAGGAAGTTCAACCTGCCTCAGGAGCTGCTGATACAGTTTATGCACTGAAATGATCCAATCTGTTCGCTGCACGTCTAACATTGTGTGGTTTGGATGAGCCACCAAACGGGACAAAAACAGACGACACCAGACAATCAGGACTGCAGAGAAAAACATTGGTGCTAACCTGTCCCTCCGTTCAGGACTTGTGCTCCTCCTAAATCAGGAAGCATCACTGCGGACACTTCATGCCCATTCACAACCTGAACTCAACATGTTTCAGCTTATCCCCTCTGGTTGGTGCTGCAGAACACTGTGAGCCTAGAAAAAAACAGACACAGGAACAGTTTCTTGCAGATGGTCTGTATTTAAATGCACTGTGTTTTAACTTGGACATATTATCTATTATCAATAAGTACATATATCTAAGTATATAGTACATATATGTTTCTGTGTTCATGGAGAGCAACAAATAAAAAGAGTAAGATGTGTTTATATAGCGATTAAAGCTAATTCTGACAGTGATATAGTTGCATTTGTATGTCTGGACCAGTCGCCCATTATGTCATACTCAGCCATGTATTGCAGACTTTAAAGGAGGGAACCCCTTAAAAAGGACCAGGCCAGCTTTGATGCCCGGACACCTAGAGCGAAGGACTACAGTTTGACATTGGCAGAATATGTAATTTTGCTGTGTAATGTCATCAAGTAAGTGTTTATTATTATTGAAATGACAAAGTGCTTCAGTGTTATGAACCGAAAGCTTCTTTTTATAATTATTTTTGCTCTCTGCTTTTTAGAAGGAAACCCTCTGAGAACAAATTTAATGTCTCGTTACAGCGAGAGGAACAATTAGCTTGTAAATGGCCAGGACTCTGGTATGTACGAGTGAGAGGTCTGTCTCCTTCTCGTCCCTCCCTCGCCCGCCGCCCGTCTCTCTGCAGATGATAGACTCCTTGTGTGACCAGCCCCCTCGGTCATCTCGCTCCCTCCCATTGGACGACCCCCTTCGTCTGCCTCTCATCCCATTGGATGATTTGGGCGGGTGATGAGCTCATATTGGTTAAAAATAGGTGGGCTCGCGAGGGGCTAAAAATAGACCGGTATATAAAGCCGGCGGTTGAGCTCCAATGCGCGCTATAGCTCTCCGGCCGGCAGACAGAGGAGCCGGGAGACAGCGCGTGAGACACGGAGAGAAGGGTGAGACACACAGAGGAAGAAACAGGGAACAGGCACGTGTCCCCTCAACAGCCTCTCTCCAGCTCATTCTTCCGCAAAGTGTTGCACCACAGGCCGCGTTGTGTGTTACATGGTGCCCGGCCACCAGCTTTGGGTGGAGTAGGCAGTGACGAACTTCCTTCCTTCCTCTTTGACTCTGGTTTCACGCTCAGCGTCTCTCTAGCAAGCCGCAGTCATTTCCCGGAGCAGAGCTGAGAGTACACGCTGTTCAATAGTGATGCATACCCGCCATACAATAGCTGGGATAGCGGTATAACCCTCTGTGGTTCCAACAAGCCGGCTTCTTGTTTAGGACTCAATCAATGTCGGCATTGTGTCTTTGTATCATTAACGAGACAGAAATGTAGGAGCATGTAACATCTGTCTGACGTGCTGTGACACCATTTTGGTTTGTCCTTCAAGTGGCTGATGAAATCCCTAAAATACACCAACACCAAGTCGAATGTAACTAAGTACATCTGTTTGAGTACAAATATATGGTACTTGTACTTACCTCTTTTATGCAACTGTATACTTCTTCTCGATTATTTATCTGCAGGTAAATATGCCTATTGTGGTTTTAACTCCACTACATGTGTCTCACTCTAGTTACTGGTTACTGTTCAGATTACAAGTTTTCAAACCATTGCTGTCCAGTGAAAAGCTCAAATGTGGTTATTATCAATACAATAAAAAAAAATCTCGACAAATTAAAGGATTAAATGTCCCTTTATGGGTTGAGAAAATAATTCTCAAGCTAAATGAACTGCATTTAAAGAAACCTTTTTAGAGATACGTGCTTCTCACAGGACATCGAAGCCACAAACATACATTGATCTTATTGAATATCATGCATTTGTGTATATTAAACTACCCAACCCTGTATAATGGAGGTACAAATATAACACATTTAAACATCTGCAGCCATAAAATGCACCATACACTTGCAGCAGTAATCCAAAAACATCATATATATAATAAATAAAACAAGGCATTTTTCTGCAGAATACAGGCTGAAAGCAGTATTTTCACAGCATGGTTTTGCTACTTTCACTTAAGTAAATGATCAGAGTACATCTTACACCAAGCTTGCTTTTCTCTCTGGCTTTACTAAAGAAGAAAAATATATTGGTACATGGAAGTTGCTTTTCCATCAAACCCTCTTCTGCCATCGGGGAGAAAAAAACGTTTTTATGCAGGACCAATGGCCTGTTTATGCTGTGAAGCAATCCAGCAGATTTCCCTTTGAATCGAGTTAACGATGTACATTATAATGCAGCTTAGTGGCCAGTAGGCTGATGGTGAAGTGTTTTACAGTTATGTTCGTAATGTCAGAGTCATTTTCACTCAGAGAGGCACAAGCTGACTTCTTGTTTCCTCTCACATCCGCCCACTGCGACACCTCTTACGATCCATCATTGGAGGCCTCCTCCCACTAACAATCCTCCATTTTTCTATACCTGTTTATTCCTCCTCCTTAAGTCTCCTGCATAACCGTAGGTCCCTTTGGAATGGAAAGGAACAACCGCAGGCGAGCCAGGAATGTAGAACACTTAGTTTATAAGTCATCCAAACCCATATTAAAAAAAAAGACATTCACAAACCTCATACTCGGCTCTGATATTTTGAATATGGCTACAACCAACACGTTTTTACCTTCAGTTCTAAATCCCTCCCTATAGTTTATGCTTGCACAATGGAGACTTGTGTACTCGTCATAGTATTCGCCTTGAGGTTTGGTTATGTGCATGAATACCAATAAAATAAGCTGTTTTACTTCATCCCCATTGTTGTGTCCCCATACTTCAAACATGATCATGTATTGCTCTGGCAGTATAAAACAAAAGGATGATTTTATCAGCTCAAAATCAGTGGTGAAAATGTGAAGCGATGCACTGCTGGTGAGGCTAAATATGTGTTTCTATATGAAAATGTTGAGTGCCATACTGCTCATACTGTACATCCATTTGTATTCCTGGATTTCCACTCCTCCTCCGCTCTGCGTTTCATTGTTGGTCACAGAGCAGCTTCTCCATATCGCTCCACATCCAGCTGCAGCCCACACATGCTGAAAGCGCCTCACCTCGGCCTCCCACACACTCGGTTCCCTCGGAGTGAAGCTGCTGGCACATCCACGCCTGCTTCCTGCTCCTCAACCAGCACTCATCCTAATGACCGTTTTTTATTTTTTTTTTAAACAAAGCTTCATGTATGGGGATTGAAAAGAAAAAAAAGAAGCAAATTCCTTTGAAGCCAGACTACAGAAGCTTTAATTACAGAATGACACATTGGCTTTCCACTCATTTATGAGGTACAATACATTTCCCTCATTTCAATTAATTTCATGATAAGACCATTCCAAGGTTTATTTGAGCTTAAGTAAAACACAAAGTGACATTAATACAAATCAAGAGAAGCTCCACACTATGGAGAAGTGGACTTAAAAACTTGTTGGTGTGATGCTTGGATATTTAGCGGAAATCTTAAAAACTATAAACCCTAACCTCAGTGATATTGAGTGTCGTCACGTTTGCTGGTGTTGAGTCTGATCCAATCAAAAATGGCTGCAGAGGGATTTTAACAGTGCACCGATCTGCACCAGAAAGCGTTAAAGCCCACTACGATATTTATTTGTATTTGCTGTGATAATGTCCAAAATGCGTTATTTTAAATCTCAGCTGTGTGGTGCGTCTTTGAGCTGCCGGGGAGAGCACCAATTAAAAATGCAGTTGCTGAACGGGTTCACCATTTCTGACAAATCTCACAGCAAGTCAATAATTCTCACACTGTGATCATTTATCAATTTAAAGTGTCAAGTTTAGATCAGACTAGTCAAGAGCATGAAGCGGACATCAACCAAAATCTCTTTGATCACCATCAGAATTTAAATTATTTCACACTTTCCTTCTTCTGAACCAGTTGTATGATTATCATATTTTGCACAATTTGTCAGTTCATGTGGGACCAATGCATCGTGTTCAGTCTGGAGCCAAATAAAACCACTGCCCAACTAATCCATCCCCATCCGTTCATACTTGTTGATTGACTAATAGCTCTTCTCCAACCCCACCGAGACCACAATGAATAGGAGCGTGTGTGTTATAGAAAGTAATTTATTACACAAACCAAAGCTAGTTTACAAATACAGTTTCCAGTCCTGTGCGTGTGTATATAGTCTAGTATGAACAAACCCACATTTTATATTTACAGACTTTGCATACAGCTTGGTTTTCCTGTTCCTTGGTTTACATCACGGCTTCAGCATCCAAAATTAGGATTTAAAAATACAATAAAAGTAGAAATAAAAATTATTTGTACATAATAAGGAGACGTATTGTTTTTTCCTTTCGTCTTTTTAGCCAAGTTTGTGTTCATAGCGAGAAGAGCCGGCGATGCTCTAGACAGGCAGCCGAGAGGCCAGCCTTTCTCCTGACTGCCTAACAACAGCATTTGGCGAAGATGATCGACGGGTCAATACAACAAACTGTAAATCACCAGAAAGATTCAGGTAAAGCACAAAAGAAGAATTAACTAAAGCGACGACACATAAGCAGTCCCATAGTCTTCCACCTCCTATTTTAAATACTGATGCACAACATATTTATGACTTTTCTTTTTCTTTTAAAAAGGAGGAAATAAAAAGTATAAAAAACAACACAAGACCAAGTTTCTGGAACAGGCTCCTCCCCGTAGGCCGGGAAGAAGAACAGGAGGGTTCAACACTGGAGCCACAGAAGAGTCAGGGAAGGCTGGTTGCTGAGCAACCCCAATTATGACTGGCCAACTTTGTCATTTAAGGAATGGGAAAGACCTTTCAAAAAACACCCCAAAAATTAAAATTACATACAAATAGCAGGTCAATCACTCTGCCGGTTAGTGACAAAGATCACCCTTTTTTTTTTTTTTAAACCCCAAAATCCATCCGGCAGCCCAACCTGACAATTCTGGCATCTCCATGCACAGCTTTCTGGATAAAAACAAAAAAAAGGGTCACGTGTGTCATGTTTGTCTTTTTAGTTGAACTGTTCAAGTAGATGGTCAAACATGTATACACGGTGGATAACATGGTAAATCCCAGGCACCTTCTTTTTTTATCAAACATGAACCAGTTCTGGATAATTGTACACTTGACCTTTATACAGGTCTACACACACACACAAAAAAATAAAATAAAAGAATAGTCGTTCCCAAATAAGGAGATCAGTGTGGGAGTGCTTGTAAACACAATACTCTCCTCTCCTTGTTCTTTGTCCTGGCCTCAAACCAGGGGAAGATGAGCACCAGCAGTGTGGATCAGGAAGGGATGGGCGCTGAGCAGCGGTGGCGTTGGGTCAGCTTGTACTACGTGGAGCCACTTCCACTGATGCGGCCTGCAGAACGGTTAACGATCAGCTGATCGCCTCCCAAAAAGTAGACAAACCAACCTCGGCAAAGATTCACCAGCAAGGGTTTTTTTTATGTCCAGCCCCGATGGCGAGCGAGTCACACTGCTGCTCCTCTGGAAGTGAGTAAACTTCACACTGTCCTCTACAACACTTCATGGTGAGGTGTTAAACAGACGAAAGCAGCAAGTGGAATTCAGGCGGCAGCGAGAGCCACTTGAATTATAGATCGTGCGATGATGCACAGGAAGCAGCTCCGAGGGCAATTTCACTCTTAAATCAAACTGTGCGCTGCAGTTCAGTCCAGAGTGCGGCTCAATGTGTGAGCGCAGGATCAGCGACACAAGACCAAATAGCACCGAGCTGGACATGTGAGCATGTAGCTCCCCTGCCGCTCTGATAATACAACGCTGTAAGCTTATCTTATAAACCACCATTTAAAAAAAAAAAAAAAGGAGCACTAGATTAATAGTTTCCTTGTGATTTGTCTACTTTTTGGGGCTGACACGCCCAGTATATGAAAACGGCAGGTTTGGCGTTTACAGTCTCATCAGGTTCCCACCCCTTCACCTGTAGAAACGGTCCACTGGTGGCCTCGCACAGTGGTACTCATTTACTACACCGTACGCTTGCTCCCATCAATCTGTCAAGTCATCCAGGCAGAAAACTAAACCTTTTTGTTGTTGTCGTCAACAATGAACACAGATAGGACCATCCCATAATTAACCAGCAACCTAATCAATTGCATTGGTCAGCTGGACCAGGATCTCCTACTGATATTTATCGGTGTAAGTGGCTTGATGAACAGACAAAATGTACTAGCATTTAGCTGGTGGCTGGTGTAAATGTCCCAAAGTGATGGTAAACCGGTAAAGAGCCCAATGGTTTACACCGGTACTCATCCCTGCCCCGACCCCTGCCACCCCCCTCCCTTACCACCCACCCACCCACCCACCCGTTGCTCTCCACCAAACCCAAGTCCCCTGGTATATTCAGTCCAACAAACAGCCATTTTACAGCGGTAGTCATTTACTGAACTTGTTTCTTCCCCTCCCTCCCTCCCCATCTAGTAATCCCTCCGTCCCTCCCGAGCCCTAGCTGCTGGGTACAGAAGCCCAGTGAAAACAGTCCAAATATGTCAGCCGGTTTACAGCACGACACATTTATTGCTCTTCTTTCCGCGGCGGGCCTGCAGTGCTGCCCTGGTGGCCATCTCGAACACCTCCCGCACGCCGTCCTTGGTCTTAGCGGAGCACTCCATGTAACCGAAAGCCGCAATTCTGCCGGCCATGTCCCGGCCCTCCTCTGACTTCACTGGCTCCTATTGGACGAAGAGAAAACCAGAAAGTTGGTTGAGGAATCCATTCATTGGTCCGTTTCATTTTCACAAGTCTAGAAAGTACTAGCTGTTGAAAATGTTAACATATCTGTATTTAATAATAATAATAATAAAATAACATCTAAATAGTAATTAGAAGCAGACATTAAAGTACCTGCTTCATCTTGGCCAGCTCTCGACGTGTGTGCTCATCGTTGCGCAGATCTTTTTTGTTTCCAACTAGGATAATGGGAACGTTGGGGCAGAAGTGTTTGACCTCTGGGGTCCACTTCTCAGGAATGTTTTCTGTGAAGGAAAAAAAACAATAAGGAAGCAATAAAGCAATAATCATTGGCCATTTTATTTTGTGTGTGCATATCTGAGGGAATTTTGGTTGTCACACTGAAATTCCCAATTGAGGTGATGGATCTTTACTGTATTTATTTTCTCCAGCTGTGGGATAAACTTTCTAGTGACAGAGGCCAAAGCTCAATTAAAAAGGAAAAAGTGACATAACTATAAAACAACTTTCCAGTGCTGTGTGTACTACACTAATCCCAATATGTGTATCTTGTTGTGCCTTTGTGTACGTCTCACTCGAAACGCTAAAAAAAAATGACTTGAGATATATATATATATATATATATATATATATATATATATATATATACACACACACACATATATACATACATATATATATATACATATAAAAAAAATGCTGGTGCCATCTTTTGTTATAAACCACATTGGGAAACTGACAATGAAACCCAGGCACAAAAGATATTTGATGGCACAGCAATTAGCCTTATCTTAAAAAATACGTTCAAGTTAAATCACGGGAAGACGGCATATGATTAGACCAACATTTACAAAGTGATTTATTTCAAAATGTGAGTCACTGCAAAAATAATTTTGCTTCTGAAGACAAAAAAGAAAAATCACAAAGAAGAGCCTCCATCTCAACTGAGCATCAAGTGCGAAAAAAAGATCTGCCCAGCTGTCTCAGCAAAAACAGCTTTAAACAGAGACGTAATGTCTGAGGAATGGTCACGTGAAACAATGTGAAAATACAAGCTATTGCACAATAAGCCTTTGTTTTGTTACATCTGTAACTTTTGTTCTCCGTATAATTCATGCCTGGTACTTTAATTATCTGCAGCTTTTAGCACCTCATTTGAGAAAAAACATTTCCATGTGATCACAGTGCTGTTCATAATCACGACAGGAAAGGCATGACGTGTTGTTTTACAGCAGGGCTGCATGCCGGAGCATCACAGATCATTTGTCTCATTTGTTTGTGTAGGTGTGCCAGCCTAAATGTCAGCAGTTCAGTGGTTTTAAGAGTCACAACCGGATGAACACACCATCTACAGGCCCCCAAAATAACTTTTTATGAACATCGGAAAGATGGGTGGGGGATCTGATGTCATGCATGATTATGTGTAGATGTCATTCTGTGGTTTGTACTCACCCAAGCTGTCGGGGCTGTCTATGGAGAAGCACATGAGGATGACGTCAGTGTCTGGATAGGAGAGAGGTCTCAGTCTGTCATAGTCCTCCTGACCTGCAGTATCCCAGAGCGCCAACTCCACCTGACACGCATTGAGGGTGAAATGAAGGACAGAGGAATGGGGAGAGGAAGCGGAGAGGAAGAACAGAAAGGAAGGGAGATAAGTTAATACACCATGTCCCTCCTGATCAGCAGAACTTTCACACTGAAGTCAGCAAGTAAAGGAGATAATAAACGAGGGCTGCAGCGAGTCTCATCCTGACCAGACCATAAAAAAGGACAGATTTATTTGTATTATTCCACATTAAGAAATGAATACATCATAATAAAAATAAATGAGTAAAAAGGGGGATAAGGGGTTTATAGGATTCCTTTATAGTTTCTAATTTAAAAACAACCACCCGCACACCAATTCCGTATTTGTTCATTCCTAATGAGCACTCTGACACTAGGCCTGAGGCCGAACAGTACAAAATGTGACCTAAAAAAAACAACCTCTGAGCAAGCAGACTGAAAAACTAAATTGGGAAAGGAAGCCAGATTTGGAAAAGTGTGACACTTGACAAGAAGTAGTCCAAGTTCTCCTCAGCAGCACAGAGGGTTAGAAATCAGACAGCCACTAAAGACTCAGCATCCCCACAATCTCATTAACCCAGAATGAGGTCAGGACGTGTGGGTGTGTGACTGATGAGTTGGGCTGGGTGCTGCAGTTATCCAGATTTATTATTATTTATTGTCAATTTGTCCATCAGTATCCACATAGGACGTGTATGCATTGCTCTGCAATAAAAGCAGTTGACGGCATTTTAGATTAAACGCAGTCTCAATCACCTAAAAGATGAACCACTTACACCTACAAATATTTAGACAGTTAATTCAAAGGCCTCAGACCCGACCAGACTGAGCAGATGACTGCTGCAATGTGAGGGAAGATGTGAAAATGAAAGTGCAGTTCTATCAACACTTGCTCACTTGGCCCTGCGGGTGGAATTAAAGCATTGAGCGTGATTAAGCATCCGGAGAACCAAATGAGTCTGATACAAGCACAAAGAAACATGCAGAGACTAAGAGGCCGGATGAGTTGTGACCGTTCATATTCATATGAAAATGATTTAAAAAAAGCAAAAATGGAGGGAGAAAAAAGCAACTAATCGCGGCAAATATAATGGAAGCCAGAGCGGCAAATAAAAAGAGCCGATTGATAGATACCATCGACACAGAATCGCTGCGATTGCCTCACCTGTTTGCCATCCACCTCTATGTCGGCCACGTAGTTCTCGAACACAGTGGGGACGTAGACCTCAGGGAACTGGTCCTTGCTGAAGACGATCAGAAGGCAGGTCTTGCCACAAGCTCCATCCCCAACAATCACCAGCTTCTTACGGATGGCTGCCATCCCTGGAGGAAGACACAAGGAGGAGGTGGTTATGATCAACAAGCCACGTGAAAAAGCACGACAATACGTAGAATCAGAAAAGCAACCGTTACAGCAACGTAAAAATCTGCAATTGGAAGATCGCTAGTACTGCTTTCTAGTTGCAGATACCTGATAGTGCTACATTGTTAACAACAAATTATGTTGAAATCAGCAGGACGAGAGCTAGCCGTACATAAGGCAATGCTTTTATCAATACACACAAAGGTGCACACTCTCACACAAACACCTCCTTGCGAAGATAATAACGTGCAACATATGTGTTGCATAATGCAGGTGCACCATGCAACTCTATAAAGGACACATTTAACCACAGAGCAGAACAAAAGTGTCTCTATAACCTGACGTTCAGTTTTTCAGGGGGCTGTGAGCTGATTAATGAAATCTTAAGCAAAGAAAAAAATTGCCGACATGTAATGGTCTTCATATTTGTGATTCATCTGCCTATGCAGGTATCATCAGCTCAATCTAATGTAAGGAAAACACAACAATTCTTAATTTCAGGTGATTATACACAAATTAAAACATTTATGAATCTAATATTCCATTATGTTAATAAATCCCTGAATCCTACACACCATTCGACTAAATAAGGCAAACAGAAACCATAAGGTCCCCCTACTTGCTAAATAATTTAAAATCTATTATAAATAGTCTTGATTTATGATGATTAAGTGTACATCATTCTACAATGGGTCGATGGTGCTGTGTTAAGATTGCATCAAATGTCTGAGCAAACCTCTGCACTGCAGGTTCCTGTCCCATCCTTACACAACATACCGGTGTCAACACAAACACATTACGGCACACACAAGGGCAACTAGGAAGTCAAATGTAGCAGAGGTTCCAGTAATTCAGGACAGCGAAACACTCAGACGTGGCAGTGTTGGTGTGAGAAAGCCTGTTTGCCTAATAGAATTAAGGGAAGTTGGGGGAAATGAGTCATGTAGCCTTGTGTCATTGGCTGAGAGCATCTTGGATCACTATAATGGGAAATGCGATTTTACAGAAAGTCACAAATGCATTAAATTCACTCCGTTGTACAATTACAAGAAGTATGATAACATTTCACACCGAGTGTGAGCCAAAACAAACAAAGGAAATTTCCCTTTATACTTGAACTATGTAAAAATGGACACCTTATTCACCAAGTACACATCAAATGCACCCCATCCGCAGAGACAACTTTTATACTAACGCAGTACATGTACTGCACAAGGACAACCGGACCCCATATAGCGAGGATAATAAATCATGTCCCGGACGGGTTATTTCCTCCTCCATCTAAAAGAGGTGCAGCAGCACTGTGTGGCGTCAATCACGGTTCTCTACCTTTCTGCTATCGCCATCACAGGGAGTCAGCTGTAGGCGTAAGATAGAGGGCAAACTCCCAACACCGCTCATGTGCTTTCAGAATTCATCAAGCTGAGCTGCAGTTTTGAACTGCAGCGTTTCTGGGAGCGTTACTACAGCCAAGGAGAGGTTAAATTCCCTTCCCTGTGTTACTTCTGGCCCTTTGACCAGATACCTGGGGTAACAGGGGTTTCAAGTGTTAGCATGTTTGTTAAAAAAAAAAAGGAAGAAGTTTGCACTGCTAAAATTTGTTTAAATCTCGAATGTGCTATGCATGAAAAGATGGTCTATGGCCCCAGTCTGTCTCACTTCCCCTTAAATTTTCTCCCCGTTTTTGTCCATACAGCAGTTTGTATGCAACTGCCATTTTCAGCAACTGTGACCTGCCTACATTTTCGTCATCTTGTCTGCATATTCAGTCATTTTGTATAGTCATTTTTTGCTGAAAAAAAACACAGCCATTTCTAAACCACATCTTGACTGTAACATATTCCCAGACAAGAGTTGATTATAATAAAGACAAAATCACCCTAATGCTGGTAAATTTTTGCTCCCTCTTTACTTTCTGACTCTAAAACACCAAAGCACAATGAGGTGCTGCATGCAGTCTATAAATGGTAGATGAATACTCCAAGTAGGACAGCAGTGTCAAAAGAGATTAGACCATTCACTCCATGACTTAAAGAAAAAGACATAAATGGGGGCAGACGTAGCCTCGAGGTGTATGGTCGATGCTTGAAACGTTTGACCAGAGGGTGAACCGGGTAAATAACAATGTGCCCTCCTACAAATGCTGTCTAGGTGCCTATAAGCAATGCATTACAGCAGGAGTCTTGAAATCAGTAATATTAAAAAAGCAACATCTTTGTATGACTGACACCATTAGAATAAAAGTGATCTATAATTAAATACAGTTAGTTTCTAAACCTTGTCCTGACTTAAAAGAAAAATGCAGGAAACACTTAACGGGGGCACAATGAAAACAAAACGCAACAACAGGGGGGCACATTGTGTATGAGGCAGCACAACAGGAAAATCTCCATTAGCATTGGAGACTGTTGTGTCTGAACCCTGAACGGCCTGAACTCTTGTGTCGTGCCACAAATATCTCACATTACAGCCGTGGTTTCTTTTGTCGCACTGCATTAAAAAGGCTTTCGGAAAAAGGGGGAGAAAATGGAGTAGATTCAAATTTGTACGTACATGAGAAAATAAAAAAGGTTGGTTACGCAGGCTATGCTGAAGGTCACAGTAACAACAAATTGAGTGCACGTCTGGTACTCCCCTGATCAATTATAATCTTGGTTAACAATAAGGACCAGGCTACATGTGCAAATCTCTGCTCCACCGGCTAACAAGAGCCTGAGATGAAATTAAGACACAGAGATGAAGGATACGCTCAACAGGATCAAATTAACAGAGTAGGATAGACACAGAGAGGAGACAGGGAACAGTCAATGGAAATACAAGGACGACAACTGGCAGCAGGGGTAAGCCCTTCCTGCCTTTTTGTGATTTACTTCATCAACTGACTTTCCAAACAGGAATGTTTGATTCATGCCACACACACACACAAGTATCCTGTCATTCAAAACAGCAACAACAAAAATTATTCAGCCAGTCAAACCCACTCATGCACACAATCAGATTTCACCACCAACGCAAAACTAGTCGGTGGCGTTTTCGGCGAAAAGAAAATGTTCGTTCCGCATTGCTTCGTTTTATGACACAGCTTTAAATG
Source organism: Cottus gobio (assembly GCA_023566465.1). Taxonomy (NCBI): domain Eukaryota; kingdom Metazoa; phylum Chordata; class Actinopteri; order Perciformes; family Cottidae; genus Cottus; species Cottus gobio. The sequence goes on from CM042215.1 coordinate 19,038,647, forward strand.
TGTTTAAATGGTTAGTGTGCACTTGATGATTCATCAGGGTGTCCGTTAGAAAACCCCCCACAGACAGTTGCATCAAAAGTCTTGTGTGTGTTTGTCAGGAAGTACCCCACGCATCCTTCAGTGTGGAAAATTAGACCCCAACTTAGTAATGGTTAACGGCCTGCCGACAGATGAATATTTTAGTTTGACAGAAACGCGGCAGGTGTTTGTCCTCTGCCACTTGACATGCTTGTTTGTGTGCAGCAAAAAAAAATAAAGATTAACCCATTACTGCTAAGGGAATGGGAATAATGAAACAATACAGATGTAAAACAAAGTATCTCTCTCAATTGTGGTGTAATTTTTTTTTTGCATGTGCCCAAGAACATGTCAGGCATCCTGAATTTGAAGTTAACCAGATAAATCATACTGCCAACTATCCACCTGTGTGATATTCAAAGCCAGGCCTCAAACAGATCCTTGACAATAACCTCAATTGTATAATACACACTCTAATCTTTAACAAAACAACTTCAATAGCTTAAATAGGTGGACTATTAAGACTTAGTGAGCTACTGTAGCACAGACACACTGAAACAAATCCCGTCATAAATAGTCATTTAAAATGCCCCCTTTGGATAAAGGAGACAAAGTAATGCAGTGGCACTATTAAACAGCATTTTAAAGAGGATTGGAATTTCCACAATTTAAACATGTATCATGCCACATCTTTAGCACAACCCCCCAAGAGAATTGATATGTGCACATATACTGAGAAAGTCCCTACTATTAGCAAAACAAATTACTACCTCCCTTCCCTGCCTTAGGTGATGCAAAGGGAGCTGTGCTGTATAAATGGACTAAACGCTATCACAGCACCTTTACTATATTTGAGAAGGATAATACAATGTCAAAGAAATATTTACAAAAAGATTACACCCTGCCCGTATCCAAAATAATACATTAGGAATATTTTCTATCCGGTTGCCCAAGACTGCTTGCATACAACCATTATTCAGATGTCTTTACCTTTGCCACTCAGTTAAATTATAAAATTCTACGAACACTAAAATAATCGGCTTGACAAGCAACATTACTGCCACCCCCTAAACTTAAGATTTAGTGCAGCATTAATTACATCTCACACCCAGAAGATGGTCACATCATCAATAACCGTGGTCAATCACAAGACAGATCATTTAGTCAGCATCCCCCGCACTAGCCAGGTTGCGAGGTCCCATAACCGCTGCAACCAACGCACAGGGAAGGTCGCGTCTCTTGCCCGCCAGAGCTCCCAGTGTTCAGTCAAACATTGTTTTTAAACCAGCTCGCCACTGGGTGGGTCACCATAAAGATGGCGTCATCACAGAGGCAACAGATGGCCAGTGTGTCCGCAGTGCATGAACGGGTGGGTGGCCCCGATCCAAACTAACCACCAACACCCACACACGTGACTCCTCAGAGGGGCCGAGCTGCTCAGCACAACACCTTCACGGTACAAGAGGAAGCCGTAAAGTGCACACTACAGTGCTCTGCGACCACTGTTCTAATGACCTACAAAATACGAGAATACAAACAGGCTGTGGAAATAAAGTGGTGTCTTTGTTCATTATAGTTGGAGCATGTCACCGGATAAATACACGTCTGACATTAACATGTAAACTACCGTTACCTCGAGTTGGTCAGCCGGGCCAAGTCAGGAAAACGGCCTCATTGTTTGGCTCCGGCCGGCTCGCCAATCGCGGCCGGTTTTTGCGGCGACATTTCTAAGCGTCACTTAAGTTTTCAGCAGTTTACTAACAGCCCTTTGTAGAGTTCGGGCGAGGCGTTTCGCTCTCTGGAGAGTATACACCCAGAATACGGTAGTTTCCTGTGTGTGTGGCAAAGTGCGGAAGCGGCGATGAGGTCGGTCGGTTGGGGGGAGGCTAACGTTAGCTAACCGCGCTAGCACGGCCTCTCGAAGCTCAGGGTAACTTTTAAAATCCCCTCTGTCGGCGTCTAAACATAACAATACGCGACACGCAGCACTTCGTACCGGCCCGGTGTTCCGTGAAGTAGTTTACCTGCAGTTTGTATGGCTTGCAGTCGTATTTTTCAGTGTTTCCCGGTGCAGAGTCGCGGACCAGTCGAGCGGCTCGCTGCTTCCTCCCGTCTCTCTCTGATACAATGAATTACTTCACGGGAGCGCGCCGCGAGGGTTTGTAGTTTGTAGCTGTTGGGGGAGGTTGGAGGGGAGGGGTGACGGCCACGAGCCTGAGAGCCACACCTGCGCGGGCACGTGGAGTACGAGCACTCGCAGCAGTTACTTACCGGCTCTTCAACCGTATGGAAACGTGCAACTCGCGTCGAGCTGTCTTTTTTCAACGTGACGTGTTCATAACCGGGTTTAAGGTGAACATGAGGAGTCCGTTGTAACGTACCAAGACCAAGGGTTAATTATTAATGCATTATCTATTTTAGTGTTTAATGGAATTATATATTTCAAATAGGCTCGGTCCCGTCATAAACACTTAATTTAGTTTAGCTTCTACCTACACGAGAGATGAGTTAGAGTTAATTGAGCCCATTACAGCGTTTACAAAACTGAAGCTGGAGTTTCTCTCCATGTAAATTGCCTGCGAGCCGTTATCGAACTGTCCAAGTAGAAGTCCGTACGGACCGCCCCACCTGGTGGACAGTTAGGGCAACTACATAGATCAGAGACACGGAGGGCAAAGCATGTCACGTTAAGAGAATATTAATACATAAAACATGGCAATCAGTTGTGCCTTGGTATTCAGGCTTTTACTTTCATAGACTTGAGTAGGACTCGTGGCTGTGGTGGGATGTTCAAGGTCAAACCACGTCGTAAAGAAATTCCACGTACACCCCAAACAGTAATGCAAAGGGACTGAAACGCTTTTTTCATTTCATACAATCGTCTTTTATTTTATATAGAGATAAAGAAATATATCTGAAAACTAAAACAGAAAAGTCTGTGCAACTGCCACAATGCGCACACACACAGAGACAGAGACAGAGAGACAGAGAGACAGAGAGAGAGACAGAGAGACAGACAGAGAGAGAGAGAGACAGACAGACAGACAGACAGAGAGAGAGAGAGAGAGAGATTAGTATGAACAAGATCTGTTGGGGAAAAAGTCGGGACAGATAAGGAAAATGTAACTATACCAAACGATCAGCTTTTCAGGAAATGTGTCGCCTGCATTGCTAAAAACGTCAAGCTACTAGAGCACGTGGACAAACAAAAGATGGCCGACTTTGATGTCGTCGCGTCACTCATTTTCTCGACATGAGGCGATCCAGTTGTACCTGCAAATAAAGACTTGGCAAATAATCAACTTTAAAAATGTAAATTCTTCCCCTGATCCCATTAAAATCCCATTAATTCCAGTTGACACAAAGACTGGTGAGAGAAACTGGACATCCACCGGCCACTCTGAAACCAAAAGGGGAAATCGAATGGTTTGGGTAAAGCTGAGGTTTAAAAGTAGTCAACCTGCCTGTGGTGTGACTTTAATAATGACCGGATGAAACACTCATGAACCGTTCATGGAGCCATATTGCAATTCAGAGCAATACGTTGCCTAATTATTGACAAAAAAAGGCTTTCGGATATCCGCCAACACTCTGAAGCTTGATTTCATGAAGGAATGCGATGCAAACATATTCTTGTCAAAAGAATAAGAGCCCGGTGAAATGAGCAGAAGGGACACACACACACACACACTCACAGGACAGAACTTCATCGCTCTCATATGGCTTATCACTTCCTACACATGAAACATTTCCATCTGGTGAACAGTGCCCGTTAATCGTGGCCTAGACTTGAAGAGCCCGAACTGAAAACTGGTTTCGTCTGCATGTGGCGTACGTAACATGAAGGAGCGCGCTGCCGGGTGTCACATGCTCTTGGGCTGGAAATCTACAGGGACAAAGCTGAAGGCCATCGCAAGTTTGAATATCAGACCGCTAATGTTTCCCAGAAGCATTTGTCACTAAACTGGTGACATCATCACTCGTTTCGTCAACACATCAAGTCACATGGCGCCATTTGACTAAAAAGCCAATCTTGTGACGCTCTTCCTCAAAACCTTTAAAATGCGACGGAGCCGTCGCAAGCTAAAAGGTTTACGCTGGATGTCTCAGAGAAAGGTGCACGCTGATCGAGAATCAAGACTCTTAAAAACTCTCCATCTTTTTTTATCCATTTGACTTGTTCCACCAGTTCCTGCGCATAGAACATACGTGTGCACAATATTTACATGGCGTTTCTGGGATAATAAGTACGGTTGTTGATGAAACTGTAAACTTTGCTGGGTCTTTGCTCACATTTGGAACATATCCAAAACCCTCCAAAGCGACAGATGGCACAATTAAGAGGCTCCCTCTTCTTTTGTTACATTTGATTAGTTTTCAAATTTAGAGTATGTCAATTCAGTCAATGAAAAATATAACTCATCAGCGCCACAAGATTTTTCTTCACACAACGAATGTCAGATTATTCTAAATTTCAATATCTTTCTTCAATGTGCCTGAGGGAACCTGCTGAGGTAAATGAGAAATCAATACCAAAACGGCTGTGCTCATCAATCAACCGTTTTCTTGTTTTTCAAAGACGGTTTGTGGAATAAAACCTACGAAGACGGCCGTCGGACCACAAACAACCTGCAGCACAATCTACTGGGCTTTCATTTTGGAAACCCTTTCAACCTGAAGATCACAAGTTTAAAAATGAATTCATCAACTAGCCGCTGCCATCATCACGACGTCTGACATCACGCATTGGCTGCCCTGAATCCACGAGCACAGGTGAGAATTTGGACCGTCACCATGGACTGCGACATCTGACTGGATGCAAAAATGAACGAATCACTGACCTTTTGGTCTGCATAGAATTCCCGAAACCTTTTGAAATTCTTTAGCTGCTGATCAAGAGTTGCCACTGGTCCTGCTTGGCATCGTGAGTGAGGAAATGACGTTACAAGTGCAAAGTGCGACTGGGAAACATGTTCCTGGCTGATTACTGATCAATGCAGGCGTCTGTAGAGTTAGGATTTATCCTCACAAGTCTGAGATACACCGAATCAGAGCAGACTTTGACAGAGCACAGATACAAACTATGCACCTGTAAAAAAACAAAAAAATAAAAATCATCTCTGCATTTGTAATGGTGCCGAATGACTAACAACCATGGCAGACAGTGACTTCTCTGTATCACATGCACCCAGACAATTGAAGCAGCGCTTCCTGATTCATGTATTATTTCAGATCCAAGGTGTAAAGCAGTACAGGATGATGCTCCTGGAGCAGGCTAAGTATTAACCTACAAAATAGAATGTCCCGTTATAACTCGTAGAACAAGAATTAGAATCACCATCAACAAATAGGTGTGCATGAACGCTGTTAACGAGCACAGAAACAAAAAGGTGTTTTTTTGAGGGTTTTTAGTCATGAACAGACCCAGGAAAGAAACAAAACACATAATTGTTCACCAGTGAAAGACAGATGGGGGATAAAAGTGGCTACACGATCCATTCCTCTGCCTGTTTGTTGTTCCAGAGACAAATTAAAATAATGTGGAAAATTCTCTTCACCCGGCAAGTTTTTTCTATCACAGTTCATCCGCAGAGGGACCTGTAGCAGCGGCTTTCCCCTGGTCCAGCACCTCGGCTGAGTTTTCACACTTCCTCCTTCAACCAGCTGGTTAAATATCACTTTCATTCGTGTTCCATCAAGAATTCAGCGAGAGTCTCCGCCCGTCACCGACGTCTTTCTTGTGACTATCAACTGTGGCTGCTCGGAAAAATCCAGGACTTATTAAAAAAAAAAAAAAGACTTGTACACCCATTTTGTTATTTATTTAGAAAGCAGGAGAAAGCGACACATGAAGCAGTGGGGCCAAGGTCTGCGAGTCGGGATCAAGTCCAAGACAAAATTTCAGGTTGAACTGGCGTCCGGTTGTTATGCAGGAAGGAAGAGAAGAATCGAGTGTCCAGTTTGCCCGACTGCACCGAGCGTTTGAGTCTGGACTGAGAGCGCTGGACAGGTCGCACCCCCTTTGGCCTCCGTGATGACATTGACAGTGTGTTTGTAGGGGCACGGTCGTGTGTGAGTGTGAGTGTGAGTGTGTGTGTGTGTGTGTGTGTGTGTGTGCGCTGGTCAAACATATTGTCTGTGTTGCCGTGAGCGATATCTGGCGTATACTTACTCACTGAGCATCTTTGTATACTGGTCAGGGGACGGCGAGTACACCAGTACGGTGCCAGTGAGACCCAACAGAGCGTGTTTCCATGTAGGCGTGTCCCTTTTGTTACGACCTAGACGGGGCGTCCTCGAAGCTGATAATGCTGGACTCCGGGTGCTGCGCTCCGCCCGTGGACGGCCCTCCGCTGCTCTGTGACATTGAGGACGAGGAGGTGGAGGAGAGCGAGGCGCCGGCAGGCCCCCCTGGAGGTCTCGGCGTGGAGGAGGAGGAGGACCCGCTTGGGAGGAGCAGCTGTGTGTCGGTTCGGACCTCGTCCTCGTCCTCGTCTTCCTCGTCGTCCATGCTGGGCCAGGCGGACTGGTCCTCCACGCGCTTCAGACGCTCGTTCAGAGCCTTGAGGGCCAGTTGTCTGAAAGGAAGAGAGAGAGAAATATGGATCATTTATCCCAGAAAAACATACAGCGGCATAACAAGGGAGGCCCGTTCGGGATTGTACCGGTTATAAAAAACATCAGGAGCCCACCAGGTCTGCTGCCCGGTGGGGGGGGGAGACACCTGGATCTCTGTCCCATGGGATATCTCTGTCCTGTGGGATATCTCTGTCCCGTGGGATATCTCTGTCCCGTGGGATATCTCTGTCCCGTGGGATATCTCTGTCCCATGTCCCGTGGGATATCTCTGTCCCGTGGGATATCTCTGTCCCGTGGGATATCTCTGTCCCATGTCCCGTGGGATATCTCTGTCCCATGTCCCGTGGGATATCTCTGTCCCGTGGGATATCTCTGTCCCGTGGGATATCTCTGTCCCGTGGGATATCTCTGTCCCGTGGGATATCTCTGTCCCGTGGGATATCTCTGTCCCGTGGGATATCTCTGTCCCGTGGGATATCTCTGTCCCGTGGGATATCTCTGTCCCATGTCCCGTGGGATATCTCTGTCCCATGTCCCGTGGGATATCTCTGTCCCGTGGGATATCTCTGTCCCGTGGGATATCTATTGTGTATTGTGTAGTTATCAGTGTGATTCAATTTGAAATGCTGTTAATCATCTTTTTAGAAAATACATTTTTATTTATTACTTTCTGCATCCGGGATCTCTCGTCGCACAATCGCCCAAAGATTTTTGAACTTGCCTGCCTGTCTGCCGGTGCTCTCATTGTTCATGACCGGAGTGTTTCACAAGCTGCTAGCTTGAGAACTGCGAGTACTAACAGCCATGTTTATTGTTTACGTTCATAATGCTAATTTGGGAGAGGGGCTTCGGGAGGGAGGTCTGAAGAGTCTGTGTTGACAACGTGGCAACTTTTTTGCTAGATTTAGCAACTCTTGGAGCTAGTGCTGCTCGCTACTTCAGTTGGTAACACTGAGCTGGGATTTTTCAGATGGATCTTTTTATTTAGCGTACTCTTGCTAGTTTCTTAAGATTACAAACCCAAGCTTAAAAAGGTCTCTCTTGTCTTCCAATCGAAAAAGAACATACCGATGCCACAGCTCTTTCAATGTTCACATGGACAGTGAGAAAACAATTAACTGAAGATTAGTAACGGCAATGAGCGCGTCGTTTCCGACAGAAAGAGAAAGTCTTATTCCCTGCCTTGTTAAGTGTCCTACATAATCATAACCAACTGATAAATGTGTGAACTTACAATAAAAGGTGCACCACTAGTTAGTTGGTAATAAAAAAATTATTTTTTTTTAAAAACATACTTATTTGCAGATACTGTCTTTTAATACATATATCAGAAGAAGAACAGGCAATCTTTCCAAATTAATTGTCATTTTTGGAATGAAACTCATCATTTGTTGATTTAATCTCCTCATTTATACTGGAGGTTGATTCCCCTTTCATCAGACGGCAGCTAATCAAAATCAAGCATTTAAAGAAGCCTTAGCTTCATTCAGTTGGCAGCCATATTTAATACATGTCACGAGTAGCGATGAACAATGAAACATAATCAAGTTCAACCAGTTTCTGGATAAAAATGTAATAATACTTGTTTGCTAACTGGGACGCTGCGTCACATGTGCAGCCGGGTGACATATGTTAGCACAGGTGTGTGTGTGTGTGTGTGTGTGTGTGTGTGTGTGTGTCTGAATCCTTATCAAAGCTTGAAAGTGACAATAGAATAGGAGGAAAAATTATCCCCGACAGCTTGAGAGTGCTGTAGAGTCATGAGTGAGCTGTATGAATGAACTGTTGAGAAGTTTGACTGAAAAAGGACACAGAGGCTCAGCAATGTTTCCCTGAATAAATGAAACTAAAAACAACATTGTTTCTGTTTCTCGTGTCTGCCTGGAGTATTCATTTTACCATCTGGGTTTCATATAATTTAACAATATTTTGCTGACGAACATTTTGTGTTATCAAAAAAACGTTGACAAGTAGTAAATATATTACGCTCCTTGTGGCGAGACTGTTTTCTTGGCTGGTGATTCCCAAAGTCAAAAATAAATTATTATTTACTAAGATTTGAAGAATTCAAAGCTTCTAAAATAGCTTTTAGACCATTAGGGCATAATACAACTGATGACTACTTTTTCCAATTGAACCATAAATTATAAAATACCATTTAAAAGGTAGTGTGACCAATAATACATGTTTAACTCTTTCTTTGCTCTGACTCACCTCCTCCTCTCTGCGTCTTGTGGGTCCGTCCCCGGCAGGCTGATAGTGATGGAGGAGGGGGCCCCTACGTCGTACCGCTTCACCATCTTCCTGCACACCTTCACCTTTACGAGGGCAGCGTGCACCAGCCCCGCCAGCAGCCCCACCGCCGGCTGCAGCACCTCAGGGAAGAAACTGGCAAAGGCAAAATGGTCCGACATGTCCCCGCGGCCCCGGCTGTGCCTCTGGTAGAAGCGCAGGTAGATCCAGCCGGACAGGGCGCCGAAGCTGAACGCGGCCAGGTCAGCAGAGCTGTCAAGCAGCCCGGACAGGCGCAGCAAGGCCAGGAGGAGGAGGACCAAAGCCGGTGCTGCCTTCAGTCTCACCTAAGATGGGGGGAGAGACAGCTTTTAGTTCCAGTAAACCGGCGTAATCAGGCAAAGGGACAGCTACCATTTTGTCTGCAGACCACCGTGACTGCCAGTTCCCACAATTCAGTCAAGTCAGCTGGATTCAGGAATTGCAAACAATAGCTGGTTACGTGCCAGGGTGGAGGGCGGGAGTCATATCCAACATTTACCAGAGTTTTGATGGAGTGCATTTTCTGACCCGCTCAGTGGAGATGAAGAGGATTAGAGTGAAGTAACCCAGTTTTCATAGCAAGCACAAAAAGCCATCTGGTAGTTTAAAAAGATACACATTAGGAATGTGTAGCTAAAATGTGCTTTAGCGAAAGAAAATACAGAAGAGCATCAGATTTAATCTTAAAATGTAAATTGACAGATCAGACTGTAATGCAAATTTGGAAGTGAATCACATCCCTAAACCAGAGAGCACAAACACCAACCAATTAAACCACTAACTCGTATGGTTTTAGTCAGCATGATCACTATAATTCACATGCTTCGCTTGTGCGCCATAGACTGTATCATAGAAGGGTGTGCTCACAAAACCATTAAAGATAATACCACACCGACAAAAAACACAAAATGCTACTTGTTTGTAATGGGTAAAAAACAAAACACTATGCCCTCAGCATAAAAGTAGAATTCCAGAATCTGTCTAATTGAAAAGGCACATAATGAAGATTTTTTTTTTTTTTTAACGTAGTTTCAAGTCCTGCAGTAGATATAAATGAGTTTGTTGTTTTAACGTTGCTTGCAGTGTCCTGTTAGGTGTTTTTCACCAAAATGTTAGTAAGGGGCTTAAAGACACATAACTGGATGCTTTCATGAGAAAACCACAAACTACAACCTCAAGGGAAACTGGAAGAAACACTCCTGAACATCAGGGGGACAAAAACATCATGGGCTTCACACACGAGGACGAGCACAAATAAAAACAGCATTCATCCAATCCAATAACAACGGTTAAGTGTGTATATTTACACATTTCACCCTATTGTCCTACTATTAAAAGCTGTACGATAAACTCCCAATGCTTCCTTTTTTAGCTAAAAACTTGCAGGATACAGTAGATCCAGTCCTCCAACAAAATGGTTCCCTTATTTACATTGAGTTACACTTTGTGTAGATCGAGGCATAAGATCCTTCACATCTGGAAATCCTGTGTTAATTTAAACTAAAAACAACATGTTATAGCACACGTTATGTAATTTTAGTGAATATACCCAGGGTTGTCCTTGATGTGTGAAGACCATGACATTGTTTGTACTCACAGTGAAATGAACTTATTGTAAGTCGCTTTGGATAAAAGCGTCAGCTAAATGTAATGTGATGCAACACTAGCTGGTTTATGTACACATCTTGTGTGGCCAGTTTTCCAGTGTTGTTTACATTCTCAACCTAACTTTGTAGCCACACTCCTCTCTGGTCTGGTATTATTCACAGGCTCAGCTGAGGGGCGGGCCCCTGGGAAATGAGCACCAATGCAGGGGCAGACATTACTTTATGGCGCACGTGAGCCTCACCTGTGGCACCCTGAGCACCGTGGTGTCCCCCATGGTCTGCTTCAGGGCCACCAGGACGCCTCCCAGGAACCCGGCCGCTCCGTGGACGCGGACCGCGAACAGGTAGTCCAGGTCGAAGGTGGCCACGTAGGTGAGCAGGTAGGCGAGGCCCGCCAGGAGGCCCGAGGAGACGTTCACCACCGCGAAGAAGATCAGGAGCTCCAGGGCGCCCCACAGAGGCTCCAGCAGGCGCCCGCAGGCCATAACCGTACCCACGTTGGCCGCCACACCCCAGACGTGTTGCTCCACCAACCCGTGGGTCACCAGCGTCCACACCCAGAAGTTGGGCGGAAAGAGGTAGCCCGGGGTCACCCCCAGGGCGTACGGAGCGTCGACCGCCCAAGACAGCAGGTAGAGGAGGACCACCACAGCGCTGATGCTTTTCACCACCACGCTGGTGCTGGCGAGGGCGGCCAGGAAGTGCTGCCGCGCCACCGGCAGGTAACGATTCATCGTGGTCCCGATTCGACGGGGGGATCGGACAGCAGATCGGTCGGGTTGTGGCGCAGCAGATGTTGGACGCGTGAGATCAGCGGTGCCAAGAGGAACAGGTGTCACCTGTGAGTCCCGACAGCGAGAGATTCCACAACTTTCTGTGAGCCTTCATCCGGGATACCGACTGGTTCAAAAGTAGCTCTGGTTATCAACACGTCAAAGTCCGCAACTTCTATTCAGATGAGGTCACACTTGGGCAGCAGCAGATACGCGTGAGGATGCGATAGCCTCAAGCTCGGGAGACCTTTTGATCCAGCAGCCTGGCCGGCGACCTTCACCAGGTTACCAATCACCACCAGCGAGCGGGCTGGGTCAGGTGGTGCCACCCAAAATATGCAAATAACTAAACTGAAAAAAAGAACTTCTTCTGAGGGGTATGGGCGGAGTTAGCTTGTAAACACACGGTAGCTAATGTTAGCTGAGTGTCAAATATCGAGTTACTGATATAACAATAACCGCCACGGCGGAGCCGGAGAGATGGCGTCTTCGTTTCGATCTGTATTGGGCAGCCAGCGTCCGATCCAAGCCGCCCACAGAGCTCCCGTCCTGGTCCCCTGCTCCCTCTCCCTCTCGGCCCGGTGTCTCCCGGACTAGCCCGCGGATCCCCAGCAGCTAGCAACAGGCCTTCACAACAACGTGAAATACGTGTGTGAAGCGGCGCCACTTCGCGGGGTTTCACGCTGCCGCGGCCTCATTCGGTTACCGTGAGGTTCTTCCGTGTTTCAAGAGCTGGTCGCGAGAGAAAATGTTTTTTTGTTTGTTATCTGAACTGGCAATCCTCCTCCCAGGAACACCTCTGAGCGACTGACCTGCGCTGTCTGCCGTCGTCATCAACAAGCGTGAACAAACGTCAAGTCACGTAACGTTTCAACCCCAGAGCAGTCTGGGAAACCGAGTTTTCATGAAAGAGGGGCGTGTAGGCGAGGGTTATGCTGCAGAAACTTTATAATAGTAATAACATAACACGGGTATCAGTAGTCTGCACAAGACGGAAACCCCTTTATGTATTTATTTCTTTATTTACACACTCTTGGAACATTTTTCCTCTTTTTCTTTTTTTCTCCTTCAAAATAAAAGCCCCAGCCACATACACTGGAACACTGCTTCCTAGAAGGCTGTTAAAGTATAATAATAATAGCTTACATGTGTTTGTTTTTTAACCACTTAAAATACATTTAGCTGGGTTAAAGCGTATTCAGTACATGGCGTTGTTAGTATTATTGAGGTTTATACTATATTATTGAGGTTTATACTATATTTAACTACTACATACATACACATATATATATATATATATATATATATATATATATACATATATATATATATATATATATATATATATATATATATATATATATATATATATATATATGTGTATGTATATATATATATATATATATATATATATATATATATACATATATATATGTGTATATATATATATATATATATATATATATATATATATACATATATATATGTGTATGTATATATATATATATATATATGTATATATATATACATATATATGTGTATGTATATATATATGTATATATATATATATATATACATATATATGTGTATATATGTGTAGTGTGTATATGTATATATATATATATATATATATATATATATATATATATACATATATATGTGTGTATATATATATATATATATATATATATACATATATATGTGTGTGTGTGTAGTCATATATACAGTAGTCAGGCTATGCAATTTAATAACAATGCAAAGGAGCTCGAGCTGCATGCGTTAACTCCGATATTTGTCTCTGCAAAGCCACCCTGTGTGCAGGACATTAATCAAATGAAACAAGATACTCTGTTATCATTCAGACTTTTCACATCTCACTCTGGAAATGGAAGCAGATGCGTCCATCATAATAATCGGTTTTATCCTCTTTTGGTGGGTGGTTTATGACGCCGCCATGATTTTAAGTAATCAAAGCAAAATAATGGCTGGTTAATCTTTGGGATTTACACAATGGTTGTTGGTTTCATGTCTAATTCGATCTAAATTCTATATAATTAAACATACATGGAGGTCTCACAGTGTGAGTGACTGTTTATTAACGGTCTTATACACATGAGTTAATGTCTCCCTCTTCCGTCCTTGCAGTTGTCCTCCCCTGCTCATACACCAAGACCACGCTTTTTTTGTAGTCCATCTTCAGAAGGTTGTAGTTTCACCGCTGCAGACCCACGTCACTATAGCATCCGCTTGCCGTCGCATCATAACTACTTGGCTTAGTGAAAGTAGAGTTGTTGATTCTCCAAATATCACGGTTGTCTTTTCCTAACTCCTCGTGAATTCTCCTTCACATCTTTCCTTGACCCTGTGACGTTTTCCACAGAGGTCAAGGACAAGTGAAAAAGTTGCTAGATTTGTCACTTTTGACAAAAAAAGGTCTAGGCCTGAACGTTCCATGCAATTGTAACCTGTGGCTTATTTATAATCATTTTAACCTAAGTTATGGACCAGTTATTTCGTTGCCAGGTACTAGGCTCGTCTTTGAAACCCAATTGTTGGGAAGGAAACACTGAGACAAGTTAGGTTTTAACCAAGCAGTGTTTTTAGTAATTCAGTTTCAGAAAAGCATAAATTCAATGCATGCACAAAAATATATAATAATAATAATCATTGTGAGTATCATTTAGACAAATACAAGTCATAGATTCAGTTCATGTCCAGGAAAAAGTTCATAGTCCCACAACATCACTTGTGGGAAGGAGGGGGGACTCGGGTCTCTTGATAATCCACTAGGGTAGCTCGCCATCAAATATCTTAACGGGAAACCTGCCAGGGAAATATTCTACCACTCAGATTTACACCTCCATTTTTTCAGTCAGAGTTTTACTAGTGAATATATCATGGATATAAACAACAACAACTTTTTCTACAAACTGCTCTGAATCTTGCAAATGAAAAGATCCAAACTCTGACAAAGACATATGAGGCAGAAGCATGGAAACTCTCAAACTCAAATGTAAAAATCCTTGATCTCTGCAAGGAGAAAGAGGATTTGTCTCTGAGACTCAGAGAGACACAAAATCAGCTGTTGAGGGAGAAAACTGAACGCCTCCGAGGAAGCCTTGGAGGCTAAAATCAACTCTGGTGGAAAAGGCCGCTGAAGATCAGGACCTGAAGCAACAGGAATTCACTGAACTTCAGGCTGAGCACCAGAGAGAGGTGAAAGAGCTCAATGGCACAAAGGAGAATCTCCTTTCAAAGCTCAGTGACATGAACAAAGAGCTGAGCCTCCAAGAAGAAAAACAACAACACACTCCTCTGTACATGAAGCACAAGAAGAACCTGAGCATTCAGTCCATGGCAAAAGCCTAAAGGCAACCCAGAAAGTTCTGGATAATAAGTTTAAGGCCGAGCTGAACAGAAACTCAAACTTGCTGGGGCATCTCGGAGATAATTGATGTCCTGGAGGACATCTCTCTGAAGTTGAAAAAAAAGAGTAGAGGCGTCTTTGGCAGGAGGATGCAGGAAAGAGATTGAGTTGGAGAAGATGAAAAGGAAAATGCAGGAGACGGAGATGGGTTTCTTCATAACAATGTTCCTGGGGACAAGGCGTGACGACCCCCGTCCTCCAGCCTCCGGTCCTCTAGCACATCTCGCTGATTAGGAGGAGGATGGGGATTCTTTAGCTGAGGATGAACTTCATATCTCTTCCTTTTCTCTCCATGGATCGTTTGTCTGGAGTCGGTCCTCCCTCCTGCCATGGTGGCCCTGCTGATGCCCCTCCTCTCTATCTCTTTCTGGTGACATGGATTGTAGTTATCTGGATCATGGAGTATTCATATATTCATTATATTATTAATTTCTTCATATTCATTGAATGTGCTGTAACTCTTGACATCTATTGCTTCTGTCCAACCGGGGAGAGTTATTCTCCTCTTATGAGATTTGCATCAACTTCCGGTCTTGCCAGAAAATAAAGGACCCGTAACATAAAAAGACACTTACAAAATAAAGGCTTGTAGAAAATAGTCTCCCTATTAACCGAAACCTTTGAGAGTAATTTACACATATCTTGCATAATAAACCTGAATGTCAAGCGTTCAGAAAGTCACCTCTATGGCTCACTAAACATATTCTAATGTTTCCACCCCTCCTCCACCGTAACAAGCTAACCTGACTAGCTAGCTAAGAAGCAGAAGAACTTGGAGAGCGCTTTAAGGTGAATACAAATAGAGGAACAAACATTATTACTCCCAAAGGGCATACAACTTATATTAATATCGCTGCATTTGGTTTTGTCAAGTAACGTTAAATTTAAACATGCTGTTAAAAGCAGTTGGGTTAGACATGCGGCTTTAATGTTAAGGTACATTTCTGGAGAATAGTCAGTGAAACAAATGAACAAAGAGTGATATTTTCTCTTTCTTTCTTTTTTTTAAACCCTGACGTTATATTGAGCTCCAGTATGTTATTGTGTTGCGCCAACGCTATCCCAAGTTCACCGTTAGTAGTCACGCAGCCGCACATCTCCGTTCCCGGTACTGAGAGGCTGCAGCAGGAGATGTGTAATGATTTATTTATTTATTTCAATTATTTTTTTTTACATATATTTACAAATGGGACGCAGATCAGACCATTATCTCTAATCATTTACACGTTATGATTCATTGTTTAATGCTTTTTAAGCATCCCAGTTACAAGTATAGGTTAGCCTCTTGTCTTCCTGGAGTTCAACTGTGTTTTAGTGCTGCAGGTGGTTTTTCAAATGTACCGTGCATCTGTAAAGTATTCACAGCGCTTCAATTCTACACACAATAATTACGTGGAACATTTAAAAAAATATATTTAGAAAACAAAATAGTCCCCTGCACA
Organism: Cottus gobio; assembly: GCA_023566465.1. Taxonomy (NCBI): domain Eukaryota; kingdom Metazoa; phylum Chordata; class Actinopteri; order Perciformes; family Cottidae; genus Cottus; species Cottus gobio. The sequence continues at coordinate 19,054,767 of CM042215.1, forward strand.
TTAGTATTCAAAGCCTTTGCCATGCCACTGAAAATTGAGCTCAGGTGCATCCTGTTTCCACTGATCTGTACAACTTTATTTGAGCACACCTGTGGTAAATTTAGTTGATTTGACATGATTTGGAAAGACTCACACCTGTCTATATCAGGTCCCATAGTACACAGTGCATTGCTGAGCACAAACCAAGCCATGAAGTCCAAGGAATTGTCTGTAGACCGCCAAGTCAGGATTGTACTGAGGCACAGATGTGGGGGAGGATACCGAAAATACACAATACTATTGAATACAACAATACCATCCCTACGGTTGGCCAGTACAAATGTCTGCACAATACCATCAATGCCATTGACTACTACAATACTAACTCTGGTCTGGTAGTTAGTGTTACTTTGTAGATATTGCAATACATTTGGCAATGATAGCAATGCTGTTGGACTTTAAAAGCAGTGTATATGGTTTGGCAGGGGCATATTTTGAGTTCTGATATTGGGCTGGTTTTTGGACTGGTTTTATTGGCCATTGGGCTGGTTTTGTCACACAGACCTGGCAACCCTGCAGAGGACCCAGAGGAGCACCTGCCGACCAGAGTCTCAGTTGTTTATTCACTTTACAGGTAGGACATCTTTTAATGTAATGTCATGTGTTTATTAATGTGTATTACATGCTCAAAATGCAGTTATTTTTGTTTGAGGGGCTCATATTTTCATAATTTAACGTCGACAATTTAGAACAAAGATGGCTGCCGAGGCATTTTATTAGCTTAAGATGTATTCGTAGATGCTGTATGGTCCTTTTTAATTCACATTTCTGAATCTATCGATATCGTTATGAGCTCGACTGAAGGAGATGAAGTGAACTAAAGTGTGTGACAGTATTGACCTAATTTACATTAATAATCTCTCGGGGCTTACCTGCGTGTTGGTTGTGTCGTAACATTGAGATGTAGCGTTAGCTACTTTGCTAGTAGCCGAGGGTTGTAATATATATAATACACTAGTGCATCTGCTTGCCCCCGCTCCTCTCCCTCCTGTTCCCTGCTCACCTTGTTCACCTGCAATCAACTCATCGCCTCCAGCAGATCGACCCCCGGCTCTCTAACTCTGTGCCAGATGGCTGCCTCAACTACTGTGGTAATCACCTGCTTCTGGCTTCTCTAGTTTTTGGTTTTCAGAGATGTGATTAAATGCCCAGAGGCCCACTGAGCACACCGTCACCCGACTTTCTCAGCTGTGGTGTTTATTCAATAAAACACTCGAACGTTCATAGTGGCACTTTTGTATTGTGAGATTTATTGTAGCTTCAGTGGAGTCGAGTTAATGTGTGAATGGGTTTATAAACAGTGAAAATGCCGACAGTGGCTTCACTGCTGCTCAAACCTCTTCCACCAACATGCACACAGAGTCATCTGGATGACTTGTAGAGCAAAGAACAGATCTTTTTCTAAATCAATCAGGTTTAAAGCGTTCCACATATTCATGAGTTCTGAGAAGATGAACACAGCGGACAGGCAAACGCTTCAGAGAGGAAGCACACAGAGGCTTTTAACACATAATAATTTAAATTAATTTCAAAGGCATATTCTGCTACCATGTTCTACAAACCAGTGAATCAATATTTTATTCAGCATTGCTTTAAGTTTAAAAGACCAAAATTAAATGTAATAAAACTACAGCCATGCTGGTGGTGAAGGTATATTTAATAAAATGTATTAGAAAGAATATGGAATACAGAGCACTGGATAAAAAAGAACAAACATTGATATTCTTGGCCAACACTAGGCAACAAAATAAAATAGTGATGAGGTTTGGCCTGAAGGTGGCAGCAGGTGTACACAAATGTTACGAAATGCAAAGGTTAACCTTTTAAAAAGAGCCACATTTTAAAATGTGATTAAATTGTGTGCAAAGAGAAAGGAGGTACATTTCAGAATAAACTAGGATGCTCAATGCTTCCTGCAGTACGGAGCATGTAAACGGCCCTCAACCGTCTTCAGGGGATTAAGAGTGTGTACCCTCCTACACACCGATGTGTAACCGATCTAATTCCACACATCAGGTCACCAGAAATCCTTCAGGTTTAGTGACATGTTTACAGTCATGTGCATATAAAGTGACCATTGCTGCAGAAATGTACAAAGTCAACATAAAGCAACAACTAAATGAATGCAAATTATATAAATATCAGTGAATCTGTGTTCAGTCCTACGTTCTGTGAGACATGCACATTATTTGGGTCATTTGCTATTAAAAATGAAGGGTAGAGCACCACAGTCATTAAAGGGATATTTCTTTATCTTAATTACCACAGTGTTTTAATTTTGATTCAACAATGCGAAAGGCATAAAATATGGTCCAATCTTAAAGAAAGATGGAAAGCGGTTCAGAACAGTTCTATCCCAGATATCACCCTCATTGTGACATTCCACTGATTTTACTACATTATGAGAAGATTATTTAAATATACTGCAAAAGCTATGACACTGAATGTACTGACATCTATATGAGTACAAATTAATAAGAAACGTCAACAAGGAAGTCATGTAAAATACTTGTTAGTCTGTGGTCTTAAAAAATCTATTAAACAAAGCACTGTCTGGAGCCAATGCCAGATTGTGACTTTTTATATCATGCGTTAGAATATTAACGCAAAGGTCTGAGAAAAAGACCCTAAAAGAAGTACATTTTCTCTCAAATACTGGAAGTCTGACTCTTGGTTCAGATTGCACCTGTATTAATTGATAATGTAATTATACATTTTGTTACTTCAAGACAAATATGTTTTATATATATACACACACACACACACACACACACACACACACAATATATATAGTGAAGATCTAAACACTTGTCGTGCGACTGTAAGAGTGGTTCATTGTTGTCCGCACTACATGCGCTCGGTTGCCTGTGTGTGTGTGTGTGTGTGTGTGTGTGTGTGTGTGTGTGTGTGTGTGAGAGACACAAAGGGGCGTTAGGCACTACATCATGCTACTACTATTGTTGTAAAGAAATTTGGAAACGTATTATTTAGAACATGTTTCTTTTTATTTACAAACTTCAAAAAGCAAAACAAAAAAAGGATCTAAAAGTAATCCCAGGTCACACACATTATCCCCAACAGGCTTCAACGACAGCCGATCCTCGAAGACAGCAGCGTTAATCTACTCCTCGGCTAAAATGGAATTCAGACAATTGGCTCGGCTCGTCCGGCCGAAGAGATTTGTATAAATAAATATGTAAATTCAAGTAGAAAGCTGTGAAGTAAACGAGCAGTCGGTCAGCGCGTCCAACGCAGAGCTGACAGCCGACCAATTAAACACTGAGGAAACTCGCTCATGGACGTTCCCTGGTGATACGCTAACGAACCACAGAAAATAAAGACAGAAGAACACTTAATATCATTAATTTCTTTCACATCAGCCGATGAGCGGTTGGACTGCTTCACTTTCTGACCCTTTACTTGTGAATGAGCTTCGTTTACGTGCACTCAAATGGCTCTCGTCTTTACATACTTAAGGTTTGCATCCCAATTGCGAACAAACTTGTGAACAGACAGGATATTCCAACGAGGGAATCTGAGCTCATACGGATGAAAGGGGTTTTTAAGCTCACAGCTCAGTTTTGCGTTACTGTCAATTTATCCCTGATGTCCTTTTTAGTATTTTTTAGGTTCCTCATAATCGAGGGCTGATCAGACTTATCATAAATGGGATATGATAATGAACCGACCCTTCTCCCAGATGCTACCCTGGCTTTTAATGTGCACAGTAACACACGTATTGGTTGGTCCACATGCAAGTTCACATGTGCTGGGTCATACTCACAGATAGTCATGTCGAAAAATAAAAAAACCAAAGAAATCAAAGTCATTTCCATCTGTAGTAACAACAATGGTAATATGACACTATTACAAACAAGATAAAGAAAAGTAACAAAAAGGAAGAAAAAAACAACATTGTACAAAAAATAAAAATGAATAAATATGCACAGTCATAAATAAATACATTTGGTAAATTCAAACATTGAAAAAAGAAGAGCAAAACATTTGTCATAAGCAAACAAAAAATGACATGGAAGATATAGAATGATCAGTCTTTACTTGACAATGTTAAGAATTTATTTTTCAACCAAAGAGCTGGTGTGTTTTCTTTTTAAAGCTCTTTCCGGGGCAATTCTGGAGGAGAAGATTTCCCACACGAGACCAGCGCGGACCAGAGTGGATTTACTGGTTTCATGGTTCGTCAAAAGGGAATCAAGGGAACTGGTTCCCGTGAAGCTTTCCCATCTACAAGCGACGTACAGACAGGTCTGTGTCTCTACCCGCAAGGCCACGGAGAGACAGACATGTACTCCTCGACTGTGAGGACGCTGCAGCGGGAGCATGTTGCTGCGGTGGAGTTCGAATCTGCTCTACATTATTTGGTCTCTTGAGACGCGACCCTCTTCGAAAGCTACACCGTCTCTCTCTCCAAAAACAAAAACAAAAAATGTTTGGTTTCACGATGACCTCTGTTCCCAAAATAAGATGAGACAGAGAGAGGGAGATAAAAACAGGAGAGCAAACCGAGCAACAAGAGTTTAAATATATATATATATATATATATATATATTGTTGTTGTAGAAATGATTCCTTTTGTAACCCTTATGAACACGACACGCGGACACAGTAACGACACAAGCGTAACCAAAACTGGGGTTTGCAAGATTCGTTCCTCCGGGGCCGCACGAATACAAACAGGATATAGGCTTGAGTGAGTGTTTTGCATCGCTTTACGCTAGGCTACAGTAAGACTGTGGGTGAGATTCAGAGAGCCGCAGTGGCCGTCTGTCTCTCTTCTCCTCTCTCACAGTTAACATTCAGAAAGATGGAGGCAAAAAGGCATTTTCTGTTGGTTGGGCCTCCGCTACGAGGAGGACGCCTCACAAGAACACAGTTTGTTTGTTTTGTTCTTCTCATTTTCACCTGGCTGTTTTTAGGCAATGTTTTTTCTTTGAAATATAAAACGCAAAGAAGAAAAGAAAAAGAGGAATCAGTTCTTCCCATGTCTGATGCGTAAATAGGAGTCTTCTGAAGAAAGGCCTGGTTTAAAGGCATTTGATTAAGCATACATTCTTTCATTAGAGATTTAAGGTTTCAGTAATCGTCTTTTACTTCATCCTCCACCGCCTCTTCTATAATCTAAGATGATCCAACTTCTTTTTCTCTCTTTTCTTTAAGAACAAAAACATACAATACCCTGTCCTGGCAGTGAATTATTCAGTTCAATCAAAATGTTTTTTAAAAGTTCTGTTTGATCTTTTTACCTTTTCTTTTTACCATTTGAAGAAATATCCAGTAGCAATATTCAACAACTGACAAACAATACCATTTTCGTTATTACTGCTATTTAACAAATTACTACCAGCTAACTCAATCACCCCCCCTTTTATAAGCAACTCCACCCCACGTCATTCTTTTAATTAGCTGAAAAAAGCAACGAGTCCACATTTAGCAAAGCTGCAGAACTAGAGTCTCTAACGTCAACACTACAACTAGTGGCCATTTGTGGTCACTGCAGGCCCAAACTCAGCAGTTCTAAGTCCAGTGATTAGTATTCAAGTTTTGGACAGTAACTTGGAAGCCCAAAGTCTTCAGATTTTTTATTTTCTTCTTCCCTCTGGAGCTTTTTCTTCTTCCTCAGGTTTCATCTTCTAAGATCCAGCAATAAGATTTGTCGCTCTGTGTCCAGTCTGTCTTCATCCCCACTCAGACTGTTCCTCCAAAGGCAGTAGAGACGACCAGAGGAAACACTGCAGCAGTGGCAACTGTCTTTCATTTCTCGTCCATTTCCCTCATGGCCTCGGCGCAGGTCGTTCGTAGCCTGCCTCCCGGCAAACAGGATGTCATCCCACTTTAATGATTTTTAAATTGAATCAAGCTTGCTCGAACAACCGCATCATCCGTCCGTCACTGTCCCCTCACCTCGATTACATCATCGTCATCCTCCGAGCTGCTGGCGCTGCTGACATTCCTGCCATTCATCAGCACCGGGCCCCGGTGGCCCTCAGACCGTGCTGAAGGGGAGAAGGAGGAAGGAGACGATGAGGAGGAACTGGAGGCAGCAGTGGGAGGGTATTGGGAGAGGTAGCTGGCTCCAGCTGGCCCAGGGGTGGCGGCTGGACCCGGCAGACCACCGGGGAGCATCGACCCTGTGTACAGGCTGGCCAGAGACTGACTGTAAGAGAGAGGGAAGCCCGGCAGCAGCATCCCGGTCATGCCCACCATGCTGGGGCTCAGCATGAACGGCGGCAGGGCTCCCGGGACTGAACTGGCATCTTTGACCGATGCAGAAGATGATGAGGAAGAGGAGGCCGCAGCCGCAGTGGTTGTCGTGGAGCAGGGGGAGGAAGAGGAGGTAGGGACGAACAGATCTGGGTACATGTAACTGGGGTCCCTCAGCTGGGTGTGGGGGGGCTGGAAGTAAGGCGAGCCTGCCCCCATGAAGAGCGGGTGCCCCAGTGACCCACCCAACATGGCAGGGTTGAGGCCCAGAGGAGGGAGGCCGTAGCCCCCAGTGAAGGGGAAGCCTTGTGTGGGCAGAGGGGCTGAGGAGGGTGTGCCTGCAGAGGGCTGCTTACTGGGCCGCTCATCCGGGGACAGGGTGGAGGCTTTGCGCTTGGAGTCTGTTCTCAGGTCTTGGGCTACAGCGGGCTGGATCACATTAGTCACAGAGGCATCATGGTGGCTCAGACTTCCGAGAGCAAAACTGCTCCCATTACTGCCGTTGGTCTGAGCCAGTTTGGTGGAAGGCAGGCTGGTCACGGTGCCCTCTGCTGCCCTCTCTGCTGGAGCTCCGGTGCCGGCTCCTGTGCCACCGTCGTAGCGCTGCAACTCACTGATGATCTCAGGGCTGTCAGGGGAAATGGGGCATGGCTGCTGCTTCCTGTCAGGCGACAGGCAACCGTTGCTGCCATTGGTTGACACTTCTTCTGGTAGGGCTCGAGGGTCTGAGAAGAAGAAACCAGCGGTGAGATATTACCTTTTGGAAAAGCATTAAACCTCAGATGGGCTGGGTTGGCTTAAATAATATCATAATGTCAATTATGTTTTGTGCCTCATCTTTTTACTCATCTCTGCTTGTCTCACAAAAAGTCAGTTCTGGTACTTGTCCTACCTTTGGGTGGCGCTGTAGTGCTCTCCTCTGCAGTCTTGGCCTTATTAGCTGCTCTGATGGCAAAGATTCGACCATCTGACGACCGGATGTAAGTCCCTGAAAGAGACAAAAGGTGAGAGAAATGATCATTACACTGTGAAAGTTCATTAAATGAAGCTTGAACGGCTCTCAGAGAAGATGCTTTTGCAGCATTGTGATTCCATTTAGGGCTACAACTGATGATTATTTTCATTATTATTCTGCAGAACGTTTTCTCCATTAATTGATTCGTTGGTTTGTCTGAACTGTTGGGTCCTAGTATCACGTGAGAAAAGTTGGAACAAGCAAACATATGGATTGATTATAGTGGCCAACAAGCAAATGTTGAGTTATTATACCTTTGGTGCCCCTGATGATGTGGATGCTCTCTCCAGCAGTGATCCTGGCCTGCACATCTGTTGAGCTGTTGGTGCCTGGAATCACTATGTCTGAAAGAAACCAAAGAAGACACATTTAATAGGAGTTGATAGAGTTGATAGCATCGAGTATTCCTCGGCTAATATCATGACGGGTAGATGCATCCTTGGAAAGAAATAATTAAAAGAATGAAGAGATGAAGAACAAACCAACAAGTACATGTGCAGTTGGCCTACCAGTGGTGGTGACGATCTTCTGGACAAACACCCCGGCTTTCTGCAGGCAGTTGACGGGAAAGCCTCCGATGCTGGAGTCCGATGAGTCGTCGCTTGGAGCAGCGCCTGCAGACGCCTGCTGGGGCATCATGGGAACTGGAGTTGACTGGACTGGCCGGACACTAGCGACCGGCTTCTCTTCAGAACGAGGAGGTGGACGCCTGAGGAGAGAGTTTCTTCCTTAGTTCACGACTTGTGTTTGTTTTCTTTCTTTCTATCTTTTTTTTTTTTGTCGCAGCTGCGAGTCACTAACCAGTTTCTCTGACTGAAGGCGGGGATGTTAGTGAGGCTCTGGTCACTGGCAGGGTAGTAGTGAGCGTAGGAAGGGCGGGTGTACGGCACAGATGCCCTCTTCTCCTCTTCGTAACCTTTCTTCGCTGCTTTCTTCTCCGCTTTGGTCAGCTTCAGCTCCCTGCGGTCTATCAGCAGGGACTCGTGAGGGAATGGTTGCTGGAAGGGAGAATGAAAGAGTCAGATTCAATATTCTTCTTTCAAGTGAAAGATTTGTTGGTTAACAAAGGAAGCCTAAAATCTTGTGAGCTTGTTTTTTTGCATTGAAAGTTCAGTGAAAATTGAGCAGGTTTAATTATGAGACGACTCGCCGTCTCACATTCTGCAAAACCTCATGAGATATTTAAAACAGAGATATAAACACAAGGCTAAGCATAACTGCAGCTGCTTGGCAGAGTTCTCACCTCAGATTTACTCAACAATTAAGTTTCGTTGGATAATGAAAAGGTTTAAAAAGTTTGACAATTCCAGACATTTGTTATAGGACTCAATCATCTTGTACAGGCCACTTAAAAATGACACCTGTCCGTAGTAAATTTGAAAACAATGAATAGTGCAATAATAGTGGGCAGGCCACCCACACATGTCCTACTTTTAACAGACGTCTGAGTCATGTGTCTCCGCTGTTCCATCTACCTTAGTAATCTGGTGAGGATAGAGGTGCAGAGCCTTCCGGAGGACGCCCTCCATGCTGTCGTGGGGCTGCAGCTGGACCTGGGAGTGGTCCGGCTCCTCCTCCACGAAGTGAAGAAGAGACTCCACTTCCCTCCGGGTGAAGGTCAGCACAGGGTTCAGGTCATCCACCACCCGGTCTTATGGAGGGAGGGAGAGAGGAAGACAGAGAAAGAGGGAGAGGAACAGGACGTTAAATGGGGAAGAAAAGTAACGATGGACGCTTAACAGACAGACTGTCGGCCAACGAGGCTGATTTCCTGCAAGCGGCCTCAACGTGTCTGTGGAGCCAGTCAAGGCTTACGGCAAACACCTAAGACCGTGTACTCTGTCTGACAAGAGCCTCTCGACAGGAGGAACTCTTGTTTCAACACAAAGCTGATCGTTTAGTTTTTGGGGGGAGGAGAGGAGGGTACTATCTGCTTGGTGCTCACACAGAAGAGCCTGACCTGGGATTACTGTCCATGTTTGACAGAAATGGCATCTGAAGGCAGGAATGTTCACTAGACAGTATCTTCATGAGAGAAAAGAATAGTACATAGTATTTGTATATAAATTGGAATTTTAATGGATTGAGCTTATTGTGCATTAAGATTTTCTTTTTTTAAATGTTGTGATTGTCCACTTTCTCTTTGGTATTAACAACCGGGAACAAGAAGCACCAGCACATTAGTTCAATTATTTCTTAAAGGGGAATTTAAACATAAACTCATCAATACATTGTACGACTCACCTGACATGCCCTGTTTAGAGATCTGGCGGTCGTAGATCTTCTTCTCCAGCGTGAAGTCGCACACCAGCCGGTAGATGTGACACGGCTTCCTCTGGCCGTAGCGGTAGACGCGGCACACGGCCTGCGCGTCGTGGCACGGGTTCCAGGAGGCGTCGAACACCACCACGCGGTTCGCCCCGATCAGGTTTACGCCCAGACAACCAGCCCTGGGGCCCAGAGAGGTCAGAGGTCAGGTTACGCCCTGACAAGTCACATCCATCAGCACCCACTAATATGACTGGTATTGTGTGTTTACCTAGTTGACAGCAGGAAGACCCACGCTGAGGTGTTGGACGGAGCGTTGAACTGGTTTATAAGCCTCTCTCTCTCTGAGGCCGTTGTGCTTCCATCCAGTCCTACAAGACATCACACAACCGATAGAGAGTCAGAACAGGCCAGACTACAACAGAGTGCAACTGTATCTTCTGCTACGGATAATCTAGAGGTATATTAAGACAACAAATGTGCGCAGAGGACACAAGTTCCAAGTAAATGAAACTATGATGTAGTTAAACTCAATTCCCTTTTAATTGGCTGACCAAGAGACATTGTGGATACAGCTCATATTTTACAAGACCAGTCTTTAAATATCTCTGAAAAACCAAAACACCAAGCTGTGAATTCCTTTCTGTGCCTGTGGAGAACCATAAATAAAGGTCTGGCTGTTTTCAAGAAACACCAGCAGATGGCAGCAATCATTGTAAGTCAATGAGAGGAGCAGAACCACAACCAGACCAATGAATTCCAGATTCACACCTTTATGAGTATGTGCCAATATTTAAGCACTGTGGGGTAAACTTACAGGACAGTTAGACCACCTTCACTTTGCTAAACCATCCCTTCAACCCGTCTCCTCCTATTCCAAGTCCCCTCTTCATGTGGGTTATCTAGCAGGTTTTGAGTTTGGGATATTACTGAACCATGAACAATATCTTGGCAACATTATTTTTTTATCACTTACTGTAGTAGTTGAGGTTGCGGACCCAGTTCTGGTTGGGTCTGTCCCTGCTGGCCGTGTTGGGCGATGGAGGCACTGGTCTCTTAGATAGAAAATCCTCAATCACTGTGAGTGTTGACAGACTCTGACTGCAGGAGGCAGACAAAAGGGCAAAATTAGGGATTGGACCTCATGCGAGAGAGGATCAGTAATGTAAATGTAATACAAAGGAGAATTGAACCAAATCAGAAAAATAAAAGCTGAGAAAAGGTCAAGTTTAAAGTGAGAGTTGCTTCGCATTTCATAATTTGTTGAGCTATTATCAGCTTTTGATTATTATATCACATATATGGGGAAATAACAAAGCACTCTGGTGTTGTCTGATCCGATACCTGAAGACGAGGATTTTGTCTCCCTTCCCGACGCTCTCCTCTATCAGATGGAACAGCAGCACCATTTTCGCTGAGTGCTCCAGCATGCCGGGCTTGTAGTCATACAGGATGTCCCTCGCCTGGCCATGTGGAGAGAGGATATTAGATTATTATGTTAGAATGCACTATTACACAACACCACCTTTACATTCATAGATCAGCTGAAGAGACGTTGGCCTTATTTAAGCAACTGAGACTGACTTAAAGAAAGAGAGGGGTAACAACCAAAGCTGGGAACTCTTGTGAAATGCTCACCTTCACACTATTCAATTCAACATACTTTTTGGCATGATGTATGCACAACAGTATCTCATTTGATTTAGCTATATCACTGAAAATACTTAAGTCATCACAGTTCTTGGAACTGGATCTTTAATGGACAGTTCATAATTCATTTTTTATACTGTGGGTGGCAGCACTGAACCGACGGCAGCGTCTCAATAAGGGGAACAAAATGTTCAGCTTACAACCGAACTGAGATTTAGGTGGAGATTTTGAATTCCAGTGTTTCAACGTACCCATTCGTAAGTGATGACCTGATTGGCTTTCTCCTGCAGCTGGTTAAGACTTAGTCCACCAATGGGGTTAGGGTTCTCAAGGGGCTTGGACTTCTGATTGGGTGCGGTTGGACATTGGGTGAGACTTGTAGAAGTGATGTCATCAAGGTCCAAGTCCTGGTCACTGGCCAGGTTCTCCTTCTGTAAGGCCTCGTACAGCACGTCTGGGTGGTTCCAAATCTGAAGAATAACAGGAGATCCGTGGCGTGAAAACACACTCAAAGCCACAATAACTGCTTTTGTCAACTATGATAAATACACAGGAAATCATCTTGGTGCAGAAACATGTGTACTTGTAACAATATTTCAAGGACTGCAAGAACTCAAGAGAGAGAATGAATAAATACAATTTAAATAAAAGGCTTTAAACTAAATTGTTGTGAAGAAATCTGGCATAGATGTTAAATATATGTCTTTTGTACCCAGGTAGCTTTCCACTCACACACCCTCCTCCTCACCTTGCAGCAGACGCAGAAAGCCTTCAGTGGGTTGAGGCTGAGCCAGCCGGAGTTTCCTGCCTCTCTGAAGCGGTTCATGAACTCGGTGTAGAGCGCCCTCTGCAGGGGAGACAGGCGCACCAGGATCACATGTTCCTCTTTAGAGGGCAGCTGGTCCTTCAGGACGTCGTGACCTCGCCTGGAACAAAGTAAAGTAACAGTCAATATTTGTAAAATGTTATTAGAAATCAAGACTTCTTTTGTCTAAGAGAGCCAAAATGTCACTAGAACCTTAAATATTTGAGGGAGGTGAAGTTTTGCTTTCTGGGCAGTAGCTGTGGGCAGCTGTCTCACCTCTGTACGAAGCCCTCCAGCAGGCTGTGCAGCACGTGGCTCCTGTACCGCATCAGCTGGACGTCCTGAGGCGTGCTGTCCACACACTGCCCGTTCAGAATGGGACGCTCAAACATGTTACTGAACTCCTGCCTTGTACCTGAAATACATATCGGATGTAAAAACTGAAATCAGAAGGAAAATAAAGGACCAACACAGTCCCACAAGGACAAACATTTTCATGCTAATTTCAGCGAGCGATTGGTTAAAACAAATAGCATACCTAGGAAGTCGGGCCGGACAAAGTCGACCATGCACCAGTACTCGATCAGGTTGTTCTGGAGCGGATAGCCGGTCAGCACCACGCGGCGCCGGGTTTGGATGTTCTTCAGAGCCTGCGACGTGCTGGCGTGGCAGTTCTTGATGCGATGGCCTTCGTCACATATCACCACGTCTGGACCGGGCCGGGCCAAGGCTCTCTCGATCCCTGGAGGAAGAAAAGAAAAAAGATATCTTCAGTGAATGTTGTAAATGTGCTTTAAAAAGTAGCATACATTGCATGCTCTGCCCATATTTCCACTTCTCTTTGTCCCTCCCTCTCCTCTACTCCTCTCCCACCTTTGAGCAGTTCCTGCTGCCTGTCCTCTTCATCCAGGTCGATGACGACAGGCCCTGTTGTTTTCTTGCTCTTCTTCTTCCTCCCAGCCACAAAGCTCTTCTTCATCGACAGGAGGCGGTACATCTCGTAGCCCATCAGCAGCACCCCTCCGTCCTGAGCCCAATCCTCCACCACCTTGGCCCTGGTCGCTGTGTTCCTGGGTACCGTAAGAAAAGCTACGTCATTGTTTGCGAACAGCGAGAGACGAAAAAAAAAAGAAAAAAAGGACAAAACAAGAATTAAGTATTGTAATCAATCTAATTGTAATTAATTACCAATCAATTACAAATTACTAATGTAATCTAATGATTGCTTGGACATTAGGAGAATGAGGTTACTGTGTCACTTTTAGTCATGGCTGTATAACATAAGTTGTACAATCATTTTGCAGCATCCCCTCTTCACACACACACACACACACACACACACACACACACACACACACACACACACACACACACACACACACACACACACACACACACACACACACACACACACACACACACACACACACACACACACACACACACTTTCCAGCACTGGCAGCTGTCAAAGAGGATGATGCAGAGGACGGGCCAGATGGGGATAGAGTGCAGAGGCAGGTCAGATCAGAAGGTCAGCGTTGTCTTTTTTTTTAGAGATAAAGAAAGTCTTTTCACTGTTTTGCATGAATGTTATTGCATCCAGCCTTTTAAATGAACCAGTCGCCGCTTGTGTCTGAGGGAGATACAGGACTTCAAAATCCTATAAAAAGTATTTCATTCTTCTTTCTTTTTCTTTATCAACTCCCTCCGGTTACTCACTTGTGTTCGTCGTTGAGGATGTGAACCTTAAAGGCACGAGGAGTCACCAGTCCCGGGTCGGTATCTGGCGGTAACGCCTCCGGGGGTGGGACCCACATGTTGAACTCTGACAGCCAGTTCTGCAGCGTGTTCACCTGGGAGGAAAGTAATCGATAAATAATCAATCCTTACATCTTCCAGCCTCCATATTGATTTTGTTTCACTCACATAACTGAAATATTAGTTCACACATGTATTACCATACATCTGATGGCAAGCATTGTGCCCAAGCTCTTGTTCTTATATTCGTTCATATGGCCTCATCGATAGTCTCATACGCTGATCATACTGTGTGGCTAAAGCTGCACGGTTACGTTCCCTTGCATTCCAACATAACGTCCACAGGTGCTTACGGGTACGATGGCGAGAACGGTGTGAGCCTGGGTGTGTCTCAGCAGGACGTCGATGAAGGAGATGACCTGCAACGTTTTGCCCAGGCCCATGCTGTGAGCGAGGATGCAGCCGAACCCGCTGCTGTCGCCGAACCGCTCCACCGACTCCACCAGGTTGTCGTACAGGAAACGAATTCCACCGATCTGAGGACGAGGCGGGACAGAAGGAGATGGAGGATTAATGAGGAAAGGGAGGGAAAAGAAAAGAAGGAAGAGGATGACAAGGATATGGTTGGAGCCGTGGCAATAGGAGAAACGAGCGAGGTGATGAGGATAAAATTAAATAAAATCTAGGAGGAAGCGAGACAGAAGCGATATCTTATTAAAACTGAATGAAAAGATCACAGTCAGCAGGCTGTCTGTGACTTAAAAAGGTCATGAAATCTGAATAAAAAGGTCAGCAAATGTTCACAGTATGACTAGAAAAAGTCCCATTCAAGGCAGATTTGGACAAATCAATGAAAAAAAAAAAAGGTTTTCATTGTTACTTATTGATTTTACAATATTCAGAAACCCATTTACTCATACACACATCCCAAAGCATGTGCAAGGCGGCCAGGCAGCAGTAAAAATACCTGGTGAGGTTTGACTGCTCGCGCCAGCTGAGGCGACAGGAAAAGGTCCTTCTCCGCAGCCGGATGGTTCAGGTTGACCAGCACCCTGCCCCGGGGGTCCGGTCGGTTCAGGGCATCATTGCCGCGCGCGCCGCTCGGCTCGCTCTCTTCTTCCTCGGTGGTGAATTTGCTGCCGACGTGGACGACGGGGTCGCTCTCGCCCAAGCTCAGATCGATCACATCTGCACGGAGGGGGAGGAGGTTTCCGAAAGTTACACTGCGGGTCTTGTAAACAGTTTTTCTACCTCAATGTTCAGAAAACCCAACTTGACCTGGCAGGTGCAAAGAATGGAGCCATTTTAGAAGAAATATAGACTTTTCAGGAGGGACCTTTTGTTCTCCACTGATCCAAAGAGAAAACTGAGGAACTAAGGCAGTTTTACAGCAGAAAGGCTGCAGCTTTCCTCATAAAAACTACTTATTTGTATTGGCCTCGATACGTTCATCTCAAGTGATGTGGTGAACCGTCGCTCTGCCACGATGTTAAAAGTCAACGGTATCAAGTGGTGAAAGTTCCACAAGCTGGCGGCCTGTGAGGGAACGACAGGGAGAGGTGTGTGTGTGTGAGAGAGTGTGTGTGTGTGTGAGAGTGTGAGAGAGAGCTTATATAACTGCAGTGAATGGCTGGTTATACAAGTAGGATTAGAGTGGAGGGGGAGACATTATGCAACCCCAACTGGAAATGTCACTGTGCCACTGTGAATGTGTGTGTGTGTGTGTGTGTGTGTGTGTGTGTGTGTCATAACCAGGATTAGCCAGCTTTATTGCTCCAAAGACCCGCTCTGCTCTGCCCCGCAGACACTCTCTCCCTTCATCTCTCCTCCCTCCATTCCCTTTTCTCTCCTTTGCTTTGGTCTTTTTCAGCTCCCAAATCAACATCTCCGTCTTTGTTCATCCAAACGACGGGTTAGCTAACTCTGACCCTGCAGTCGACCGGTCTCTCCCTCATCGTGTGTGTGTGTTCGTGTTGTAGGTTTGTGTGCCTACATTTTGGTCTCAGTCTTCTTAACGTAGAACGTACGTGTGTGTATTCCTGACTGAGTGTGTGTGTGTGTGTGTTAAAAGTGTGTGTTTATCCTTGACTGTTTGAGTGGCTCTGCATGTATGTGTGTGTGTGTGCACACTTGGCCAATAAGGGAGCGTACATGAGGTTTTAAATATTCTGATGCACATGGCTGCTAATCTATGAAAACTCCACACACCCCTAACAAGAACTGTTTTTCAACTTCATTGTTTAAATGTGTGCAGGGAGACTAAGTAATCGGTTTAAACGTTTCCAGAAAGGCTTTGATGTTCGTTCAGCCTTGAAAGAATTCAAAGAAATCTGTATAAATGACAAGTTTGTTTGAAATGAAGTGAAACTTCCTCCATATTGTTTTAACGTCAGGCTGAAATGGGCCCATAAGTCTCTCACTCTGATACATAGCGTCTTCTTATAACACTAAATTGTCTCTGTGGACATGATGTTGAACATCTCCAACAATCATTCCTACAAATCATCCCTAAGATTTCAGATGGATACTGGCCCAGATATCTGCTGTGTTGTGGCCCTTTGAGTAAAAAAAAAACTCATTCAGATTTGGCTTGTTTTTCAATCCTCCGTTATTTCTTCTAGAAATTCAAGCTGACGCAGTCTTTTAATGTGCCTTCTTTCCAGACCCTCGGGCTCAGATAGCAATTTGAAACGGAGTGTGTAATTTGGTAAATGCGTGGCTGTCATGAGACTATTTAGGCTGCTTTGCAAAGGATGCTTTAGAGATGTGAGGTTTCCACCCGACCCCGACAAACTACCAGGAATGTGAATTCAAGCGATATCTCCTTTTGATAGATCACTTCCTCGGTGACTACGAGCAAGGTATTGGACTTCAGATTGCACCCGTGGATGGGTTTATGTCCTCGAACTGGACGGCATATCAAATTGTAATTGGCGCATTCCTTCTAAAAACGCGTTTGTATGCCTGACCTGTTTGGTGTGAGCGCTCTGTGGAGGTGGGCACGTTAGTCTTGCTGAAGCCTGCGCTGCTGGAGTCCAGGCAGATCACTCCCGGTCGGCCCGGCCTCCCTTCTTGCTGCGACGCCGATGACGCCGCCGATGACGCCGCGTGCTTTGACACATCACCTGGAGAGAAAGAAGGACGGGGACGATGCAGCAGATCAAGAGGGTTAGAAAAGGAAAAGAAGACGG
This sequence comes from Cottus gobio, assembly GCA_023566465.1. Lineage (NCBI taxonomy): Eukaryota > Metazoa > Chordata > Actinopteri > Perciformes > Cottidae > Cottus > Cottus gobio. The sequence continues at coordinate 19,071,715 of CM042215.1, forward strand.
GGAAGCAATGAGGGACAGGAAGGGAAGGAAAAGAAAGGAAAGGAAGACGAGTTAGTTCTTTCGTTATGTGCAAGCTGGTCCTCTGGAATCTGTTGATGTACATGTCAGAGATTTGACGGACCAGTGGATGCTGTCAATATTCATGGAGCCATTTTTGAGGGTTAAATCATCGTACCAGTTGTGTATTCAGGCAGCAGTGGTACGGGGAAATCCTGTTTGCTCTGCTGCTCCAGACGTTGCCTCCTCTCCAACTCGTCCTGCTGGGCGGCTTTGGTCACCGACTCCAACTGATGCTCCCTCAGTAACTTCCTACACGGAGGAAACAACATGTGTTTGTACACGGTATTGTATTTGGTAACTGCAATAAGACACCATGGTTTTCATCGTATACTCATTTATATCATTGTGTTTTCAGATTTACACATTCTGATTAAAAAATAAGTAGCTTATCAGTGTTTGCTATATAATAGACATGCACCTCGTAACCAACAGCAATGACGCCACTATTTAACACTCGCATACACAAACGTCGGGGTTTGATGTTATTGTAAAGACGCCGTTATGTGAAAGCCACAGTCTATGTGAGGTTGAGCTACATTGTGGTCACTGGCAGCCGGAGGAATGAAGTCGCAGACGCACGTTTAATCAGTGACGGATCCCAGCAGTAGTAGACCGAAGGCTTAAGAGACGCAGGAGAGAGATGACGAATCCTATTATTTAGCCAGAAATGAACGTCATGAAAGATGTGAATACGAGTATGAGAATAGGAGTCTTTCTATACTCAGAAACACAGACTGGTGATTGTGTTGTAATAATCCATTTCATCTCAAAGTTGACTGGTTACTGTTTACCAAGCATGAGTCATTTTCAAAAATCTAGTTTAATGGCTTAAAACAAAAGATGGCTCATTTGTAATAATAGGTTATTGAGTTTGTATATCGTGTATTTTCACATAAACAAAAATAAACTTTGTGATTCATTACTTTAATAGTAACCTGTGCTTTAGTGCCATGGCAACAATCCTTTCCAAGTTTAGGGATCAGTTTCTAAATAAAGCGGCTGACTCTACATCTGAAGCTTTAACAATGAATGACAACGGGTTAATTATCGCAGTTTCTTCAGGATCCTGACCGGGTAAACAAGTGGGCGTCCATTTGAAGTCTTCGCCTGAGGCGAGCGCTGGAGGTCAGTACCTGATGTTGCGCCTCATGTGCGCCGGTTTGGAGCTCCTCTTCTTGGTTCCCGTCAGGGCGGAGGGAGGGGCGGGGCTTTGGCTGGCCGGCCTGGACCGGGATCTGGATGCGGGCTGGGAGGGAGGAGGATGAGCCGCCGGTTCCTCTGAAGGTGAGGTAGATGAGGGAGGGGTGCACTGCCACGCGGCCGAGTCGCCTCCCTGAGCCTCATTCTCGGAGCTGAAGGGGGCGCTGTGGGACTGGTCTGTGTGACGAGGACAGGAAGAGAAGAAGTCTTGTTATTGACGTGTAATAAAAAAAAAAAGACATATTGTAACATGATGCATGTTTTGAGATTAGATTCTAATCACCCTCGATAAATATTCAGACTTTTACAAATACACTGTATGGCTTCTCTCGGCTGAACGTGCTTCACAAACCAAAGAAGAGAAGATGGAACTCTGTCATGTAGAAACATTTGAAAGATTTAACTTCTGCAAGTGAAACAAAACATTGATTCATGAATCATAGTCAGAAGTGGTCAGAAGGGTGTGGATGGGCACTTCAAAAGACTATTAAGATAATTTTTCTATTTTTGATGAACATCTGCTGTTTGGTTTGTGAAAGTCCAAAAAAAACACAATCCTTGTTTCTAAGGAAACAAAACTAAATGGCCTCTGGCTGCCATTATTTAAAAAAAGAAATTACATTTTTGTTCCAATATAATGGAACAAACTGGATCAAAGAATGAGTGGTACATGTCGTTCTACACACACATCTTTACAGCTCGTCTATCAGAACTTCTCTCGAGCTGCTGCCATTTTTACAATCGGGCATTAAAATGAAAACTTCCTCCAAATGGTTTGACTCATTCAGGATGCTGATGCCAGATGGAGCCTGAGAGGATTTCAGTTTTTAAATGTAGTCAAATTGACATTTTAACTTAACTACATTTGCAAAACACCATGAACAATGAAGATTTCTCTCATCCTGAACCAAAGCCCACTTCAATAAAAACATGTAGAAATCTTAGCACCTTTTTTATTCTGTTATCTTATTTTTTCTTCTTCTACTTTTATTTCTATTTCACCTTTCTTCTTCTCTCTCTCTCTCTCTCTCTCTCTTTCTCGTTCTGGCAGAGACACACTGAACCAGATCTGAGACTTATGTAAGACCTGGATCATAAATATGGACGGCTTATGAAACACAAGACAGGGCACAAACACTGACACACACACACACACACACCATATGTAACCAGTGCAGCCAAGAACTGCCAACACATACACAATTTACAGTTTAAACCTTACACACAAGACATGTTCCCTGCATGACACCTGGCAAACACACACACTCACTCCCTCTTAACATAATGAAGCGTGGACGCTGGTGATGAGCGCTGAACAACAACTTACATAAAACGCCCCTTCAGTCCATTTACGTGATAAGAAACTTCTCGATCTGGCTGCTGATGACACCAGTCTGTCTCAGTTATCGGCGTGAAGAAAAAGTAAAAAGAGTTATCCGAGCACAAACGTTTAGAGCCCTCGTGTTGGTATGTTAACGGTAAAAAAGAAATAAATGGTGAGACATCAAAATACACCTAATGACAGACATGCTACATTAGAGGTCTTCATGGGTTTCACTCACCAAGTAAGCAGATTATAAATATACACATCAGTCGAATGTCTTTTTATTGTTTTGGTGTATTTCTCCAGCCCTATGAAGACCTCTGTGCAGGAGTTTCAGCCATGCCTTTCTGTGTCTCTTCTCTTGGCTACAACAAACAGGACTGGAAACACAAAGCGCTGTGGTGCATTAAACTGAATGACAGATGTTTCCTCAGGCTACGGAAAACACTTTCCTTGAGCTGATAATGAATATATATATTTTTGAAAGCTTGTTGAATGGATGTAATATCAGTTGGAGATAAGAGTTGAAAAAACAAGAAGTTATTTCGCATAAAGATGTCCCAGATTTGATATACACGTCCCCGTTGGGCCCCTCTCTCCCTGAAACCCAACCTTACAGAACAGTTATATAACGATTCCTGAAATGCACAGAGCCTCATCAACACACACATACACACACACACACACACACACACACACACACACACACTGAGCACTCTAAAGAGACACTCAGAGGGCAGGCAGGAATGGAAAGAGGAGAAAGGAGAGAGATGAAAGCTAGGTCATCATTCAAAGAGATACACTTCAGAGTGAGAGGGGGTGGACACACACACACGCATGTACAGGTACACACACACACATTCAAAAACATGACAGTGACGCACACAAACAAGAACACACAGACGTAGATTCTGGGAAGCAAGGCTGTTTCCTCTGCTCGGGTCAAGAGGAGAGAGGAGAGAGAGAGAGAGAGAGAGAGAGAGAGAGAGAGAGAGAGAGAGAGAGAGAGAGAGAGAGAGAGAGAGAGAGAGAGAGAGAGAGAGAGAGAGAGAGAGAGAGAGAGAGAGAGAGAGAGAGAGAGAGAGAGAGAGAGAGAGAGAGAGAGAAGCAAACCCGTATCCTTTTAGTGACTAATAATAATTCTGTACGGGATTTGGGATCTGGGAGTGGTCGGATGTAGCGGGACGGGCCATTAGAAGAGTGGCCGCAATTACTGACAGTCCAAACATTTAACAACCACTTTATGTTTTTACCAGAGACCTTTATCTGTTTCCGAAAAGATAAGGACCTCCGGTTGAGTTGGATGAGGAGACTCATATTGTGTTGTTTGGCTTGCATTCATGTATCTGGCTGGTTGAGTTATTGACATTAATAGTTTACTGAAAATGTTCCCCTTTGTTGGACTTTGTTTTTCGTAGAGCAGTTTGTAAGCCGCCACTCAATCACATGGACGCACACGTCCTGATTCACACACGCAGACTTACAGACGCACATCTTGGGGAAGAGTCTTAGCGCTCTATGATCAGAGCGTGGGGACCGCTTATACAACAAACGCACACACACAAAAAATATGTTACATAACTAATGAGTCATTCCATACTTGCCACTGAGGACCCAAGAAAGCGAAACTTAGATTGTGCCACACACACACACACGCACACACACACACACACACACACACACACACACACACACACACACACACACACACACACACACACACACACACACACACACACACACACACACACACACACACACACACACACACACACACACACACACACACACACACACACACACACACACCATAATGCTGATCGTCTGAATTGACAGTAAAGGCGTGTAGTAAACTCCAGGACTGGGTTTGAGAACTTTCTATTGATGTTGAGACATTTTCTTCCCACCAGGAAATGTACGACAGAAGAAGATTGTTTTCTATTCTAATGATAGTGACACTTTAGTCGTCACACTATCAACATGTTTTTTTTGTGCGCTTTAGCCTGCTGGCTAACGAGACCAGAAATATAAATTGAAGTCACAAACCTTAAACTCAACAAGCAGACTGAACTCATCAGGCTTCATCAGACTTACTAAAGTCCTTCATCAGGTCAGAGGAACTTAACGACTCACACTTTGACAGCTGCCACTAAATGTGCATGAGTCAAGTGGAGGTGACATCTTCAACCAACGGTTGACCTGCTGCTCCACTGAGCAGAGAAAGTGTCTCGATGAAGCGCTGAATCATCGTCAGTCAGCAAGAATATTTTCTGAGCCATTAATGTCTCGTGTCTGACACTCCCTGTGGGTTTGGGAGTTGCTGCTCCTCACAAAAAAACCACAACAACACCACAACATGTGGAAAGATATGCGGCTGCAAAGAATGTGAAGCCACCGGCAGCTAATTCATCATTGTTCGTCTGTATTTGGAGTGTGTGTGTGTGTGTGTGTGTGTGTGTGTGTGTGTGTGTGTGTGTGTGTGTGTGTGTGTGTGTGTATGTGTCTCAGAGGGGAGTTGCAGTGGGGGAGTGTCTTTGGCGACCACAAGGTTATATAACTGCACCTACGTATACGTTAATTGTTTCTATAACTCCACGCACGGCTCTGTTGAACACAACACCGCAACCATGCAACGGCCCTGAGAGTGTGTGTGTGTGTGTGTGTGTGTGGCATTCCCTCAAGTGATAGAGAATTCATGTATACAGTATCTAAAAGCAGCAAGAATATAGCGTCTATGAAAACCTCCCAATGTGTTGTCCATCCATTCCTCTGTGATCAGACAAATTTCTGTTCCTGTCAGGTGCGAAAACTCTCTCAAAGCTCGGCGGGTGAATTCAACAGTGTTGCAAACAGCTTGAGACGGCACAGAGCACGGCTCGCTCTGGACTTCTCGGGAACAGATGGCTGAGCGACTGCCCTCGAGCTCCCGGACACCAGGAAAGATTTTAAATCTGTAAAGTCGTCACACAACATTTTCCCGATCTGCTCCATTAATCATTTTCTGCTGACCGAGACGTAGCCGGTCTGTGGGTTCCCCATCTGAGATCTGGTTTCTTAGAAAAGTAACTGAATTAAAGATCCACTGTTTTAGGTGTGTGTGTGTGTGTGTGTGTGTGTGTGTGTGTGTGTGTGTGTGTGTGTTCTGCGGTTACTCTCTGAGCAAACAGGTCCATCTCTTAAGGTCTAAACTGTGCTGCCTCTGCTATCGGCTCCTCGTGCCTGTGAGTCACTGACCTACATACTGAAACCGATCACACGGCACCAGTGGACGGCCCGTCTGGGTCACGGCCGGCTGCGTCCTCCAACCGTCTACGGAAACAGATCTGTTGTGACGGCAGACGAACGCGGCGGAGAATTCTTCACGTCATTTGTCACACGCGCGCACACAAATAGAGGACAAACTGTTTGGTTATCCAACAATAACGGGTTGGGAAGAGAGATTCCAGGAAGTGTGACAGGAAACGGAGGGATAAATAATTCTTCGTAAGAGTGATTTTAGTGGTTTCCAGGGAGAAACATGAATCAATTTTGTGTCCGCTCTGCTAGGAACCATAAATACATGTATTCTCTCGAAGTTACTTAACGGGTTTTGGAAAACGTAAATGGGAATTGTGTAACAGCTGACTTTTGAAAAGAGGGCAGCTCTTGTTGCAAAACAAGAGTCTGAGGCAACGCGCCAGGTTGGAGAGGAGAGTTCATGGTGAGGGAATCAAACGCTCACACCTGGCCATTACATGCCAGAGGCACTTGAAGTTTTGAAAAATAAAAACAATGTAAGTATTGATCTGTGTTTAATTAGAAGGTTTGGATATTTAACATTTAAAATAATTTTAATTTAATTTAATTTGTTTAATTTAAAGATTATAATTATTATCAATAAGACAAGTATAAGGATCCTGTTAAATGGAGCAGCAGGAAACACAACAACCTTTAAGGCGTGAGGTGGAGGACATTAAATGGAGTTACTTCGCACGGCAGCTGGATTCTCGTTATTTCCCGTTATAACACATCTAGTCAGGCTTCAAGTAACGCGATGGTGTCAGTTAGCCAGAGCGGGGAGCGATCAGCATCCTGATAGGAGCTAAGGGAAGACACAGGTACAACAAACAGAACGTATAGTGGACTTAAAATATGTTAGTGATTTCCTTAATTTAGAAAAAAGGGATTCGTCTCCATTTAAAAAAACAAAACATAATTCCCACTAAATCCCATTTCCAATGAGTTTCACATTATTTATTTAAGTTGTAACCTTCTCCAGCTCGCTCACCCAGACACATCATTCCCTTTCATTTAAGCATCTTCCTGCACACGGACCCGTAACATCTAGGATCAAGTCAAACAGAATCACTGACAAACAAGCAAACAGCCAAAAACCCACGAACGAGCATTTCTTTACGCATGAAGGCCAGCCGGTTAACTTTCCCAGCAAACTGAAATGTGATGGAAAAACACAGACGTCAGAACATGATGATTTTATCTTACAGTCACCAGCCGATTCAGTTAGGCGTCAGTGAAGGGGGTCAAACGAGGTCTGTTAACGAGGTCAGCAGGTTAAGAGTCGAGAGCAACGTTCAACTCAAAACTTTTCATTTCCACCTCGACGCGCCTCAAACGGTCGCTGCACACTGCAAGACGAGCGGCTTTATTAAGAGTCACACACACAGACACACAGACACACAGACACACACACACACACAGGCCACCAACGCCGAGGTTGGTCAGACAAGGAGGGACACTTATGTAACTGCTGCCTCTGGCTGTTACACAACCAGCATGTTCACAAAAACCTCACATCCTGCGCACACACACACACACACACACACACACACACACACACACACACCACGTCACGCACATGAGCAACACACTCGAAGGAGGAGTATAGTGACATTAAAAGAACATCTATACTTATAGACACACACATTCAGATATACACACACACACAGTGGCCCATATGCATTGATGAGGGTGTACGCCCGAGAGTGTGTGAGTGTGTGTGTGTGTGTGTGTGTGTGTGTGTGTGTGTGTGACCGGCTGTTGACAAGAGTTCATAATGTGCTCTTACTTTTTTTTAAACTTTTTGCTCTTTTCCAAATTGCAGCAACAAGAAAAGTGTGGGAGATGATTTGATGCGGGAAGATTGAACAGACAGAAAGAGAGCGATGGCCACATGAGAAGATAAACACACACAAAACAGATCAATATCTCAAATATATCCAAAACAAGACACACCAAACCTGCCAGATGGATTTCACGTGTGTCGTCCTAAACACTTGGTTGTACGTGATATGGTGCGTTTATCTTTTGAATTGGAATCCTTTTTGTTTTTGATTCTATCTCAAGTTGATTCATCTTTTTGACATGTAATCAATCGATCAAGTTTAAATTGTGATCATGATATTTTAAAAAGACTGCTAGTCCCTGTCTATCATACGAGACTAAAAGAACGGACCTGGTGGATTACTACTCACAGAATAATAATTACTCCTCCACACGTTCTTCACAGTGTCTGCAGGGGTGAACTGAAGGAGGAATATCCCAAAGATCAGACGTAGATAAATAAACCGCCGGCTTTGTGAGGAGCCCAAACCAAACCAAGGAATAAGATAAGATAATCCTCTATATACTCGTGGAATATAACAGTTAACAAACCGAGATTCATCTGGGTGGCAACTTGGCTTGAGAAAGACAAAAAAAATACATTTAAAGACCACTGCAGCGCTGGACATGACCACACACACACACACACACACACACACACACACACACACACACACACACACACACACACACACACACACACACACATACACACACACACACACACACACACACACACACCTTATATAACAGTCTGCCCTGAATGAGTTATTAAGGCTGCTTTATTAGAGCGAGGGCAGGTGAGTTATGAAACCGTCCCGCTGTGTGTGTGTGAGTGTGTGTGTGTGTGTGTGTGTCAGAGAAGTGACACGACACAGAATGATAACAGATGGGAAGAAAAAGGGAAAGATTGACAATGACTGTGATAGAGGGAGAGAGCTGTAGAGGGGTGAGAGGAGGGGGAAAGCTCAGCTTTGTAGGCCAGTGTGTCACTGCTGCTGAGGAGGAGGAGGAGGAGGAGGATGAAGAAGAAAGAGGAGGACGCACACGCACACACACGTCTGGAGGCTGCCACTCATTACCACTGTGCTGGTCACACTATAGCCTGTTACATAAGCTCTTGTTGGCAGCATTCAGAACACAGCCTGTACTTTCAGCCTCTGATCAACCTCTGAGAAATTATTCCTACTAAAAGAAAAAAATATCTTTACAGCTCAGGAAAAATGTCACAACACATCAGACTACACAAAGGCATTTTACAGCATCTGAATCATCAGTTTGTCATAGCTTTAACTTATCTACTCTAGTTTTGTACTGAAGGGGTTTTTTCTGTTCCCTTTCTGTGTTGACCGTAGCGAGGGGTTGGTCGTGGACGATGTCTGTACACATCAGTGAGAAGAGAACCCGAACAGACGTTCTGCCACCTGGGATGCGTTTTCAACGTCATCTCTGAGACGCCAGCGAGTGGCGGGCTACATATTTCTGCTTTAACTTTAAGGAGTGTGTCAGATCCGACTCAGAGTCTCCACCCAGAGTGGCAGCTCTCCCCTCAGGTCCCCAAGAGCCGGCTGAACCTCCCGATGAACGGACATTCCTGCCTATGGGCAGAACCATAAGCCTGGCCATGGGGGTGGTGCGATATGCCGCATTGTCAGAAGATGCCGTATGTTTTTATTATGGCACAACTGGCTCTAAGGGGACATTAAACCTATGTCTTATCTCATCTTAACTAAGGGATAAAAAAACAACAAAAAAAGAATAGTTAGAGATGAAACTGCATTTACATGGATCTATAATCTGTAAGTCTAAAAAGCCTGAGCAGTGAGAGACGAAGGGAAAGAGCAAAGAAGCAGAGAAGAGAGGGGAGGGGGCACGAAGGCATTGTGCAGCCATTACCCAACAAAGAGAACTTAAAACAAAGAAAGCCGCTGTATGATCAGACAGGGGGAAGCAGAGAGATCAAACCCCCCAGACGTCTAAGGAAGTGAGAATTAGAGCCTCTGAGCCGCTGGTCTGAAACTGTACAGGTTGTTCCTGCCCGCCATGCCAAGGCCAATTACAACCGAACAGAGCATGCAGGGAAAAAAAGAATCGGTACAACAAGTTCCTTCCTGTTATATTGTACCACAGAGCTGTTACTTTTTTTTTTCCCTTTTCACAATAAACCATTCGTCACTGATGGACAGATTGTACTCGCAGGAAGAAAACAGACACACACACACACACACACACACACACACACAATTTGAGGGAGAACAGGGTGTTCTTTTAGCCTTCATCAAGGTTCACCATGTTACGTTTGCAGAGATGGTGAGGCATCAGGTCTCTTTTCACAACCAGCCAAACATCTGGAGCAATCCCGAGAATTTACGAGCATGCAGAGCAGACATTTGTCATTTCTTCATAAAGGATCCTACAACACAATCGTCAAGCTGGTGAGAGGCAGGCATAGCGGAGCACGGTGCCCCCTGAGCAAAACCAAAGCAAAACGTAAAGAAATTCAATTAAATACATGAAAATAATGATCTGATGACTTTTTCAGAAACATTTTTGTTGTTTTCTTGATATGTCATCTTCAACCCTGGGCTAAATGATCTTCAACTGCTTTTGTAGCCATTGTCTTGTCTCTTCTCCGGCACGTTAGATTTAAAATAAAACAATTAGTGCAAGTGTTGACTTCAAGCTTCAATCTGTTTGTGTCCACATCTATATTGGGGGAGCACTGTATGGGACATTGAAGCCACCGGGTAAACGATACTAAAAATGCAGGCGGGTCACCAGAGAGTTTATCTGTCTTTGATCCAGCAGACTTTACGCTTCACCTCCTGAGGCTCTGCGTCTGTGAGTCAGAGTTGTTGGACGATCAATTTACAACGGAGTTCTTCCCCCCGTTTATGTTAACGTGTCCATTCGCTTGAGTGCCCCTAAAAGTGCCATCAAAAGGCCTGTACATTCTCATACTGTTTGTCTGAAGTGGACACAAAAACCCATCAATTAAAAAGGTAAAAGCCAGCTATTTGAGCTTTAACTTCAAATATACAGGCTGCACTTCCCAGGAAGAAGACACCAGCAGAACCTGCAGAGTCTCACTGAATGATGCACAGAACCGCTCTGCACACAGACCTCGTCACTGTTGTCACTTTCTCATCAAACACACCTTTTTAAAACCTCAGACATTTGAAGCAGTGATGCAATGCAGGGTTTTCTGACCTGACATGAACCTTCACGGGGGAAATTCATGGCCCAAATAACTGCATTTAGCATTAAGTATTTAACATTTCAGTCTTTTTAGTGGTACTGCCTTTCTTTGGGGTTTTGCTGGTGTCACGGTCTGGGACTCCGGCTATGGGGTACTGGCGCTACCTGGTGACCTAAGGACGGTACAGCGGGCTGGCTGGGGGATGGGGCCCGGCTTCCAGGCTCACACCTGGGACTCGTTCCTAATTAAGGCCAGAGTAGAAATACGAGGCAGCAGACTGGACTCGTCACCGCGACGTTTGCGTGTTAAGACACGGTGCATGTTACTCTCAAGTAACTTCACTCGGAGGAGTAGCGGTTCTCAGCCGTGGCATCTGGATCCTCACAAGACCACCCCGCTTGGTTTTTTGAACAAGTGTATCCTGTACCGGCGCATCTTCCGGACTTCCTGATTTCCTGTCGAAGTTTTGTTTTACCTTTTGGATGTTTACCTTTGTTGGACTGCAAGCCGCTGCCTGAATAAAAACTAAAACTCTATTTCCAGTTCTGCATACTGGTCCTCATTAGCTCACGGGGTAACCCGTGGGTTTTTCACCCCAGAGACCCGGGTTCGTTTCCCGAGCCCGGCAGTCCTGACAGCTGGTCTTGAGTATATTGCTTTGGCTATGTGAATACATGAAGAAAGGGAGCACATTACATGAAAAGAAACCTCTTCATAGATTTTTACTTTCATCCACCCAGACAGACTGCAGGCTGCGGCGGCGCTCTGACCCCGCCGGCCTCCTCACGCGTTTACCCCCCTAACCCGCTGGTCTGAACAACCATATGTTTTCCTGCCTCCACATGCTCACACTTCCAGCATGGCCCAATCCTACCCGGGCCCACCAATCACGCGGCGGCATTGGTTTAGGTAACCGTAGAGACAGCCAATGGGAAACGCGAGAGAGAGAGAGAGAGAGAGAGAGGCAACGAGAGAGAGGGGCACGCATGGGAGAGACCGGCTGAAAGATGGCGAGATGGCCGGCACGGGGGGGAAAGGGAGAAAATGGGGAGAATAGAACGGAGGGAGCAGGGACGGACCAACGTGGCTTTAAAGGAGAGAAAATGGGAAACGATAGCAGAGCAGAGAGAGGAAACACACGAGGAGACTGATGGCCGTGCATGCTTAAGTAGTTATGGATCCAGTGTTACACAACAAGGTTAAGTAACTTAACGGGGGTCAATCAGCTGCTGCCCATTCGAGACCCTTCTGAGATGCTTGTACACACCAAACCCCTCCTTTGCTGCTCATTACACCTTCTTTGGATGCCGCTGGAAGTCATGATCTCATAAGATGAACTACCAAGTGTTTCTGTGGCTTTCTCTGCAGCGTCTCCCGTTCTCGGCGCGTCGCCCCATCACGAACCGTTCTGCATCCCCTCGGATTTCCCTCTTTCTCTTTGCTACTTCCAGATTTTCCCACCAATCTCTCTCGTCTCTTGCAAAAACTTTCTAATCCTTCCCTTCGACAGACAGAAAGGGACTCATCCTTTCAACCCTGCCTCTTAGGTCGGGGGGCGATGATGTCACCTACCTGCGAATGACTCCGATTCGTCTAGGAGCAGCATGGTTATCGAGTAAAGACAAGAGCCCTTCTTCTCAGCTTTCCTTCTTCCTCTCCTCTTTTATCTCCTGCTGTCGATCTCACAAAATCACCCCCTCTTTCAGGGGGAAGAAAACCTCAAAAAGAAGCAAGCGGGAGGTGTATTTCTCCTCTTCTCAGCCTTGTTTTAAAGTTGGCTGGTCTTCAATCTGCTGCCTCAGTGACTGACTGCCTCACTGCCTACTGGCCGACCGCTGTGTGTGCTCCTCTCTGGTAAATTGCAACGAGAATGTGAGGCAGAGGCATGCAGGAGGGCTGGCAGTTGAAAAACTTACATAACCCCATCGCTGTAGCCGGGGCCCACTGAGGGGGGACTCGTACGGCCGTGCGCTCGCTTTCCCCTCCCTTCCTAAAAAAACTCCCAAACACACTCAGGAAAACGGAGCGTGTACGGAAGCAGCCGCCCACACGTTCACGCTGCCTGTTTGTGTGTTTTTGTTGGTCAGTAAAACATACATTTAAGTACACGCACAGTGAAACTTGAAAGGATTAATATTTCTGCTACCAACAGTAGTTACTAAGTACTTAGTAGTTTTTCACGCTGACACACAAATCCAGAGATCAAGAATTTGATTGTTTCAAGTACTATGTCAAACTAATAGTCTACTTCCTCTCACACATGGACTCTGTGGACCCAGACAGACGACAGCTTGTGTGTGTGTGTGTGTGTGTGTGTGTGAAGCAGAATGAAGGAGGAATGTGGTTGCAGAAATGTGTGTCAAAGTCACTGAAAAACACCTGCACACAAAAATAAGAGCTGATATTGAGCAAACGCTATATTTTAAAAAGGTAATTTACACTTTGTCTTGGATCAAATGTGTCAGACAATGGCTTAAAGCAAAATACGGTTTTCTCCACTTAACAACTATACTACTAAACAAGATCTACCACAGGTAAGGCCGTTTCCCATTGGACGAAAAAACCTTTAGTAGCCATGGCTGTTAAGTTGACAGACACCTTTCTTTGTCATCTCAGATGTTAAACGGGATACACCACGGAAAAAAACAATAACAACAAAGGCTCTTCTACTGGCAATGTAGAAGGAGTCTTGTTCCCACGTATAAAACATCCTGCTAAATAAATATCTTTTTTTTTTAAAAGGAAAAAGAAAAGGTGAAACTCCAAAACCATATATTCACTTGAGCATCTGGAGACACTTTAGCTCCTGTGTGGAATCACAAAATGTACATTTCTGTACGTACCGCGTTTGTAAGGGTCCACACAAACTTTGTGGTGTTTTCTGTTTGGTTGTTAGGATTAATCTGTGGATGTACAACAGCCCACTGAAAACCATACTGCCGACTAAAGAGAATACAATATGTCCAGAGGCAAATTTGTCGGATTTCTGATGCTAATTAATCCAATTTGTTACAGTTTTCCACAGACCCGAGGGAACACTGTTATGAAGGGTTACAGGAAACACTTCACCCTGGATTTAAAAGGATCATTGCTACACGAGACGCTGCTGTAGCGAAAACGGATTTTGAATGAAATGAAAAGATGTAAAACAAGATCCAGGCTTCTTCCAGAAACAGCAGCCTGAGTCATCATGGCCAAGGTCTGCCTTAAAGGGGACAATTTACCCACATAAATGTAGTTTCATCCACATACAGAGCCACTAAAGTTGTCGTGAATCGAGACAAGGATATTTCTTTTCAACAAGAGCACTGGTTTCATTACATGCCTAATGAAACCTTCGAGCTCTGCTCTCCCTGAGTAACCCAGGCACGTGGCCCCGCACTACATATAGGTCAGTGTGATAGTTGTGCCAACATACAAAGCACTTGGAAGAAGGCGAAGAGCACGAGAGAAGCCAGGACTAAGAGAGATGACAAGAAACTGATGGGTGGAGAAAAAAAAACTAACGAGTAAAAGCAGTCACACACTGAACGCGTGAGTCAAAAAATGATTTAAGCTGCTCACCCATGTCATGAGGTTGGGAGTTGTTTCTGTCTCCTACTCTGGCGAGAGCTCCATGCTTCCCTTTACACTTTCAATTCAGCTGTTACGTTCCTCCTTCATGCCGTAAACACAATCAGTGCCCCGTCCAACCCGAGCATGTGAAAGTGTCTGTTCGAGAGTGTGTGTGTGTGTGTGTGTGTGTGTGAGGCTCTCAACATCTAGCTCTAGTCTCGTCTTGCAGCTTTACCGGCACTCCAGTGAGGACAGAAGGCCATTGGGACAATTACAAAACAATGAGAACTTGAAAGCTGCCCGGCCTGTCGTGTGTAGGAAACCCCCCTCCCCCCACCTCCCACCAGTTTTTCTGTCTACTTCCTCCTCCTCCCTCTCTTTCTCTCCCTCCCCATGCCAACTGACACAGGAGGGAGTGTGATGTCAGCGAGCCACGCCCCCTCTAGACAGGCGGCCTTAGGTAACAGGTTTAATGGTGTTAAAGCAGGAAATGATGGACAGGCAGAGAGATGGAAAGAGGGTGAGAGAAGGGAGGAGAGGAGAGAGCGTTCGCCACAACATCTGGACATGTTCATTTGTGGTCGTTTCACTGGAATATTGTGAAGATCACGACTTTCAGCGCATTCAAAATAACATCCAATCCCTCGTGACTGACAGGAATTTTAGTGTACGAAAATAAAATTGTGTGGGAATACAGAGGAGGAAGACGAAAGAGGAAGGTGTTAACCAGACAAAATCATAATTTAGTCTGGACGGACTGAGGCATCTAAAGAATAACTAGACTCTATGTACCTCATATCAAGGCCTGTCCACTTTAAACTATGGTAAGTCAGAAAGTAGGTTGACAGAGTGCTGCAGTTGAATAGATTCAATTCTAATTAGTCCCATTTTTGGAGTCTTTTATGTAAAAAAAAGGCTATTTTTCTCTCAGCAGGCAGCAGTTACTTGGTAATTCAGTTTACACCTTGAAATGTATTAAAATGTGTCTCCACATGCGTCTGGAGAATCCATTTCCCACTTTTTAGCAAAACAAACCTTAAAAAAGGGGTGACGACTCAAGAAGCAGAGATGAATTAAATTCAAATTCGTGTTTGGCTTCACAGGACCAATAAACCCATCATAAACACTACAAATGCCACAGTGAATACCATCAACAATGCCAAGAGGATTGACAGAGAATTACCGAGAATATATCCTATAAACATTTAAACTGGAGATGATCATAGTGATAAAGAGTAAAAGGAAAGAACAAGAAAGGAGGAAAGGAAAATAATTGATTAAAGAGTGGAAATTAAAAAGTCGATCAGAGGAAATTATGAAGTCAATGAGAGACAAATCCGTGATAACAAGGGGAGTGTGTACTTCAGGACCCCTGTAAACCCGAGGTGGTGGTGCAGGATTATCCTCACAGATCACTTTACACACACACGAAGGTGAGAGCCCAGTTTCACATGGCTGCACTCACTAACCCACATTGCTATGGAGCCTGGGGGAGGAGCAGCCAGCGAGAAACATGGAGGGGGAGGAGATGAGAGGAGGAGGAGGAGGCGGCGACAGCAGCAATGTTAAGCAGAGGACTGCCAGGCTAAGCATGAACACACACACACACACACACACACACACACACACGGTCACCTTTGCCCCACTACCACAGTTCTCGTATCCAGCCACGCCTCCTCCTGCGAGGAAGGAAAGCTCGCATTTCACTGTTTATATAACCTACATTGACCAATAGAGAGAGACAGAGAGAGAGAGAGAGAGAGAGACAGAGAGAGAGAGACAGAGAGAGAGACAGAGGGAGATGTATTTTGTATTCTTGTATACTGTTTCGGAAGAATAATTCAGAACCTTTACTTAACTTATAGTAAGTAATAAATAGGAAAACCTCAGCTCAATCAATCAATTAACAACCAATCGCATCACAAAATCAACCTCTTTGCTACCAGTCACGTATTGGTCAAATGAGACACACACTTCTTAACTTCACCAATCATGTCAACGCACACGGTATCGGGCCGCTTCGTATTTGGCTACAAAGTGGACGAGAACATGTGTCAATACGCTTCTATTCCTGTTGCTAGCAGTAATTGTACTAACTATGATCCACTCTGAACTGTTAACACAAATCAAATTGATTTATTTTACGGGAGTTAGAAAGGTCTGAGGCCGACGTCAGCAAGAATATGTGAAATGCTGAGGAGTGAAGTTCAAGGTGACCTGGTGACCTTGTGACCTGGTGACCTGGTGACCTGTGCTCGTCACAACACTGAGGGCTGAGAGCAGCTGGAGGCCACGCAGGAGCTCTGCTTCACATTTAGCCGTGACATCTTTGAAACCAAGATAACAGTAACACCACAAGGTTCATTATTTGTTTAGATATGTTTTTTTTTCTGAGCACTTTCATGCTGGTTTAAGAAAATCTGAGGTTCAAACGACTTCCCTGTGATGATTTCCTTCCCACAAGTGAATTACAGTCATGTCATGAATCATAATTGAAAGGTGCTCTTTAATAATAACTAAACTGGTAAAAATACATGATAAGTATGTTTACGATTGTTTTTGTTTTTGCTAAACTGTTAAAATTATTTAAAAGCTCCAGGATTCATTGAGAATCATGACATGGTGTCGTAAAGAAAAACATATTAAATCTTTTTTGCTGACTATGAGTTTGCGTTGCCTGCAAACATTTGGGCTTGTAAAGATCTTATCTGCTCTGAGTCATTAATTTTCCTCCTAACTACCAGAAGAATATGAAATATGCTGAGTCTGTCTGAATAATTTCACCCACCAGAGACTCAGATGATGATTTTTTTTAAAAGGCCCGATTGATATCTGATTATAAGACACACAGCTAACGCATGATTCAAAGATGGCAGGTGGCTTCACGGATGAGTTGTTCCAACTATTCAAACACGGTTTGTCATCGAGTCACGACCTCACCTGATCTCTCTCTCTCTCTCTCTCTCTCTCTCTCTCTAAAACACACACACAGTACGATCTGGCAGTCTGGTGTGTTAGTATGTGGACCAGCTGGTGTTACTGTATCACCACCTAAGCTTCACTCTGTGCACCGCTTAATCAGGTCACACGCACACGCACGCACACACACACGCACGCACACACACGCACACACACACAAGATATCTTTCAAACGGACCGTCGGTATTTGGATCAAGTAACTTGTGAATAATATATATAATATAGAAGTATACATCTGTTTGTTCAGTGTGTCAGTTACATATTCAACTAACATTTAAATATACGTTGCTCTGGTGTCAGATGTCATATCTGGTGTTCCACAGCGTTGAGGGAAGGTGATGCATCTTGCAGACAGGTGTCTGTAACGTTGGTGGGAGTAAACATGTTTACTTGTTTTTCTTCAGCGAGAGAGTGAGAGTGTACTCTGCTTACTCACACCTACACACAGGTGGGGGAGCAACAGGCTAATTAACGGACTATTACTCTCCTGCTCTCTGGAGTCAGTGTGTACGTGTGTGTGTCTGTGTGTGGGTGTACATATGTACGTGTGTGTGTGGGTCTTATGAAAGATGTGACTAAATCTCATGACAGCCTCATCTGAGCTCAGAGAGCCAATAACATGCAGCACACACACCTCAGTCTGTTCAGACACAAACTCTTGCATACACACACACACTACAAACACTGAAATGCACCATGACAAGGTGGGGACACGCACACTCACCAGAACAAGACATCCCAGCAGACAATATTAATACATCTAGTGAAATATACCTAATATCATATCAATATATACAATATACATTATATATAAACTTCACCAGTGGGTTTTCATCACATTTGTCAGATTTCTCCTCTTTGACCCCCTGAGCTCAATTCTAGGATCTCATTGACCTTGTCAGTGCTTTCCCTCAGACACATGAGAAGTCATCTCTATGTTCACATGTAGAACCTTTTGGCAACGGGACAAGATTTTGGTTTTCCGTTTATAGTCCAGAGTAAAAACTAAATCCGGTCGAGCAGGCTTTGATTGAATGCAGGTAAACAGTGTGCGTGGACACATTGGCCCAAATGCAATCTGGGAGCCACCAGCTGAGGTCTGACGAGGATTTAGATTGGTTTAAAATTAGCTTGTAAATACGAATAGTTTTACATTTTAAAGATGCAGAGATGAGAACATTGTTGGTTTGTTTCCTCATGGTGGGACAACTGAAACATCCGGTGTGAGAAGCACTCAACATGCTCCAACACGTACAACACGTACTCAACGAATCACTCCACGTATCACTCCATGTTTGGCATCAATACACTGTTTATGTTCTATGAATTATTCTCATAAGATTGCAAAAGAATGTCCTTACACGTATTTAAACCTAGACTCATTTACCATTGGAGTTGATATTTGGGACCAATTTTCAATATTGAAAATAACTTGCACGGTGGTGTAGTGGCTAATCAGTTTGCATGTTCTCCCCGTGTCAGCGTGGGTTCTCTCATCTGAATTGCCCATAGGTGTGAATGTGAGTGTGAATGGTTGTCTGTCTACATGTGAGCCCTGCGATAAAAGACGGGGACGTCAAACCTTGAGGAGGAAAGCGTCACAACGCTGAAGGGGGTCGGCGTCCTGGTGACAGTTGTTATGGCAACCGTGGGACAGACGCAGGAGACAGCGAAGGGTGATGACATCACAAGAGCAAAGCAGAGCAAAGTGAGGAAGATAAACGTGTAAAGGTGATTTATTTTCCTCCATCGGACACTTTCATTCCTTCCACCAGCTGATAAGACGCCAGATGGCGAGCTCTTTGTGATCTGAGAGAACAGAGTCCACCTCGGGCTGTAAACACAATACAAGATGGCCCTCAAACGCTGACACACAGCTCAAAAGGTACCGGACCGCAATGCTGGACAAGAACGTGTTGATGATAATAAAAAAGATGTAACTATCGTGGCACAAGGCAGATTTTTCCCAAGCCCAAAAAGAGATTGTTGAACCCTTTTATAGTTACTTATAAAATAAATGCTTCAATTATCTGCTTGGTTCACTCCCTCAGGCTAACGGCATTACTGCAGTGCCACCACGCAGCACATCACGAGTCCTGCATCCATTCAGTGCTGCATAGAGAGGTGCATTACGGTGCGGCTGCCAAACAGCAACCCCATCAAAGAAACTGTAAAAACTGGCCTCATTATTTCACAACTTCCACAATGCATCAATACGTTATTCTCATCAACACTCTACACGAGCAGCGGCGTCAGCCGTCTCCTCTTTGGAGGGACTGGTCCACCTCTGAAGGGAATCGAACCAGCAGCCTTTGAGGTTCTGCCACCTCCACCGCTCCACCGGGTCAGTCATACAACGCTTGTGGTAAAAGTGCTTTATGAACACAAGCAGGAAGGACCTGAGCCTCTTTTTGTTGGATGGTTATTGGTACAGCACCATCAATCATCAGCATCATCATCATCTCTCCCACTACTAGCCTACTAGCGTAACAGTGATATGGCATCAAACAGGGTCCTGCTGCTGGGATCAGGACAACATGTACTGTTTAACGGTCTGTTGAAGAGTTCCTCCCTGCTGCCGAGGCCCAAACACATCCAGCAACCTGCCACATGAGAGGGTTACCCAACACTGACTCGCAGCTCTCCACAGGCTGGAAAACCTGTATAACCCACCCGTTTACGGCCACGCTCCAATCGGCAATTACTTTCCAAAGTACCGACGCATTTCTTTAGATTAATAGTTTGACTGCTGCTTTTTCCCCCGCTGTCTGGCGAGAGAGAGAGAGAAGGTATTTAGTAGTGAGAACAAAGTCGTGAATCGCGATAATAAAACATAATTTTTTTAAAGCACAAATGAACACACACACACACACATTTAGCTAACAATAATTACACAACCTATTCCTTTACCGTGAATACCTACTTCTAACTTTAAAGCTTGAACTTCATTCTCCAACAGCCCTTTGAAGGAGTGATCGCAGCACAAAATGTCCTCTTTTTACAAGAATCTGCTTTAAGAGACAAAGGTACGACAGAACACACACACGCCGCTGGGAGTGAAAGCATGAACACGAAAGAAAATCAAAGCGGCAGATTTGAGATTCAAGGACGATCGTTGTTCCTGCAGGTAATCTCACTCCTTTGCTCTCTCGCTCAGGTGACACTTGAGGTTTATTTCACTGCACGTCCACGCAAAAAGCACATGGGAGGAACGCTGCTACGCTGCATTAAGTTTATGAAATGTAAGACGGCCGTTAACGCGGTGCTCTCTGATCGTGCTGCCCCTCCCACCGCATCTAACATCGTGAAACAAACCAAAACACACGCTGGACTGTTCTTTCCCTGTAATGAGGTCAAAGTCATCCAAAGACTGACGTCGTTTTTGTTACCCAACCAAACTTGAAATCTTACCTCCTACACACAAACACACACACCGCAAGTGACACCCCCCCAACCCACACACACAAACGACTCAGCATCTAATAGAACCAATGATGATTCATTGGGTTATGCAACAAATGCTGGCAACAGAAGAAGTGAGAGGAGACGAGGGACTTTAGAGGAGTCTGTTTCCTGAGGGAGGACAGAGCGCTCGTCTGGTCACACCTGTGGGCCGTGCAGCTGGTTCCAACAGCGCCATGTCTTTAAAAGTGTCTGTGCTGGAAGTAGACACAAACCATGGAAGAAGAAAAAGAAAAGAAACTATGGCCAGTCCTCTGTTTGTTTCATCACGCTCGCCACCTTTCTTTGTCTCGTGTAGATGGCCATTTATAGCATTCCAACTCACCAGGTATCCACTCATCCTCCTCCTCCTCTTCATCTCCATCACTGTCTTCGTCTTCATCTTCATCAGTGGCGTAGCAGATCTCTCTCGCCCCCTTCCCCCCATTCAGACGCTCCTCTTCTTCAACAGACATCCTGACCCGCAGGCTGCCGCTACCTCAGCATGGCCGCAGTGCTCACCTGAAACACACACACACGCACACGCACACGCACACGCACACGCACACGCACACACACACGCAGATGAACGACAGAGCAGTCGAGTCGATGGCAAATGTACCACGAGGAGAGACACACAATGAGCGAGCTCTCAAGAGTTTCTGGGGTGCTTTTAGAGCCCCATCTCTCAGCAGCAGGAACATTACATTCACATTACTCCCAGACTTTGATGTGTGCCAGAGTGAGACAATCATAATCTGAAACCACAGACTCTTGGCATGCCCTTCATTATCAGCTGTTGTTCGCTGAACAATTGCTTTCTCTCTCGGATTAATAATATTCATAATCAATATCTTAATTGTTGCAACAGATCACAAAAATGTGATGTCATTCAACGTCACAGAAATTCTGAGCAATTTAGAAAGCACTGGCTCTCTGGATGCATTTGATCAAAGGTGACAAATATCTAAATCACAGAACCTCCCGATGGTGAAAGACTCCCTTGACCTACATTTCGCCTAAGGCGATAATTCTTGTTTACGGTGGTAAATGAGGTTAAAACAAAGGCTTTGCGTAATGCGCCCTCCCACTCAGAGGATTCCAGACACGGTGTTACTCTGATCAGCTGCTGGCTCACCTTGCTGAACATTACACAGCAGATTACACAACAGGTGCTGCGGCCTAGTTGACTTATTGGTTTTACAACACTATGACCTGGTGAACTCGCCTCGCTCTGATGTTCTGGTTGCTCAAAACATAGACACGTATAGAGGTGGATATAAGATCATATCATCTATTGAAAGGTTCTCAATTTGGAATTCAGAGAAGGATATAGCAGCAAAGTGGAGCAATGTCTACCTATGTGTGTTGGTATCTGGCCTTCTTACGCAGCCGGGCCTAGTGTCAGTGTGTCAGACGACAGCAGCGATTTTATTCTGCATTTTATTCTGCATTGGTTTTTACCATGGATTGAGGAAATAAAACACCTTCGTTGAGGGAACAGTGAGTGGGATTTAGGGGGATTCATTGGCAGAAATGGAATTTAATATTCATAACTAAGTCCTTTCACCTGAGACTAAGAGTGGTTGGGTTTTCATTAGCTCAGAATGAGCCGTTCATCTTCTTCTTCATAAAGTCTGCACTGTTTAAACTGCCCTTGTCCTACAGTAGCCCCAGAAGAATAAACCAACCAGATAGGGCCTTTCACGTTCTTTTACATTACCTGAAGGCCACCGTCGTTCTCCAAAACACTTGGAACGGGAGGGCTGAGCAGAGGGGGAGTATAGTTGGTGGCAGGATTTAGATGCAGCTAAATTCTACACACAGTTTCTGTAAAAGAAAGCGATATTTACTGTGAGGGCCTGTGTTGCTCTGTACGACCCAAACATCCTCCCCAGCCTCCTCCTTCGGGCCTTTGTTTGATGCTATACAACCATGACACCATTTCCCCCAAAAAACACTAAATATAAAAATACATTCTTTTAATAAATAACAATTCCTTCCCTTTTTTCTGGATGCCAGTTGTTATTCACATGACTGGAAGAGGTCCTTAGAACCCTAAAAGCAACAAATGCTGTTGCTGCTGTTTTTTTTTGTCTTCACACCAGGTGGTGAAATCATGTCGGCCTGCAGGTAATATCACACACAAGCACTGAGGGTTCCCCCTCTGATTGCTGATTCCTCAAAAAGACCATAAGCATCAGAAAGCACGACTCTCACCACGTTATTAAACCACAGAACACACTGATGGGAAAAGTGCACTACAGTAAATTGGGAACGAGCTCATACAGTTCTTGGATCCGTGAAATTCTTACGCAGCATTAAATGCCAGGAAGTGTTGGCTGCACACTTGGGGGCCGTTATGTGCGCCTGTTACTTGTGAACATACTGTTTGTGCAACTGTGTATAAGGCTGCCATTCAAAGCCAAACAGAGTAACCATCTTGTTACAGACATGGAAGACCCGTCATTAAGACGTCAATGCTGAACACATCACTGGTACCAAAGCATATGGTGCGATTACAACTGCACCTTTAAGATGTACAGAAAGCCTCCACATGGAACTCCTGCAGACGGTACACAACCAGCCAAAGAAACCTGCTTCATACATTGCCATCAGGTTTTATGTAACTTTATACACCAGGGGAAAGCAGGCCAGCTCAGTTCATGTCAGGCCTTCGGGGCTGTGAAATAACAGTTGCGTAACATACAGTATATGAGAGCTACTCTAAGCAGTTCCATGTCGGAGCGGCAGCATGAAGGTTCGACTCGAGGTTTCTGTTTCTTCTTACCCGAGACAACCTTTTTAACGACCTGGAGGTGGACATGACGCATACCCACTAGAGCAAAATGCAGCTGGCCTGCAATAACCTTTGTGAAGATGATGTGCAATGTTTCTCAAGACTGTGTATCAACTCAGTTTCATGAAGGATGTCCACTGGGTGTGAAAAAGTATACGAACACGTTGAAATGTGATGAAACCACTCGCCACAAAATACAGTCCCAATTTATGACCACGTAGGTATAAATCCATGACAGTTACAGAAAGAGGCTTCAGAACGGTGGGATTTATTGCGGGGATGTTGCAATGCACACTGTTCTGAGCAGGTGTTGGACACGTTGTGTCCATTAATGCTAACTTTGGAGCTTACAAACGGCTCAATGAGTTCGTTTCCGCTCTGCGCCGCTCTGACATTCTCCGGAGGGTGCATCGGAGGCCAATCTGGTCGTTTTTTGGCAAAAAAGTCCAATGACACCAGAGGAGCATAGGTGGCTCCTGACAAAACAGCAGAATAATAAAGTATCCGTCAGACATTCTGCACCTTGAAAACTGAACCTGGGCACTTTTTGAGTTTAATTGCAGCTCAAGCAACAAAGGCAGTGTAGCACCTTTTAGACAAAGCATTGATTTGATCATTAAGGGCTCACGTCAATGACTGATATCTAGTTGGGAGACATTAAAGTAACCTTTAGTGGAGAGACTTATATTACAGCAATTTAAATGAACAACCAGGCTAATGTTAAGGCTGTGCTATTGGTAAATGGTTTGATTTAAAATACTAAGGAAAAATGCTTATTCGTCAAACATATTTCAATATGACTCGCAATTTATTTTTTCATTCAACCAAATCCCATATTTCTTGGTCGGGATTTTTTCAATGACAGCTATTCAATGTATTTGCATTCTGTAATTGCCTCTCGTAGTTGTCATTGCTATTGGCAGGGTCCACCTCTGCAGAAGGGAACTCAATTGCCAACACGCGCATAAGGGATTCACAGGAAAAGATGCGTGCATGTACTGTAATGCATGGGGGGAGAGTGGGGGCAGGGTGGGCACTGTTACTGTTGATGGTTTGTACAACAAAAACTGCAACACTGGAAGAAATGCTAAAGCAGCTTATTTTACAAAAACATTTAAACTCTAGTGAAAATACTTGCTTACGGTGAGTTGAAAGAAGAGAAGAAACCACCTGTGTTTTACACCGTACACCAAATGACCTTAAACAACCTCACACAGCGAGGTGTTCCAAGGACATCTCACTCAGCCAACATTGCGTTATGGAGTACAGCATTTCTTTTGGCCGAGCCAGACAGAGTGAGAAGCAATTTAAATTCAGTGAATATGGAAACGGGATGGTGATGAGTGCAAAATCTAAAAAGTAAAGGAGGGGAGTAAAAGCAGAAAGAGCGAGGCATGAAGGATGATGGGGGAGATGGACAGAGACAGGAGGAGATGTGGGAGGAAGAGGGGGAGGAGTACAGAGAGGCACGGGGGAGGGGAGCAGTCTGGTCTGTCTGGTGTCCTAATAACACCCCCATGACCAAAGGGGGGAGGGGACCAGATAACCTCAAATTCTCTGGTAGAAAATAGGACAACACTGCAGCCTGATCCAGCAGAGATCTTCTCCTCCCAAAAAGAAGAACCCACCACTCTGAGCATGTCAAGGCACATGGACACAACAGAAGCTCCAAATAGTACAATTTAAGGATTTTCTTTATAGAGACGTAATATATTTTCCAGAATTAGCATTTTTATACAAATGTCTTGTTTATTTTCATCATCAGTTACTCTGCCAATTACTTTTTTCATTCACTGGTTTATAGTTTGGTCTATGAAATATCCCCAATGCACCCCTCCCCCCAACATTTAACAAATGCCTGCACAGGTCCAATGTTTAAAATCTTCACAATTTTTCTTTGCGGCAAAGCAACCACATGGATGATGAAAAATGACATTTACATTTTCTATTGATTAATCGTTTCAACTTCTCGTCCGTATCTCGGTGAAACGTTCATTTCAGGTTCATAGGTTTTATGTCTATTTTGTACTTTAAGTAATCGGTTGGCTTCATCGTCACTGGAAGTAAGAAGCTGTGCCGTCCATTTATCTGTTCCTTGTTGCTTTGGGCTGCATGAACAATGGCTACTTTGAGGTCCCTCAGTGAGAAGGTGGCTCCAGGTGAGCTACAGAGGAGACGGTTCTTGTTTCATCCAGACGGGTCCCAGCACATTCTCAGCTTCGCAGTCTTTCTAACGTCATGGTCTCAACCGGACAGAGCAGCTTATTGCATGTTTCCATTACATCTGAAAATGAAACTGAACATACAGTCGGGCCAGAACACAAAAAATCCTTTACTGTCTCGATCAGACGTTTTATAATTGTCCATCAATGCCAAAGCTTGTGACTGCAATGTTGGTTTTTTCACCTTCCTTTCAACACACCCACATTATTTGCCAGAAGAAAACTGACTTTAATGTTAAATATCATCCATCCATCCATCCATTATCTGAACCGCTTATCCTGTTTAGGGTCGCGGGGCGCTGGAGCCGATCCCAGCTGTCACTGGGCGAAGGCAGGGTACACCCTGGACAAGTCGCCAGTCTATCCAGAAAAATATCAGAAAATATCAGAAAATGTCAATGTGATGGAGCTTCTTCCCAGAAAACAGCCACAATACTTTTGTCATCCATTCAATATTGTTTAAATGTTGTGCTGTGGCCTTTAGTTTCCACATTGAACCTAATCATGGTGTACATCTCACTATAAAGTGAGGGACCTCTGTCTCTACATGTGTGTGTGTTCTTTGCATATTTTGAGAACCGTCCTTCCGATCTACGTCACACTAGGTGGGTGTATTGGTTGGGACCCTCGGGACAAGTGGCACGTTCAATATTAATAAACTTGAATAAACAACCGAACAGCGCTGGGCTTCAGGGCTCTGCGGAGTCGGGCATATCATCCGCAGCTGGCAGCTTCAGGGTTCCAGACAACGCTAGCAGCGATACCGGCAGACAAGCATTTGGCCCATTCCAAAGGGTCACATGCTCCTAAAGGCCACGCCCCTAAAGAGGGAACTGCACTCGTTTTGACTCAATGTGGTGAATAAACAGACCTAGTTTGTGATTTAGGTTGATAACACGGGGCATTCTTACAGAGAAGTGTGTCCTACTTAAGGTTTAGACAAAATACTCCATAGACGCACCCACAGACAAACACACCATGTAATTACCTCTTTACCTTCTCAGAGAGAGCGAGTGAGAGAGAGAGGCACGAATGATAAAGGAGGGGGGCAGTGAGAAGACAGCTGCTTGCATAAGCTGCCTTACATAAGATCTGGCTAATAATGCCACTGTGCAGCTAGTACTAGAACAAAAGTTGTACAAGATGTATGCCAAGATGCAAGGACATTGTGTACCTACACACACACACACACACATATGCACACACACACACATATGCACACACACGCTGTAATTTCTCCACTCTTCCATCCCTCCCTCTACTTCAGAGCTTGAAAACCACCACACAGTTTATTTTTTACTCAACTTAACTTCCCACACACACATTTGTCCCTCTACGACCTTTGCTGACATAAATCATTCCTTTTCTACTTAGATTATCTTTAGCCTAACACTAACTAATTTCCCTTAATTACCGTAGATTTCAGAAAGGCCCTCTCTCTCTCAAGATGTGGAAACTCAAAATAGTTCTTACAAAGAACTCACACACGCACACGCACACACGCACACACGCACACCTTGTATCTTTCATGTCAGGAGTGTTTAAAGGGTTGTATCAGGGCTTTATTATAAGCCCTGCAGGAGCTCAGGGCAGACTTAAAGGGAGAAGATAAAAAGAAAAAGAGAGGGTGGGCGGGGCCATGAACTGCATCAAGTCAAACCTTCCTAAAAAGTCTGATTTAGCATGAAGATGCTCTGTTTTAAAGAAACACTTCTTACATTGTTTTGGAGTTCAGGACTATTTTAGAAGAAGAAGAAACCCCTTTATTAGTCCCACACTTAGTCCCACAGTGGGGAAATTTATCCTCTGCATTTGACCCATCCTTTAACGAGCAGTGGGCAGCCTCGTGAAGCGCCCGGGGAGCAAGTGGGGGTTAAGTGTCTTGCTCAGGGACACAACGACATGGACTGGCTGAGGCGGGGTTTGAACCCCGGTCCTCTGGTTGAAAGACTGACTTGCTAACCACTGAGCCACAGTCGCCCCCACAGTCATTTATAAATGAGCTGTGAGGAAATGACATCATGAGAGACTGAATGGTTGAACTAGAAATGTTTACTAAGGATGTCCACCTCCGTATTGGCTAACTCACCGTCCAGACAGTAATGGGCTGTAAGATGTCGTAAAACACATCTCATTCAAACTCAAAAACTCGCGGAGACATATTCAGGCAATCGGCTCGATGTTGTCGTACGATACATTTCAAACAATCTTGCCAAAATCAAATTCATCAAGCAGTTTGGCAGTTTGGCAGCTTAGCAGCGGCTGAGTGGCGGCGAGGTACAGCAGACTGCAAGATTAGCTGTGGACAGACTCTGAGGTGCACACTCAATCATGGAGGCACGCACACGAGCAACCAATCGCATGCTTCTCCAAGCTGCTGCGTTTTTAAGAAGGCTTTTCTTCACCTTAACATCAGAAGGATTAATAGAAAACACTGCTGAATGTGTCGACACTGCCATGTGTAAATTAAGAACAACAAAGCTTCAATTTGGGTCTCTGAAAACAGATATTGTATTGTATAACACCTTACTTTTGTATTTGATAGGCTTCACGTCCCCTCGCTTGTGTAAGAAAATTACACAATACTGAAGGCTGGTGGTGGTTTAACCAATCAAATCTGGTTGCTTGCGCGCAAACACACACACACACACACACACACACACACACACACACACACACACACACACACACACACACAGAAATACAACAAAAATAAGCTATATTTATTATGCACACCGCATGCTTTAAAGTCACTTTTAAAGTGTGAATACACAACATACTAAAAACCTGCTTCGACTCAGTGTGTGGTGAGTAAGTGGGACACAATGTTGGTCATGATACTTAATAAAAGATTAAGATCAAAGTAACTATCAAAGTTGTTATTGATCAATTCATCATTTGACTAACAGACTCATTGTTAGCGCCACCCTGTGTCACTTCTGCTCCGGTTCATCGGCAGAAATAGTTTCCCACTCGAAGGTCTCACGCAAATTAGAGACCTGAATCGCTGGACAATGCTGACCTGCAGCGACTCACAGAATATTTTTAAATAGCTAAACCCTCGAGCTAATCCCACCACGGTGTCATATCTAATCCCTTTGGCCTGCAGCATCAGAGCACACTTTGACAACAGAAAACAAAAAGATAAGAGGAAACCTCACCCATCAGTGATCACATCTCTTGTTGAGGAGCTGCCAGAAGTCAGTGACAGTTAAGACACCAATTCAGTTGTCTTCTAAACTCTTATAGACAACGTCAAAACACTGTTCATTTTGGTGCGGACATCTGAGCCGCCTCCGATGAGGATGTTTAGCTCTTGAGCAATGCAGGAGCGCACTCACTTAATCAATAGATCCTGAGTCCATGCAGTTGAACTGGGAGGGATCAGAAATCATTGTGCTAAGATGATCTCTAATTGGATGCTGCTGGCTGCTTTCCAGCCAATCAGGGAGTCTTAAGAGGGTTCATTGGGGTTGTTGAAGGTTCACAAGGGGACACTGGGGGGGAAGGGGTTTTCTCTGCTCTACCCATCTGAACCTCAGCCACAATTGAACAACTTATTCTGCCTGCAGTTAATACAAAACTGCTTGGAAAAGACAGTTTGACACTGAGAGGAAGACGACTTGCTCTGACACTGAAAAGTTAAGTAAAACTACACACCAGTTTATGTCACCTTTCTTACCCCTGATGGTGGAAAAACTCCAGTTTGTGGTCAAAAAAAAAGTTTGTGAGCATCTTTTATTCTGATTCATGGACACTCGCCATCATTTTGCACTACAGGAATGAATTTAATTCCATCATCAAGATGTTGGATTGGAACTTTTTTTAAACCATGTGGGCAAGCCAGAAAATATTGATCAGAAAACCAATCTTAGATTTTACATCGATATCTCTTAAAATTTTTTATCT
Organism: Cottus gobio; assembly: GCA_023566465.1. Classification (NCBI taxonomy): domain Eukaryota; kingdom Metazoa; phylum Chordata; class Actinopteri; order Perciformes; family Cottidae; genus Cottus; species Cottus gobio. Next base: position 19,101,504 of record CM042215.1, read on the forward strand.
TCTCTCAGCTTTATTCGACATACAAAACACCTAAAAGGGGACTGAGCTCCAACAGGCAAAAACGAGTGTGAAGGACAGATTGTCCATCAAAAGTATGGTGTAGAATAGAATAGATTGTATCAAAAGTATGGATTGCTGAACCAAAATACGTAAAATGCGATAGATCAATTAGGTCTGCAGTTGAGTCCGAGCTGAATCTTTCATTAGCCAAGAGTCATTCTGATTTTATTTAATCCTGTCATATTAAAATAATTAATTCTCGACTTTACCGTGCAAAATCAACAAATCTTTTCGCTCCCTCATTACGGAAATGGTGTTTTGTGTATCTGCAGCGTCTCTTTCTGACCTCTGAGCTTAATCATTAAAAAGGGCTGAAAACAAAGTCTGCAGAGTTAAATAACTATGACTCAGCAGTTATCTGAGCCACTCAAGTGGCTGCAAGTTTCCTTATTACTCAATAGTACGAAGACGATAAAGTCTGACCATGAACATTTTATATGACACAAGTTCACAGTTCGCAGTGAGCATAAACCCCTTTGTGCATGGCCGTAGCTTGCACTGCCTCTGGTGGCTCGTGTCACGGCTTTAAGGTGTCACATGTGTGACCCTCAAAAAAAACACATGCTGTTGCTTTAAACTGGGACAAACATGACACTCACTCTGAGGAGACGTTAGTGACCAACAAAACACACACACACACACACACACACACACACACACACACACACACACACACACACACACACACACACAAGATAACAGATAACAGACGAGCACGAGGCATAGCCCTGGACACTGGTCAACAAATGACTAATGTCAACAATGACAGATGCATCTGTTATAACCATGTAAGAGAGAGGCTCTTATCAGAGGTTACTGATCCACAGATGCAACGTCGTCAACACTAATATACCACTGTAATCTACAAATACACACACACACACACACACACACACACACACACACACAGGTCAGGTCTCCAGGAATCCTACGTATTCAGGTTACACAGTTGTGTCAAAAAGCCACGTAAACCAGATCTAAAAACACAAACACTCAATAGTCCTTCTATATTTGAGACGTCAATCATCCGACCTAAAACTACATGACCCAAACCCCTCAAGGTTGGACAATTAATTGATTTGTCAATCAACAGAAAAGTAATCTGCAACTATTCTGATGATCAATTAACCATTTCAGTCATTTTTCAGCACATAACATTGTAATCTCTTTTGGACTGGCGGTCAGACAAAACCTTTGAAGACGTCACCTTGGGCTCAGAGTAGGGCTGGGCGGTATACCGTTTCAAACGGTATACGGTATGACTTTTTCACATACGTGTGTTACGTGCATTGAGTCATGGTTTTAATTTTATAACAACAATTAATAACCCGCAACTAACGCGCTTTAACAGGGCACAGCACCACAAAACAACAGTTTGTGACACATAAACAATTTGTAACACTAATAATTGTACATTTTTTAAATTTACTCCGCCGAACTGCATGCTGGGTACAGCCCGCACACTATCACAGAAAGAAGAAACTCCGTCGCTACATTAAACAACGGATAAGAGCGATGCAGGAGGAACAAGAGAGAGCAGAGACGCACCAACACAACGTGTTGCCCAGAGAGGAGCTGTGTCTGCTGGCTGGAGGGTTTGAAAAGTCCGACGTAGTTTAGAAAACGATGTATTGCAAAGAAGCTGAACCTGGAGGGACTTAGGACCCAGGGAAATGCAGGTGAAAAAAACCCGGAAGAGACAGACCGGCTGTCATGCCACACAAACGGCTGTTCACAGCTTGCTGGGCAGTTGCGAGGGAGTTGGCCAGCGAGCGAACAACGAGCGGTGAACAGCTGTTCAGGTGGCCGCAGGTCCTTTTCAGCGTCAATAAATTAATGTTAATACCGTGATATACCGTGAAACCGCCAGAATCTTACAAAATACCGTGATATGCATTTTTGGCCATACCGCCCAGCCCTAGCTCAGAGCGACCGTGATGGACATTTTGTCACTTTTTAATTTGTACATTTCATGACAAATCAGGAAAACAATCAATCAGGAAAATACTCGTTAGCAGTAAATGAGACCGAGGCGCTGTGCTCTGGTTACATTTCAACAACAAATCCATCTCAATCTGTCAGACATTGGAATGTCACATCTGACTGGCTTTGTGGCCATAGAGACTCCGGCTGAGGCTCATGGGTGTCGGTGTATTTGCTGCCATTTGCCATACCAAACTGAAGGAATAAGACATTGAAACAATTCAAACTGATGGACACAACATAACTCTGAAGTATTTTATTCTTAAATAATCCAGCAGTCTTCTGTGTTGAGGAACAAGAAGGATGTCCTTGAATTTAGAGTGGTAAAATAATACATCCTCCCAAGTTACAACTCCATTGGCAATCACAAAGATAGAAGTGCAAGAGCAAACAGGTTCATGAAGACACGCTCTCTCTTCTTAGAAGGGCCAAGAATAAAAACAATCGGAAAATTGAAACAAGCTTGCCCTCACTCGGAGAATAATTCACGACCGCTCACGTCTTAAAAAAGACGTTAAATCATTAAAAGTTGGGATATTCCCCGCAGGAAGGGAGTTAATCATCATAATGGGGGGATTTTCCCCAAGACGGGCTTGGTGGAATCTTTCCATAAAGGGGAAAACAGTTGTGAGGCAAAAAGAAGGCAACCATATGCTCGGTCATTTACCTTATTCATACAGCTGACAGCCCACACAGCCTGGGGTGTGACTTACAAATGATGCCACGCACACACACACACGCACACACACACACACACACACACACACACACACACACACACACACACACACACACACACACACACACACACACACACACACACACACACACACACACACTTGATTATAAAATTAAGTCAATAAATAATATACAAAGAGATAACTTTGGTAACTTAATTTGGTCCACTCAAGACTGCTGAACCTGAATTGATATCGGAGGATTTCTATACATTACTTAACCATAAAAGTACACTCAGTTGGTTTTCCCCTGCAGTCATTCAGAGGCCTTATTGAGGCGGCGTGCATCAAACTGCATTATAATGAGGCGTTTCTAATACCTGCTGTAATGTCACAGTTGAGACACAGTTTGTCAGGAACAGGAACCGAGTGGGTGACCTTTCAGTTGTGAGGATGTTCCTCTGGCAACAGAGCCACCCTGCATCTGGGATGGCGTACATCCCTTCATCCAGCATTCCCTTTAATGCCCACTGTTTAAGGATCGCCAAACATGAACAGGAAAAAACAGAGATCCATCCTTCCAACTCCAGTGCTCGACAGGTATAATGATACGTACAACGTAGAGCGGGGTTGTATGCTGTATAAGCCAGACAGGGGCCCCCATCCATCTCTTTTATCTCTAACTCCGCCTCTCTTGATGACAAACTAGAAATTGTTCGACCTTGCCGACATGTTCTCTGCAATTAAAGATTTAAGAGTTATAAAAAGCCAACCACTGAAGTATTAGTAGGTCAGACACACGGTGGCCCACCACTCCCGAGATAATGTTTTTAAGAATGACTAAAACATGAGAAGCGGTTGAGGTCAGAGTCTCAGGCGGCCTACATGCACTGAGTGAGACTGTGTGGCCAGAAGGAGGAAGGTACAACCGTCGCTGAATCTCTACTCACATCAGCCTTCCCCCGCTGTGATATTTCAGTTGTATGAATGTGAGCAGCGGAGGTCAGTCAGTCTATCACTCTGCTGTTTTACAAGGAGGTCAAACAGACCCTCCCCCACTGGTGGAGGGTTCAGCGAGTTCGAGAAGCTCCCTTTCTGCGCTCGTCTACGGTGTAGCTCAGAGCGACGCGTGGTTCAGACTTAGCGTGTGGATCTGGAATATCAAATCCCATTTGTTTTGTCTTTGAGAGACAACATTCGATACATTCAATGTAACATGAGATTTAACAACTGTGTTGTAATCACTGCGTACGAAATTGTGTTAAATAATTTACATTTCTTAAATTAGGACTCAGCTACCACTCAGAGGAAAATCTTTTCTGATATTTTTTTTTCTATCAATCAAAATAAGACTTTTCATTACAGGGTGGACGTGTTCCTAACTACTTTGCTACATTAAATAAAGGGTTCGATTGGGTTTTTGAGTTGCAGCAAGCTGAAATAAAGCCAACCTTTTTTTTTTTAATCGGACTGACAGATTGCCTAAGAAATTCTACGTTTGTTTTACAAAAATGATTTTGTGTTGTCTATCTATCAGCTTTCTTTGCTGAAATGTGAGAACTAAATGTTGTCCTCTACCTAAGCTGAAGTTAGGTTTTACTTTGGGTCCTTGTCCAAAGATTTGGTCCCGAGAGGGTGTAAGCTCTGAGCCACCAATGTTGCGACCGTGTGCTATAATGAGGCGTAAGCTATATTTGAAACTTCTGCCCATCACACAGCAGTCGTATTGACATTATCAGCCAAGCTGTGCACACACAGTTCCTCCCTTCTCATGGATGACATCTCGTCCGCCATTGATATAAATGTCAATGAGGCCGGCAGTAACCACCCCCCATCCCTCCTTGGCTGTTCTGAACGCTCTGTTCCTGTACTCAGCCGCCTGCTGAGCTCGGTAGCAGGAACACACTGAAGGAGTGATGACAGGATGAAAGGAGGAATGAAAAGAGTGCCACAGTGGCGCCCCTAGATCAACCATTCAGGATTAAAAACTGAAAGATATGGGTCTAAACGGGGTCAAAAACAAACAACCTGACGTGGGTCAGCATGTGTGAGCAGTGTTTTTAAAAGTCGAACATCCCACAAGTTCAAAAGCATTCCAGACACTGACATAAACATGCACTGTGACCTTCACACCAACATCTCCATCCCGAGTCTGGGTCCACAAAGACATGTAAATCTTTGACACCCAGTTTAGTTGAGATTTTTAAAAGACCGTCACTAAAGAAAACACACCGACAATGAACACATTCTAAACTTCCTGCGGCATCTTTTTCCCTTGTTCTGTAAGAGCTTGACTCGGATGAATGATCAAAACAAAACAAAAAGAAAGGGGGAGGGTTTAATCAATTTGCCTCTGGCTGAAGTGGTTTTCTGGATACCTGATCCAAGGTCAGATTAAAAGTCTCACTGACAGTGGAGGCAAACCGACAAGTCTGAAATTCAGACCACCAGACAATTATGGGTGGTTTCATCCCAGAGAGAGAAGACAGAGGCAATCTGGCCCAGCATGAACAGTAACAACCCTGTGGAACCGGCACACATAAATGTAAGGACGCCTTAATTAAGCTTATTAGTTAAAACTTTTCTTTTCCTTGCTATGACGTGCTCCCCCAAAATACAATAAAAAAACACACCCTTCTTTGCTAACTTGGTACAATTAAATATTTAAAATTATTATGAGCAGCTAAACGTGCACTTATTTCTGGTTTAGTCTGAGCGCATGCTTGCCCTGCCATTTTGGAATGTAAATGACAGACTGTAAAATTAACTTTGTGTAACGAAGACACTACGCCACCGGGTTGAAAATAGGCAGAACTACCCTTTAATTTAATAATAACACGGCTCAGTGTTTACACACCCTACAAGTCTGTTTTTTAAAGGGGAACTCCATCAATTTTAGACATCAAAGCCTGTTTCCAGGTTCTGGAGACATATGTGGGGAAAGAAAGTTGTATAAAGCCTTTTGGGGCACCAGAGGGATTCATGGGACGTCACTTCAGTCAGGTACAGTTCTGAAAAGTCTAAAAGTGTATTAAAAAAATCTGGAGGTGTGGAGTTTATAAGTGAGCCCACCAGACCTCTGCAGCCCGTTCCTTGTCTCTGCTCGAAGCTACATTAGCCGCCCCTAGCATGACACATCTATATCTCTGCCTGAAGTGTTGCCGGTTGCATTGTATTGGTGGTCATGCTTTGACAAAGAATAACGTGAGGAACAAAAGAAAAAGGATTTCTAGTTCTGCTGCACTACACTCACTGAGTGAGTGAGTGTTGAAGGTGGAGCCTCAAATACAAAAGTGCTACACACGTGTCATATAGAAGTACTCTGTAACAACTTAAAAAAGTTTAACAATTATATATCTTTTAACGGGATTCAGACTCATATCATTGTGTGGGAAAAATATGATGAGAAGACAGGGAGTTGGTCATTTTTGCGGCATTCCCGAGGACAGCTAAGTGTCCTGTTTCTTTCTTCCCAGCTGACAGTGAACGGGTAATCTCTACACTGAAACACCGGCAGCCGCCTGAGGCTCCCCGTCTGCTCTTTAACCCGTGTGACCTCCCCTTGCGCTTCGTACGTCTGTGCCTCGCACAAACACTTCCCCAAACCACATATCTTGACATTTGAGCTTCAATTTACATAACACTTTACATAAGCCACTTCCGCTTTTGGTTTTCAATTAAAACCCTAACTGGCTGTTAGGTAACAGGAATTGTAGGCGCTCATGGTTTCAGCAGATGTGTCCGCTGTGTGTCTCACTGGTTAAATCTCGTCACGGCTCGTTCCGAGGACGACTTGCTATGAATAATTATTTTATTATTAAAGACGGAAAGCAGCGTGCTTGCTCGTTTCATAACACGGAAGAAGGCTGCAACAGCGCCGCAGAAAGAAGGAACCGCTGGTGAACAAGTGCGGCATGCTCCTCTATTGTCTGGAGCCTAATTGACGCCATGCAAAATGGTAATGTAACCAAAAAAAAATAAAAATAAAAGGGGGTTGAACAGAGAGAAAACCTTTTCACGTTAAACCCGGTGTGTGTGTATGTCTCACCTTCCGTGGGGCCGTTTGGTCGGCGAGGAGTCCCTCCGCGTGGAAAGCTTGTTTATTTCTGAAGTAATAATGAGAAACAGGGCAGGGCTTGGCCGCTTCCACTCCATTCATCGGTCCCTCGCTGGAGGAAGAGGGGTCGGTGCTGATGCTCCCTGCACGCGCTCCGGCGCTCTGCACAAGAAAACCATTACGAAAGTTCCGGAAGTGCACGAGCATCAAAACTGTCAGTACTCCAGGCACAAAAGCTGCAGGAACACTGCGAGTTGTGAGTCAATTAGTGTAATAACTTACAGTGCTGCTGTAATTACATTAATTTTTTCTATATTTTTATATTTTTAAAATGACAATAATTCATATTTTACACTGTTAGCCTTTGATAAGGTTCACATACTGTTGTTTTGATAGTTTTGACATGGGTCTGATATGTTGTCCACAGAAAAAATTAAATACATACTAAGTATAAGTATTATTTAGTCACAGTGCAGTTTGGAGTCAAAGGCTGCCTCGTTTGTCCTCAGCTCAGGTTCGAGTTGGGTGGAGTTGTGCTGGAAAGAACATCGTGCTCCTAAATGTCTGGGTACTCTGAGGATAGACTTGTATACGTCGTCTCGTCCTGACAAGTTCATGAACACAAAGAGAAATGTGAGTCTGGTGAATCGAGGACAGTATGTACCCACCCACACAGTCTATAGAGAATAGGCGTAATTAAAACATAAGACATCATTCAAAACAGTGTCCTTACATCTTTAACGTGGACTGACTATTTACACTGTACACTGCGAAGGGAAAATTGCCCTTAATGGAATAAATTAAATTTGATACGACTGCAAGTCAGAGACCTTATTTTCTAAATTCAAGTTCAAATAAAATAAAGAAACACACCCCTTAGGTGTAGATCTAAGGTAAGGCAGTAAGTTCAATTCAGTCCATGTTAGAGTCACTAAACATATTTTTTACCAACTTCAATCAGCCAAAGTCCTCTACTAGCAGTGACAGTTTCATAAAGTACTTGATGAAGACTTTGCAATGTGTATGTTTTCTCAATATTAGATCAGATTCAACTTTTTCTTTTGAGCTCTGGTAAGAAAAAAAGTGCATAAATACATTATTTCTTATACATTAAACGTACTAACACTAACAGTAGGTGGACTGGTGACTAAACATGCATCAGCATTATTTATGCCTCTTGTACTGCACTGTATTTCTCATTCTCACATTCACACAGCGCCCTCTATTGGCCAGCAGTCTACAGTGCTTCACATACTTCTGGATTATGCAATTTTAACCGAGGAGTGAGACTGAAGAGGGTAAGGCGGTCAACTCATCAAATGTATTGTTTGATTGATCTCAATCAGACAAATGTGTGTTGCCCTCTCAGTTGGATAGCTAGGTTGAAATTATCATAACAATTGTGCATTTGGTAATGATAGCAGCACATTTGGCACAGATGCAGGTTTATATATGAGGAACATATAGAGATATTCGGTGCTACAAATTTGGTCAACATTTTCAAAATGGCCACACATTAGGCACTAAATATACCTTGATGTAGAAAACTGATTTTATGGCTCTTGATGGTATAAGGTGTGTTCAAGACTTTTCTTCCCCATCATAAAAGGAGCATGGTCGAAACTTCACCCCCTTTCCTTTGTGCTTATGAACTAATACACCTACAGATCGGCAAGATCTTCAGCTTTACATCGGTGCGTTTCTTGTGTCATTGCAGTACAATTGACAGATAATTTCAGAAGCCAAACATTGATATATTTTTATAACATGTGACCCTACATCTGTGTGGCTTTTATTGTAAAAATGTACAATTGTAATGTTTAACTGCGGGACAAAAAGGATGACAGGAAACAGATTCCATATTAATGTGAAGAAACACAGCATCTGTCCAGGTGATTTGGTTCATAGCTCTCCTCTCCTTACGAGACACATGGATAATATTAATAATAATATTGTATCATCATGGATCAGCAGCACTCTCACTGAGAGGCCAAGCACAGTCTAGGTAGCGCTGCACAACAGTGCTGTGGAAATTTCCGTAAACAACGAGGGCCTCTCCTACTGTATCTCTTTTTTTACTCTCACTCTCTTTTTGCTTCCAGTCTTCTCATTGATTTATGGCTTTCTCCATCTTTTCCACTATTGATGGATTTCCTCTCCTTCCTATTTCCCCCTATCCATTTTCTGTCTCATGACTCCGTGCAATGTGATATTTCTTGCACCGAATGGTGTGCAAGCTTCTCTTCCCTTCTTCTCCCCCTTCGCCCCACCCCACACCCCCACCCCTCTCCTCAATTACATTTCCATCAACATTCGTTGATGTGCTCTGTATCTCTGAGGTGTCTGTGCATCGTCGAAAACGGAGGAGAAAAAAATAGAATAAGCACCAGGATAGATGAAGTAAATGTGTTTTATGTGTGAGTGATGTCATATCTGTCAAGCGACAGGAGAGATGGACGCTACCGGCTGGCTCAGGAAATTGGAACAACCTCTGAGGCTCGGCCATCTTCCCTTTTCTTTCATTTTCTCACACTTTCTTCTTGTCTCAAGTCAGTTTCAGGCAATCTTTCTTCACCCATGATGGCTTTGTTCAGACCCCGTGCACGCACGCACGCACAAACACACACTTCTCTTTGCTAGCAGGCAGGCAGGAATAAACACAAACTGAGTTCTGCAAAATCAATGATGTTCATCTCTAGTTTCTATTTTTTAATAATTCACTTTAGAATAAATCACCTTTGAAAGGCTAGCCTTTATGTATGTGACCTTTTAATCATTATCATGTGATTTAACCCTTTCAATATATATTACATTAATTTAGGGTTCAAGGTATAACCCTTTCTGGCCTTAAGGAGGCAGCAGGACCCAAAGCCCTCTGAACATGCATTATGCACACACTGTAATAGCCATCGTGCTGCATTCACAGGCGGAATATGGGCCGGACAGTTGCGACAGGAAGGATTCCCGTGGTTACAGCTTGTTAATGCCACCTGTCAGCTCAAGATGGTGTCTGCAATCAGACAGACAGAAAGGCAATCAGCAGGGAGAGTGTGAATCGGCAACCTGAGTTGACCTCATATATACATTAGGTGGAGCCACTTCCCATGCAATACCACACTGCTCTGCTCCTATTTAAGTATGTAGTGTATTCACACTGGAACGACAAGAACTCATCCAGAAAGATTAGTGTGCACACAGAATCGGCCGGATTATTCAGTGTCCTGTTGATTCACACTATTGTCCCACAATGCAATTCTTGAGAAACAAACAAGTGCGCAAGAGCTCCGAGCTTTCCCACCGTGAAATTGGCAAGCGCTCGAGGGCCTGCTCTCGGTCCACTTTGTGACATTGAAACACAGACGACAGTGGAATTATTGAGGTGTATTAAACAGCCTATTCTGTCATTGTTTTTATTCAAGTACAAGCACATATGTCCCTAACCAACACGAAACGTGTGTACTTCTTTACGATAGCATGATGGGGATTTTCACATACATTGATTTAGTCCAACAGTGGAGCACCCACAACTTCATGAAGCAAAGTGGTTTCACCGTGCTTTTCCTGCCATGACAGTCAGGATGTCTGCTGTGGAAGAGGTCTGCTTCACAATACAACAACTCGTGAGCTCATGGCTGCGACATGGGAAGTCACGTACATAATAACGCTGAATTGATTAACTTGATCAAGTGAAGTGACGGATACTCGAGTTGACGGCCTCTACGCTTGTTACTGTACGTGCAATAAAGTATTGGCGAGTTAAAAGCCAATACTTTATCAATACATCTGTGAACTTGTAAACGAAAGTGAAACCTAATTCATTGGGCAGCGCTGTTATGTTAATGCTGAGACAAAGTAGGCAGGAAGACAAAAGACAGAAGGACAGGAGGAATGACGGATACTGACGGATGTCTGGGTTCTTTGATCTGCATAAACTTTCCTCAGAAATGTTATTTATGACTTTATCCAGTTTCATTGCTGATGCGAACATAACTGTTGCTTCTCTAGAAACAATATTTTGCTATCTTCAAACTCTGTTCCGAATTTATTTGTTTTCAAAATCTTTTTTTAAAATAATTATTTTGTCATGTTGAAGAACAGAGTATTGATTAGCGTAGCCCTAGTTGTAGTAAAATCCTAAAGGTACCCTACCGACCTGTGGACCATTGTGGTTCTCCGTCACGCTGACAAATGTTCTACGCGTTATACAATTACACAGAAAAAACTCGACTTGACTAAAATAATAACTATCCACCGAAAAATGAACTTGGATGGCCTCCACACGATTTATGTCCGTTGGCACATTTCTTGCATAATTCTCTGTTGGTATAACACATTAACGTTACAAGTATGACGTGTCACATCCACCTGTTTGGTTCCCTCATCATTAAGTTGAAAAAACAGCTTACTTATAAAACCTTATCCTTTACTGCTAAGGCTGTCATGAATCAGCTCATATACTATGTACGTATTCGTGTAGTGCTAGGTTCAGAGCTTTTATATGATGACTCGTCAAAGTGACAGAGGTTGCATTTCATTCAGGTGTTCAGTTTCAGGTTTCCCTTGTGCATGTTGGCTTAGTATCACGGGCACTCATTATCAGGGCTCTCATCAATGTCAGTAGTTGCACCTGTGCTGCTCCTGCTTTAACAAGGACTGCTGTGAGAAGTGTATTTGCTCCACTTTGAACTTGAATGTTTATCTCACCCATCCATTATTTCAAGGTCTACACTTACTATTCTCACATTTGTGTGTGTGTGTGTGTGTGTTTGTGCGTGTGTGTGCGTGTGTGGTGCAGTAGAGAGGAAATCACGTGACGACTCAGTTGCTCACTTATCAGCTCTGCCATATGCTGCTTTATGTAAAAACAGAGTCTTGTTGAGAGGCCTTATGTCGATCCTAATACAACGAGCAATAAACTCATAAAAGAAACAGCTTTCCTTAAAGGGGTACTTTTACCTCAACACAATAAGCACATATAAATTGTATTTATTGTCACCATTATTGCAAGATATCGTCAATGTGACGCAGGATGTCCACCCCCACTGTTATCACAGCACCTTGCCTACAGAGAGCAATAAGGTGAAGCTGTAAGTGGGTGTTGCTGTTCTGGCATCTGCAGTAGTCTGGTACCTGCGTAAATGTACTCTTTTGGACACACAATTTCCCTTTGTTTCCTAACCATGCTCTTCTTTCTTCACTGTCAGCCATCTGTTCCACTAAGTAGTTCTCCCCTTCTTATAATGGGATAGGACTGACCCAGGTTGTCTAGCTTTATACACATCTGCAGCCTGAAGATATGAAGCTCTGTGCATGACAAGCTGCACAGAGGAACGTGTTCCAACATGTTGGCCTCTTCAATTTAACGATTTAATATGTCAAGGGCTATGTCTGTCAACTTCCTTTGCCCCAGATACTGGCTTGAACAAATAATGCTGCAGTAATTGTGACGCAAACTTAGATTAGTAGGTGTCATTTTACTTCCCTTTTTGTAAGCTAACCCTGGAAGGAAACGTCTGCCTGCCAACATTACTTTATTGCCTCCTTTACTAAGCTGAGGGAACCATGAGTGATTTTTTAGAGAGGATTTCTCCAGCACAGAAACTATGTTTATATTAAACTTCTGCACTCGTCAGATGGCTGGACAGTTTCCTGGGGAGCTGTCCACGGTTAAAGCAGCTGATCCCTTTCCATCAGTTTTGGAAGATAGATGAAGACCGCAGCCTCCTCTGGCAGGACCAAGACCTCATGCCACAAAAACATCATCAATAAAGCTCGGGACTCCCACTGACTCAGACACTTTCATCCCCAGGAAGATGTCTTCTCTATTAATATACACTTGACACTTTAATAATATACTTGTTTTAGCGTACTGTTATGTTTGTTTGTTTCCCTTATTTCTATTGTGAATCTTCATATTTTCTATTTTTAAATTATATTTCGTACTATTGCACTGTGTTTATTGTTATGCACCATTCCCCAAGTCACATTCTTTGTATGTGTAACGTACTTGGCTGATTCTAGTTCTGTTTTTGAAATAAATATTGGAAAAACGTCTGTTCAACAGCAAATACTTGTCATTTTTATTGCATCTTGTGTTTAGAACCAAAATGCTTGATCATGAAGTGAGAAAGTAAATTGTAAATGGACTTTAACACAATGTGTCATCAGTCACCCATTCACACACTGGTGCCACCGGCCTGTCCGGACTAAATAACATTCACACCCATTCACACAACGCTGGCGCAGCCTGCGAGAGCAATTTTGGGTTAAGTGTCCTGCCCAAGGACACATCGACATGGACTAGCGGAGCCGGGGATTGAACCGGCAAGCCTCTGATTGAAGGATGACCCCGATCTACCACTGAGACACAGTTGCACAAACACTTGGAGACCAACAGGTAAGCAGTTTCTAGCTTTTCATTGCTTACATTTGGAAAGCTGGTTACATGCTGCAGGGAAAGGGGCGGGGGGGCGAGGAGGGGGGGGGGGGGGGGGGGGGGGGGAGGGAGGGGGGGGAGAGGGGGGAGCCGCCCAAACAGAATGCTGACAAGGACCGAACCTTTCCCGTCACACACATTACAGTAATTAGCTCTGCATTCAGAGGTTGACAAAGGTGGCATAGTTTGAGAAAAATGAAGGCAAGAGTTGATGACTATTACTCTCAGCTCTTTGGGCATCAGGCTATAAATTATATGGGGATCAGAAATATAAACTAATTTCTTTCGCTTTATGTTAAATAAAATATGCAATGCATGTAAACATTAAGGAGTTCAAAGGGTTGTTCTTTCACAACGTCCACAGGGCAAAAAGCAACTGAGAAGAGGGAATTAATAAGAGGAGAAAGAAAAAGAAACAGCTTTTCCTTATGATTCCTGTAAGGCGATTGCTTATTATTGCCGTAAATAATTGCATTATGCTCTATATTTATGAGGCCGTCACATAGAAGAGAAATCACCTGTGGTTCTGTAAACATTTAACATGATTGGGATTGGATTAAAAGCTTTGATCAGTTTCTCTACAGACGGGGAAGGAAAGAAGAAAAACAACCAGAGGCCGTTTATTATTCTATGTTATTCACTTCAACTCATTGAGAATTGCTCCGAGGCACTCTGAGGAAGAAACAAATCAAAACCCAGACTCTTTATAGCTTCATTTTAAAACGGCGCATGTGTTGTGTGAAATGTAAACCACCATTGAATCCGTACATCTAGCTGGTGACAATCGTTGACTGTTATCTTGCTTGGCTTTTTGGAATAAATGAGCGGCCTTGTAACCCTTTATTTTACAGAAAGAGATCACCGGTTGCTGTACACTCCTATAGCATTACAGTACATTGTAGTACTTTCTTGGTAGCTCCCATCTTTGTCTTGTTTTCAGACTAACATTGGCTAACGTTACTACTATGAAACCGTCTCAATGTAATACGGATGCTAGTGGCTAGTTCTTTCATTCTCAATGCTCGCTTCAGCTCAGACTCCAGCGAGGCCGCCTTCACAGCAGCCATTTTGGAAATTCAGCGCAAAATTATGGATCTGTTCCATTTAGGTTGGCCAGGGCCCTGTTATTGTGCACACTGGCTCACTGGAACAGCTGTGGACCATAATTCATTTTTATCAATGACACGTGTGTTTAGTCTGCTTTGACGTGTGAAAAGGGAAGATTTGAACAAGGGGAGCTTTTACAATATCACCACGTTGTTAACTTTAGCGCTTGAATATTAACACAAAATTATACATGATCAGTAACATCCATGCAAATTGTGGCCATCACAAAACTAATGTTCACCTAGAATCACAAAAACTCCACAACAGTAGCTGGTTACTTACTTCTAGGTCAGAGATTTAGTTTATTTGTTTTAGTGTATATTAGTTTGTTGGTTCTGTTCATGTTAATTATTACAATGTTTATTCTGAGAAATGAAATATATTGTTTTGTTTTTATTTGTACTGAAAGTATATGTCTTTGTGGTATTTTCTTTAAATAAAATATGTCCCTTCGTGGTCAAATCTGTCCATCGGTCTGGTCAGTTTATAGCCAGTTAGCCTTTAGTACTGTTTCGGTGTCGTCTTTTTCTTATATAGTTCCAAAAATGTGTCTAATTTAATAAATCCCTCTTTTTGAAAATCCACCGGTGACTCCTCATGCCTGTCAGCTCGGTCCCTCACAAAAAGGTGTAAATAATAAAACTAATGATGGCTGATTTCCATTTTTCTGCTTCAGTTTCAGGGCCTGTCGTTCTACATGCTGTCTCTCTGTCATGGCTTATTGGGAGAGAAAAAGAGCTAAAACCACTCAATGAGAGGAACAAAAACAGCCTTTTCCCATTAGCCTTTGACATGTAATTGCAGGGTAAACGCGGGTGTAATTGATAAAACTGATACTGGTCTCTTTAGTGCCATAGCCTTTACAGTGAGCCACCATGCACAATACCAGGGCCCTAGCCCACCCAAATTGAACAGCGCCATATTTTTTTTTTTCAATCTCCCCTGCATTTACCCAGCAATTACAAGTCAAAATGTGAAAAGGGCCTATTGGTGCCTCTTTCCTGACTTGTTCGTAGAGAAGAGATGAAGCCAGAGGAAGGAAAGAGACCCGAGAAGGAGATAGATGACAGGAACAGCCTCCCCTGTTGTTACGTCTCGACATGGGCAGTGCATGTGCTGATGGAGGTCTACCCGCCTATCAATCATTCAATCAACCATTCACAGCTGACCAATAGGGTGTCCCTGCCCTGGCCGTTTGCTTGGAGTGAAGTGGAGAGCTGGCACATTGCTTCATTTTAATCTCCTTAAGTATTCGCGTCAATGAGTCAGTCTGTCAAGGGGATCGATTCTGGTGTTGCAGGTTTCCTGAGCAGCCTCTCAGGACTCTCTGCCGGCGCAGGGAACTGTTCTCTGGATGAGAAATGTTGAATTCCCCATTTCATCAGCCACGTCATGTTCGCAGATTGAAAAGAGACCGCTTGGAGCCCTGTCATTGCAGTCTGGTACTGTGAAATGACAAATGATGGTGGTTATTTTATTGCCTCCAAGGGCCAATTTCTAAGTGTCTTTAGCTTACTGTGGTCAGCCAAGACGGGCAGACAGTTGTTTAAAGCCACGGGGCCAAAATATATTTTAATGGTGATTAGAATCTTTGACCAATCGGAGCGGGGCATCACATTAAATAAGATGTTACATTCAAAGACCTTTAATTAGTCTTGCCCACTTGTGTGTTATTTATTTCTTTTTCTTATAATGTTAGTTCTCTCAAATAATCTGTGCACAAAAAGCCCTTACTAAGACGTTTTTTGATACCAAAAATCTATATTTATATTAAAAGCATTGAAAGAAATGACTTTTAAAAAAACTTTTTATTCATCTATTAACAGAAACTAACTAGCTCTGAAAGAAAGCTAAAAAGAATGAATATCCATATTCACTTGACATCATGCACAGATCTCTCTGTCAAACAGCAACAGACTGAGAACGCCAAAACGATCTGCATGACAAATCTCACATGCACACGCGTCAAAGATGGCGGAGCACCTATAAATACACTCCTGCTTTTGTCACCTTGTTGTTGTGTACAGACACCGAAGACTTTACGGTGGACAGCATCAGCATTATTAACCAATAGGTATGAGCCAACAGGCACTTCTCAACAGCTCTCAGAGTATGGAGAGTGCTTGGTAGAAAGCCAAAAGCTGACTGTGTTTGGCACTTAGCTGGGTTATCCCCGAGTCCTCACTTTCCATTTGCATTGCTTTGAATGAATTCAGCATTGTTATATTTAAGTGTCTCAGTTCTCTCTTTAACTCTGTAATGTCTCTGTGGAAAGCTTTGTTCTGTCTCTTCAGTGTCTAAAGAAATTATGTTTTTGTCCATTTTCTGCTCTCTTCAAACCGGTCGGTTTACTAGAGTGCACCATATATCTCAGGGATGTGGATCTATTGCCACCGTTGTGTACCATCCGGGCCTCTGCTGCTCTGCCGTGTGTCCTGTGAATGCGAATGTTCCCATGATGCTTCTGCTTCGCTTTGGGCTGATGTCTATATGTGGGAAAGGCCTGAAGCCTTCACGTGCAGTCGGGTTCACTGTGATCCGGGGCAGAACCAATTTCAACAGCACGATGGGTTTTCATGAGTTTGCAGTTGGACATTTTCTGGAAGCCCTGAGTTCATGAGTTGTGTTATGTGCTCGTGGTTAAAAAAAATATTGAGCCCATGGAAATTAATTTTTTATTAATCTTTGCAAAGATTTCTTGTTGTTCCTGATATAACCCTGTTAAAAGGTATTACAGTTGAAAACACAATGGCATGACAGTTTTGAAAAGTAAATTGTTAAATGTTACCAGTCATGTCTATTTGCCCTGGACTAAACAAAAAGTATGACCAAAAGAGAAAGTCTTTGAAAAGAAAAACTAGTGCCATTACTTGTAATATGTAAACGCTGAAAGAGGCTTAGAGGAGAATTGTTTTTCTCTCTTTTGTAACTGCAGCGGCACTTCGTCTCTTTGCCCTATGCTGAGAAAGACACTGCACAGTATACATGCAGCGCTGAACTTAGCTGGCAGGGTTTATTCATCTCCATAAAGTCTGGCCTCAGAGGGAGACACTTGGCAATGGAACAGAGAGTGGACCTTTTCCCAGTGGCTGAGGGGGTGAGACGCTGCTCGGAGGCTGTTATCTGACCGACTTTGTTGTTATTGTTTGTATGGGATGGATTTAATACCCTCTACACACTTAGTTTTTTTTCTCAAACTCTCCCTTTCCCGGTTTGTTACATATTTTCAGCTGTTGATGTTAATGCTGCTGTTGTGGTTGTTGCAACTGCTCCAACTGATATTGATGCTTTAGGCAAGTCAAATGAAATATGACAAAGGTGACAGTCTTTCAGGCTGCCGCAAGGGATAATCACTTGTTTATCGGCTCTTGGCCTAAATTAAACAAATTTCAATTAAATGTTGCAGCAACCTTCAGCTAATTAGGATTTCTATTGGATATTTTACACACAAGTATAGCTTTTCTTCCAATGTGTCAGCTCTCTCAGAACATAATGTAATTCATATAAAAAATAGAATGCACACCACGCCAGTGGCCTGTGCAGATGTAGTCAACCAGCAGTAAATCAAATTCAACAAATAGCCTAAACGTTTTCCGGAGCGCTGCTGTGCACCACCAGGAGGAAGTCGTTCTGGATAAATAGTGAGTACCAGCGGGTGCGTAAAAACATGGAGTGTTTCTCACACGTGATCCTCCGGTGCAGTCGATCCTGACGTCCCGGCGCGTTCACGGCGCTCCTCGTGCCCTTCTTCGCGTGAAAACGCACCACGCGAACGCGCACATATACAATCACTCTAGCTCTCTCCCTTTCTTCCTTTACTTCACACTTCTCGTCTTCTCGGCATCAGCAGCATCGACATCCGTAATGCGCGTGCCCGCGTCTGTGGTTGCGCAATTCTGCTCTTCAAGCAGCTGTTTGTAAATCCAATAATTTGATCAAAGGGACAGTGTTTTGGTGTTTGCCGTGGATAGTCAATTTCTGGAAAATCCTCATCACAAACGTGCACATTCTCACTTCAAGCATGAAGCTGAAATTCCAATCTGAAGTCCACATTGTGATTTTGACTGTTGGTGTCATGTCTGATTGGTAACACAGTTGAACTTTGCTTCATTCAAGAATGAGCAACCTGAGATGAGTTTCCCCGTTTTATATGACAGCATGAATTTGAACGTGATGGAGAAGACGCTGCAGTAGAAGTAAAAACAAACTAAGATGATTTATGAACAGAGGGCAAGGTAATGTTCAGGGTGAAAACCAGCTAAATTAAAATACCTGATACATATAATTGAGTTGTCTTTCTATTCGTGTTCCTCATGATGATCGCCAACTGGAGGTCGGAGTAAACCCTTTTCATTTGTCTCCGTGTTGCTCTTTGTATCCTAATCTTTCTCCTGCTGCGACCCACTTTTGCCCACGGGGCTCATTTATCTTTGATCTAATCTAATCTAATCTAATCTCGGTTTCTCTCGCCTCTCGCGCTTTCATTTCCCCCTCGCAGCGCTCGTATCCGCGCGGCGCGCTCCCGTCACCACGTCAGGAGGCAGCCCACTGGTCCTGATGATGATGATGATGGCGGTGATGGAGGAGCAACGTTGAGTTCACTCTCCCAGTTTTCGCTCCCCCTTTTCCATTTATTCTTTTCTGATTATATTACAATAGACAACGTAGGGAAAGAGAAGCAACGCCGCCGATTTGACCTGCTACCTTTCTCCGCCTCTCTCCCGTCTCCTGCGCCGAGACCGAGATGGGGAACGAAGCGAGCATGGAGGGCGGCGGGCAGCCCGGCGAGCCGGGAACAGCCGGGATGATGGGGTCGGTGATGACTGGAGGACCCGCAACAGGACCGGGGGCAGGACAGCACGTGAAGCCGGTCAACGGAACCGCTGCCGGGGGAGGGATGGGGATCGGAGGCCCCGGGATGGGAATGACGAGGTAGGAGCAGCAGTAGTGGAGGTTTCGGGTAGATGTGTCTGGGTGAAGGGTTCCGGGTTTACCGTATCGCAACCCGATGTGTGTGTGTGTTTTTAACACGGAAACGCTCGATGGACAAGGGACCAGGTGTCAAATTTTTGCATTACGAGTGTCACACAGTTTCTCCCCTGCTCTCCCTTTCGTTCAGGATTTTAAAGGGGGTGGGGGGGGCAAACAAATGAGCGATGGTGTGATATTAACAGGAGAAGTGGTGTCCCGCGCCGCTCTCCGGACGCTGGAAGCCCGAGAGCTGTCCGCGGTGCTGAACTGCAACCGGCTGCACCGGCGAGCCCTGAGGGTTTGTTCCCTACAATGGGTTTGACATTGCATGTCGATGCGCCTCACAACCACCGTGCCCCTGTGCTCCGTGTTACGGGTATCATCAGCCAGATCCACGGCTGTTGTTTGGTCTCGGATTGTGATTTTATTCCGCGGTGTCAGGTGCTGTAATAGTATTTCCTCCTTCCTCCAGCTCGGGCTGTGCTTTTCTATTTTTTTTCTCGTATTTGTGTCGAGTGCGACCTGTGTTCTCTGACAGCCGCTGAAAAAAAAAACACACACACAATCGAGCCCCTTCGTTTTTCTTCAGTATCATTTTCTGAAACGTGATCATAGGGACGTTTTTTGTTGATGTTGGTTTGGGGCTGGAGATGCTCGAGGGAGCGCCTTCACACACTCGCTTGTTTCTACCGCATGGGCGAGAGGAGGGTGCTGGATGTGTGTGTGTGCGTGTACGTTAAGGGGCTTGCCTTGCCATGTAGGCGCGTGTTTGATGATATGTGTGTGGCATACTATACCAGCAACGACAGCGTTTCTCGTTAATGACGTAGAAGCGTCTTGACAGACTGATGGGGCTTACCAAGAATACCGTTCTGTACCGTACCATGTCAAATCAGATCATATACTGTGCCACATACAACATGTGTGTCTATATATAAAGCTATTATTAATATCATCAATGTACAGTTTCTCCAGTTCAACATCTGGATGTAGTAACGTAAGGTGCTGTAGCATCAACAGCACTATAACATACATGTGATATACCACATAACCATGTTATTTTTATTTTATTCCATACATATTTCATAATAAGACATAACCCTGACCATATCATCTCATCATGTGTGTCCTAACATCACATGACCTGACATAACATGTGCACAATAGCGGCACGGATGTACACACACATCATTCTACAACGCCGACATATAAAGCTTTTCTCAATACAATGTCAGTAGGATCACTCCCTATAGCTTGGCTTAGCGAACACACCAATCTTGTGTCAGGAATTCAGGAATCAGTTGATACTGTACCATCTCATCCTTACTCTGAATCCTGGATAATGTACAGAGACGCAATCCGGTTGGCCTTTTGGGAAAGAAATGGCTACAGCTGGCCTACAAACACACCAGGGTGTATGTTTGTGTGTGTGTGTGTGTGTGTGTGTGTGTGTGCGTTCGCGTGTGTGTGTGGGTTATATTTAGGACACATCCCAGGTTTGATTCATGCCTCTGTAGGAGAGAAGAGCCGAGCAGCGCAGCCTATCCATCATTATATAACACAAGGATTCAGAGAGCAGATGACAGCTTCAGCTCGTTGGAGATGCATTGTTTCTGCATTACTTTGCTTTAGGGCATTCAAAGTGATCTCATTCTTTGTTTCGTTTATCAAATGTTCTGCATAAGATGCACTACATCTGCATGGTTTCTGCCCTCCTGCCACCTCAAACCTCAGAAATCAGCATCCACATTCTGAATCCGTTCGTAATAAAATGCCCGGGTTTTCCACGGCATGAAGTGCCTCACATTAAGTATTTATAACGGCGTAATACAAGGCCATGTGAACAGATTGACTCACGTGCAGAGCGCGTTTGCTCACCCCCGCCCCTCTCACTTTCACTCTCACACACTCTCTCACACTCCCTCCCTTTTCTACTCTGCTCTGCCTGACTGCCTGCTCCTATCTCTCTCTCTCTCTCTCTCGTTCTCCCAATCTCCTCTGCACACTCACATGCTTTACTCTCTTTTCCCTCTCCCTTTCTCTCTCGGTCTCTCTCTATATCCTGTCCAAACTTGTAGTCAGTATATGTGAGAAAGGATGTCCTTCTTTCTTAATTCCCTTTCTTTCAGTCTCATTTTCTTCCCATCCTTCTCATTCTTTCGTTTGTCTCTCCCTTTCCTTTTCACTCAAGCTCTGCACACTCCCATGCTCCCTCAGTCCTCTCCCTCTCTCTCTTTTCTCTTCCCCTGTGCCTCTAAATTAACATACCAATCGGTTATTATTTTGTGTGGCTTACAATATTAATGCAAAGCGGTATGGCAACGGTGTGTGTGGTTTCTTTAAAGGTCAAGGCTGCAATTATTAAAATGTCTTATTGTCAATAAAACTTAATGGACGACTAACCTTCCATGTCTGTGGCACTCAGTCTCAAGCACATTGCTTCCTACTGAACATGTACATTTTTTCCAACACACCACAAATTAATTGCTGCATTAAAAAGTCTCAATAACTTTCTAAAACGGCTGGATACTGTAGTTGTTTTTGGGACTATGTTCAAACGCGGATGAATGCAAATTTGGTAATCTTGTGTCTTTTTGAGACAGAAAGATGCTTTGTGGCCCATTGATGTATTTTTTTATTTTCTTGGAGCTTATATGACACAGTGGAATAAGATATATCAGACTTTAACCACACAGACAATACTATAGGCTCAATGCATTGCTGGTTTTGAATATTGCCTGCTTTACATACAATACATGTCTGCTTCATTTATGTGCTTCCCAAACCCCTTGGAAGTCACTGTTTAGAAATACATACATTTCATGATGTGACAACATTGAGGAACAAATATGAATTTGAAGGGTCAAAGGAAACAGGTTGGTTTGGGTTAAAATAACTATTTTGTTGAACTCACCTCCTCCTTTGCTCCCATTATTATTATCACGGCCATGAAAGAGCTTTTTCACTTGAATGTAAACGTGTCTCACTTTGGGGCATTTACGGAAACAGGTAATGTTGTCTCTCTTCTTGACAGTCTGCAAATATATTGTACATTCCCTCCTTCTGGGAAAACCCCTCCCCCTCCATCTCTGTAGCGGAGTACAGATAAGGGGAGAGAGCGAGAGCTAGAGAGAGAAAGAGGAAGACTGAAAGAGAGAGAGAGAGCTAAAGGGGGTGTAGAAGCTGGTGGAAATAGATCAAGTGCATCTACAATGAGGTAAAACCTGAAGGAACACAGGAAGGGGAAGGGATGGGCTAGTGATGGATCAAAAAGGTGTAAAACTGTTACCACCAGTCAGGGATCAGGCAGAAACAACCTCTCTCTATGTTTGCAGGCTTATTTGTCACATATAGGCTGCTGGGTGTACATTTGTGTGTGTTAACTGTGAAGAGGCAGTCATTGCAATTTACTCACCATACACACATATCAAGCTGCACGTGAGTGCGGAAAAGAAATAGAGAGATTACTTGTGGAGGAGAGCGTGAACGTGAGCATGATGGAGAAAGAAAAGCAGCGTTTGAACATTTAGTTTGCTGCCGTATCTTTTTCTTTCTCCGACGTGCGAGTTGAGACCAATTCTCACCTTCCAGTGAGGTCTGCGTGTGGGATGTGTGTTTATGTGTGTGTACATGAATGTGGGCGCATGTTTTATGTGTTTGAGTTAGTTTTTCCGTCTCTTGCATAAAAGCAGCAGCCTGTCATGGCCGTGTTCATTGTGAATGTACAGCGCGACTGAGTTTGTTATTGAGGCTTTTTATTCTGACGGTCCTCCTCAGAGTGACATGATTTTTATTTTTTTCTCACATCAGCAGAGGAACGAACGCTGATAGGATTCTGTTTCTATTCTGCTGAGTGGACTGATTACCGGCCGTCCTTTAGCCTTTTTGTTGTTGAAATTTGATGGCGAGGTTGAAAATGATGGGTTGTGATGCTGGGTAGATGTAGGCCAAATGTCAGGCTGTAGCCAGCGCATATCCATTATACTGTAGCTGTTGATGTTTGGTTGAGTTGGTCTGTTCCTTTTATCCAACATTCAAGCTTAATGGATCACAAATAGTCTAAAAGATGTTGCTGTTTGTGCCTGCCTGATAAGTGCGAGTCCAATATTCCCTCCCCTTTTAGCTCTGTTTTGGTCTCCACCAACCCCTGAAACCAAAAGCTTTTTTAGCTGCTAGATGCTGCAGTTTGGTGCTGGGCAGGTAACCTACAGTTGGCTTGTCAGAGGTTGTTTACTGAAGGCAGCTGCCTGCTGCTGCAGAAGAGGTTGAACTGACACTGAGACTAAACCCTGAATCTGGTCTAGAACCAAAGCAATGAGCGAAAAGAAGTAGAGCTGCAGGGTTGGGTGATAATCTCTGTGGTTTCATCTGTACAAGCACAAGTATTTTCACGTTTCACATCTATTTGATTCGTTGTGGAGCTTTAATATTTTCTGATGCTTATAAATGTTGATATATGCCAAGCACAGCTGACAAAGAGGGGTCCTTTGTGTGGTCAAAATATGGTGGTTGGATAAAACATGTTCTCCATGTTAATTGAGTCAATGTGACACAAAAGATGACATGAAACTCATCAAAACTGAAGTTACGCTGTTATCCCAGTAAATGAACAAAAAACAAATTAGATCCGACTGTTTATTTGAATACAAATCTTTGAAACTCCTGGTTGCTTTCCAACGGCTTATTCATAACTCTGTTGATCTGCTGGATGAAAGTACATCGTTTAGTCCACTGGCGGCTAAATTATTTCACCCTGAAGATCTTAACATATCATTTTGAAAAATCTCCTCAATTAAAAAAGTGTACACTCCCACGTCAAATATCTGAATTTGGGCTGATTCATGGCTTCACAATTCTGAACTTTGTTTTTGGAAAATCAAGAAAATATGCAAACATGGACTAATTAGAATTTGGTAATTTCTTACATTCAAGGTTGTTGTTTAGCAGCCTAATGTGAAATCTGAGATTTCATAGAGTACCTGAATGCAACGTTTTATATATATATAAATTGCACTTAAAACCAATATATGCTAATAGAAATGGACAAAGGCAACAAACAAGGTCTCTGAAGAAAATGCAGCAGGATGTTTGCTCTCACGCTTTCTCTCTCTAACGTGATCTTGTCACTGTAAAGTTCATGGGGGATTTCAGACCCCACAGTTGGAAAAACACTGACCTGTGCTGTGATTGTAGGTTGACATCCTGACTCTTACCCAGAAAGGCAGTGACCAGGTCCTTAGTCACCATCTTTAATCCCCTGAAGGTTCACAAACCTGACCTCACCCTCCAAAAGTTCATTAACGTGGATGTGTTGGAGAGCTATTGTGAAGGAAAAAAAGAGAGAACGTCTTTCTCTCTGTTGGCGTGTTAGGGTGTGAGCTTGAAAAGTGAGATTTTTTTACGAATTGTGTGTTGGTGAACGTGTGACACTGAGTGGACGAGCGACAGACAGAGGCTCTCAATATATTTACACGCCCTGTTATCAGGAGGACATGTTTGCAGGAGCCTCCAAATACTAAATGTGTTTGGGTGGCTGCATCGGGAGATAAGATGGCAATAAGCACAATATCACAGCCCAAGACAGTATTGGTTTTCAGCAAATAGATGCTGTCGCTGGAGCTTATGAGTGAAACCCAGAAATAGAACGAACAGAAACGACGTTGCTATCTGAGCCGGACCACAGTTGAAATCTGAGGAATCACAGGGAAGACAGTGGTGGATGATGGATTATCTGTTGGATGCTTTAACCAGGAGATCGGAAACTACCGAAGTCGCAAAGTGAATGTTGTCTAGGTATTCGTAGACGAGCATGAACTTCACCCAAAAGGGCAAAAAGCCAAAGCAATGGATACTAGAATACAGGCAGGGGACACTACCTCATGTCCAAATGAAAAGGCTTTTTCTATCCTTATTCAGACTAATTCTGGAAAATCAAAGCAAGCATATTGGCTTCAGTACATAGTGACATTTACAGTTCTGCACAAAGAGCTTCCTGCCATTATGTTGGTCAGTACCGCTCTTCCCTGTTATGACAAACCTGATGTCATGCAGGAGAACTGAGACTAAAGCCACATATGAAGCTCCCCATGAGCGGTGAGCCCTTTGACATGTCTACGCAAGTTGGAAAAATAACCAACCAATCGGAGCTGTGTGGGCGGGGTTAATTCATGCCATCTTCCTGCATCTCTAAAACATAGTTAGAAAAGTGTAGATGAGATTGTCCCTGATGTACAGGTTGTTGTAAGTCAATTCACAGAATGAAAAACTCTTACACTCCAAAATGTTTTGAATCGTCATGAAAAACATAAACAGCTCACATAGGATTCTGCACACCAAATTAATAAATATACAAGCAAACAAATAAATGCTCTAAAATATTGTAAAACCTTCTACTTTGAGTGGAAACCA
Organism: Cottus gobio; assembly: GCA_023566465.1. Taxonomy (NCBI): domain Eukaryota; kingdom Metazoa; phylum Chordata; class Actinopteri; order Perciformes; family Cottidae; genus Cottus; species Cottus gobio. The sequence goes on from CM042215.1 coordinate 19,127,203, forward strand.
TTTTGCATTAGTAGCCGTTTGATAGACAAAGCTTTATGGTGGAAAATCTCTTTACAAGCTTGTTTTTAAAAGGTCATGTTGATTTGATCCAAGGTCGCAGCATGACACGTTAATGTAGGTTTGCTTTGGGTTGGCACCTGCCACACCCTTTAAAGCTCTATTAATGAAGGATCAAAAGTCCAGATTACGAAGGCTTCCTGGTTTTGGCTGTCAGTCCACCTCCAGGGCTCAGCAGGGATTTGTAACAGACCCCAGTCTAGTCGGGCCTGACCTCATGTAGTGAGCAGCGTGCAGCGCTGCCTGAAGCACCTCAGCCAACACGGCAAGTTTCCACAATGATGCCACGGTGGGCCTTTCCGAGCGTAGGGCCGTGTCGACCACCGGGTCAAACGGGAGCTGTACAGGTCCAAGACTGTTAGTTTGGTCTCCAGGCCAGAGAGAGCTCACAGCGTATTACTGTGGTTTCAGTGAAATAAATAGTTGACTTAGTTTTTCCCTTCAGGGCCAAGAAAGGCTCCTCTGTGCCAATACAGCTGCCTTTTCGGTGAAGAGATTGTTTTTTTGTCTTGGAACGTTAACCTTTCCACAGTATGTTTTCAGTTCATTTAAGTTAATTGTTATTGTCTTATTCAGCGTTAGGTTGCTCCACCCTCTTGTGTGACTTCTGGTTCCAGAAAACAAGAAGACGGCCAGTATGCCAAACTCTAAGCTTCAAAACAGCAGTCGACAACCCAACGGGTCACATCACGGTGACTACGTCCACCTCTCAGTTTAGATTGTACGGACCTGTTGCTAGAGGTGAAATGCTGCTTGGCTGATCATAACAAGTTCACACCACATGATTAACATAATATCTCACCATCAGAGAACATTTGTATGCTGAGCTATTGGCTAAAATGTATTACTTCTTGTGTGTCTCACATATTCAGAATTAGGCTTTTGGAATCTTACATGTTTCTGAACATATTTACATTTAACTCTTTCTTTTTTTGAGAAACAAATTCCAACAATAGAACATTGTAATGAATCATCCTAATTATTTATTTTTTTAACATTTTGCAAACTGTACGCTAATTATGTTGGGACGAGAATAACAAGTTCTCCTGTACTCCAATATCAAAATATATTATAAATGCACAGAGGGACACTTTTGGCAGGCAGTTACTTTAAAAAGCAAGTTGACAAAGGCAATGCAATTTATTTTCATCCTCCCTGATGACCCATATGGCACTGAATGGTATGTGACTATCTTCCGCCTGCCAATGACAGACTGAGGTTTGCATTAAATGGAAGCTTTATATTAGTTATTCTTTCGAAGGGGTTCAGAGTGACAGTCTAATGATTGTTTTACATGAATTTCCACTCTCACTGGAGGCATTTCCCCACTATTGGTTTCACACGAGAGTTTCAGCGGCGTGTGACGGGTCCTCTCATCCTGCCAAGAGATCCTGTCTGCGCGTAGCTCGGGTGTTAACAAATGGATCGTCTCTGAGGCGAGCGGTGACCCGTCGCACTGCGAAAATCTGCAGGGTCGACGACCAAACTGCACATCTCTTCCGTCTCTGCCAGAAAACCAACGTAACGGGACAATTAAAAAGCCAGCTCTGGTCAGGAGGAACTCTCCAGACTCTGAGACAGAGACTGACACACAGCAGCCGGCCCTGGCATTTACATGGACACAGGTGCTCTGTGTCCCTTTGGCTTGTATTTACCATTTTCCATCCAACATTGCAGGATTGGTTGTAAGAGGTTTAATCCATGTAAACCTGGCATGGTAAACAATTAACGGACAAGCCATTTCTCGTAAAAACTAGAATGAAAGCATTGAGACTGTTGAGCTGCATGAATAGTACGGGGATGATTGTTCTGCACTGAGCGGAGATACACAATCATTACATGCAATGACACCTGTGTTGTAAAGATCATACATATACTTGATGTTACACTTATCTTACACATAATGCACACCTAAACATCAGAAGCACAGAACAGTGCAGACACACACACACACACACACACACACACACACACACACACACACACACACACACACACACACACACACACACACAGTCCAACATCTGTTTCCAATTTCATAAATCCTGTTCTTATCATGCCAGGAACAGTTACTCCTCCAGTGTCTGCTACCGATGATGGAGGTTCCTTCCTGACAATGTTTAGCAATCACTGACATTAAATTAAGTTTTTGGCACACTTTCCATAGCTTACCAGTTCTTAATTTAAAAGTGATTTATCACCATAAAGTACTGTAGATACAGTTGCCACGCTGCCTAAGAAAACAACCCAACATTTTTATGTGTCAAATTCAATGATAATGAATAACGATATGATTTTAATAATCCATTTATATTCATCCCTGGGCAACTGATTCATTCAGAGACTCCAGTGTTTGAATGGAGGTTAACTGATACACTCAAGTCATTCATTTTGTTTATTCATTAATTCATTTGTTATTGGCACGTCTGCCCCCTGGTGGCCATTAAGAGGAAAGGCTGTGTCTTTCGGCGACTGGAAATTTGTTTCTTTGTTACTATGTACAAGATAAAACAGGGATTTTCACTTTTCTGTACCAAATTTTATATTAAATGGGTTTTGAAATAAATAATTGTTCACTTACATTTTTCACCCTTATTTCTTTATTTCTGAACTGTCCCATCAATCACCTTTCTCTCTTTCTTCCAGCGTATGAACTGCATGTTACATTTGACTAATCGTGACATTCTTTGCTCAAAGACATCAGGTACATTATGTTTAATGATTACTCAGAGCTGTTCTGTCCATACTGGGGTGATGACTGCGGGCGAACGACACCCGACACTCTCTGTTTGTCTCGTTCAGTCCGGGATACATTTCCTCTGACTTTCATTTGTTTCTCGGAGAATATTATGCTGTGCTTGGACATTTTCTCCCAACTGCACTAGCGAAGGTCACGCTCGAGTTTTCTCATTATGTTGTCGCCACCTGACAGTAAATGTTACCTGTATTGATGCTGTGGCTGAATATGGTGTGTGTGCATGCACTGTGTGTGTGTGTGAGTGTGTTAAAGCTGAGAAGTACAGACACAGCATCACCCGGAACAAACTACAGCAGTATACGCCGTTTGTGTGTTTTTGTGCATCAACTCACCGCAGCCTTTTCTTCCTCTATTGTGATTTCTTCATAGTCAATAAGTTTCAACCTTTTCTATTTGCTTGTTACGGAACATTAACGTTATTTACCGCTCTCTGCTTTACTCTTCAAGGTGGTTTATTCAAAGACGATGGATGGGGGAAAAAAGGGTTGTGTTTCTTGCTGGAAGGCCAAACCAGGAACTACAACAGTCAGCACCCAACAGTCTCTTGAAACTCAAATGTTCATAAACACAAACGCAATGACTCTAAATAAATTGCTTTATGTGAGTAAATAGACGGTGACAACATGCAGATTTTGATTCAAACCCAAATCACTCATTTCTCCATAGAAAACCATGAAACCCTCTGTGTTTGTTAGCTGACAGAGGCGGGTACAGAGCGACAGCTTCCTTTGGATGACAGAGTTTAATTTCCAGCACAGTTGGGCTCCTGCAGTCATTTGGACTCAGTGGGGGGGTTTGGCACAGCCAAAAACACTCAAATGGGATGTTTTTGTTATCAGCATGAAAATTAGGGAAAAATGGGATTTTTGAATTTAGGTCACTTTAGTTGATGTGTTCAAAGGTTCGCCAGCTTCAGCAGCTTCAAAAGGAGCTGCAGCTTCTGTTCCTGTTATGGCGGAGACATGTCCAATAACGAGCTGTTCCAGCATGGGTGAACAAAAACTCTCGTTCTCTCAAAGCCTCCACTTTTAGTCACGCATGTCACAGAAAGATGATGCAGCACACAGTCACCTGTTTTCACTCACGGTAAAGCGAGTAACTGAAATATGGAGAGAGCTGGAGGAAGAAAGTGAACAGAAAGAACAGAAGCAAGATGAGAAAGTAGGATGTCAGAGAGACAAAGCCTACCATATCAGTGGGGAGTCGGTCCAATGCAAAGTTTAATGTTTGTCACAAAAAGACGAAGAGGTTTCAGGCTCCGAGCTTAAGCGCTGCGGTGGGTCTATATTTCACCTCCTGAAAGCAGCACGTACCTGTCACAGATATTTTACTGCTGTCAGAGGGTGTGAAATAACTCTTTTCATGGTTACTCACTAAAAGAGAACATTCAAAGGTCCAGAAACCATACACTGTACTTTCAGAATATTGTGTCTTTTAACCAACACTGCCTGATCTGAGAGTGGATTTGGGTTATCGACAGAGTTATGCATAGAGAGGGAACCACGTTCAGGGTGCCAGAAGTTGAAGTCACATTCATTTTGTAGCTTTCATGCACAATATTTGCTGACTGGCAGCTGGAGACTTGATGGACACACTGGTTGAATCATATGTAGTAAAAATGAGCAGCTGTGAAAAAAAATATTAGATCCTTTTATGAAAAAATTGTCAAAGGCCTGTGGACTTAAAAACCTCTGTAGAGAAGTCAGGAGGTCAAGGAGATTAAAAAAGAAACATCCAATCACTGAACTAACTCTGCAGTGTGCACCACTAACGGTGAGCTGAAGCTACAGTTTACACTTTAGAAAGAGAAAAAGGCACTTAAAAGATTCACTGTGGGCTCAACCTTTATTCATCTGGCAACTTTCCTTTTTTTGATTCTACCACAGCAAGAGATGCTCAGTGGTGATCGGGAATGTAGTGTAGAGAAAAAGAGTTGGAGTTGTTGGAGAATAAACAGAGAGTGAATAATGACTCACATTCAACAGGTGTCCAAAAACAAAAACAAAACCCAAAAATATATGGTTATTGAAAACTTTAAATCCATTTAAATATGTAAAACGACCTGAGAGAGTAGTCTAAGACAATAACGTAGACCCCAACCCCGTTCAATCATCAATCAAATCAATCAATCAATCAATGGAATTAATTGTAGAAAAACAAATGCAATTATTTTTTTTAATTAAGCAGCAAAAGACTGAAATTGCTCTTACCTACCTAACAAAGGCCTTGAATCCAACACAACAGAAATTACAAGTGACAATGGCGAGGCTGTTTGTGCTGTGAAGTGAGCAGCTGTCAGCGAGCACTGCAGCTCACTTTGGGTACAACACCTCCGTGGTTCTGACGGCCTCGCTGACTGAGCAGTCTGTCTGCGTGTCTCTGATTCTGTTTGACAGTCCTTATGACAGATAATGAGCAGAATGAAGAGAGGAAAGGGAGAGAGAGAGAGAGTGAGAGAGGCACGGGGTGAGAGAGACGGGGAGAGGGGAAGTGCGAGGTAAATCTAGCAGGACATATTGTGGCTCAGCAGTTCTGTTGCGTTGAGGCCAAGGACAGGCTGCGCACACGGCACACGGCACACGGCACACGGCAACCTCACAACTCCAGTCTTGCCTCTTATTGATCTGATTCTCCCTGTATTGAGAAATGTGTGTGTGTGTGTGTGTGTGCTCACTGAGTTTCATGACCTTCAGGGCTTTCGGACATGGCTGCCTTGCATTCTGGGATTGACACCACTCGGTTCATGCATAAAACGCCACACGTGATCAATGTCTCACCGCAGCCTTCGAAAGTAGTTTAGCGCTCGTTTTTGTGCGCGCCAGCTGTGAGCCTCTTGGCTTATAATGTGATAAAATCAAATCAGCAGCAAATACTTCACAACTACAACCTAAAGCCTAATGGCACCATTTTCTGCCTGGCTCAAATTTTTTCCCATCTGTTTCTGTGCAGCAAAACTTTTTTTTCTTCTTCTAATTTATTTGCTGTACTGCAACGCAAAACAATAAAAAAAGCCCAAACACTTTTAAAATCCAATCATTCAGAAGAAAAATGATAGAAAAACAGAGCCGAGGCTGAAAACGCTCTCTGTTACACGTTTATGATGAGATCCAGTTAGAAAAACACACAACATTAATGTAGCGTCTTCAAAAACAAAAATAAAGCCATCTAAATTAAGTCTGATATGTAAAAAAAAAAAAACAGACTGAAGTCTAAACAGAAACAAACGTTTTTGTCCTTTTGCACCAAGAAACTCTTGAATTGTGCTGTGAAAATACAAAACTTATTTGCATCTTTACAGGCAATCTTTCTCTCTGTGTTTTCCCCCATGAAGTAGAGTGACGATCTGGTGAAACATATGGGAAGAGGTCAGGGAAGGTTGCTGAGTGTAACGCACATTACTTTGACATTGGAGACGAGTTCATGTCCCCTCTCATTCTTCATGTAAGCATTGACTAGTTTTTAATCTGAGCTCAGAGCTTAAAGATGGAGACTTGTAACAAAACGAACACAACGTAGTCGTGCTTTAGTTGTCACCAGCAGATGTAGCAGAGAAAACAGATTTGCAGATTCAGCATTTTCAATTCCCGCAGGATTCAGTGAGATCGTGATTGGTGGCGATTGGTCCCCACTTCAGTACATTTAAAGTGAAATGCATCAACAAAATGAAGAGGTCAGCTGAGCGTTGTGCTCTTGTAAATAATGGTGTGCTCCAGTAAGTTTAATTTAATAATTAACACAGTGGTTGTATATGAATGCTGACGACACAGAGTCACACCCACAGAGCTCGGTAAAGGAGATGGGGTCATAGGACTGGTCTGGTGGGTTGCTGGCATTTTTGCAGCAATCTGTTTGAGGAAATATAAAGTGTGGAGTTGAGGTAGTCTCTATTTATATCCCTCTGTCCCATTTACTGCCCATTCTGAGTGTGAGCAGCACAAATTGATCCTTTTATTACACACGCAGCATGAAATAGCCTGCTCTGCTGGTAGTGGAGCAAAAAGATGGCTAGTAGAAAATAATATTTAAAAGTTGGAGATGTACTTCTGTCAGGTGTAGAGAAAAAAAGAAAATGCAGTTAGAAAATGTGTACCAAAAACACTGAATGGGTTTATGATTTTAATAAGCAATGTGATGATGGTTGTGTTGCTATAGAAACAGCCAACTAGCTGAGCATCCACATTACTACATGAAAAACAACTTTCAGATTTACTCAAAAATATAATTACATTAGTTATTATTGATTATTACATCTTTAATTAGCAAGAAACTACTGTAAAAATAAATCAATAAATTCGCACTATCACCTGTAGGATTACTTCATAAAGAGGAGCACTTTGAACATTTGTGTTTGTCTTATTTATACACAATTTTAGAGATGTATCTTTTTGAATACAGGAAGTACTTTGCCAGTAATATCCATTGATTATTGGCACTGATTATTATCTGCAAAGTACTTCCTGTTTCTAAACATCAGTGTCTGGAGAAGATACCCTGCTTAGCTCTATCACTGTCAGTGCTGCAGAAAAAATCACACACAACACACACACACACACACACACACACACACACACACACACACACAGTCAATGATCAGTGGTCAGTCCTCCCCTGGGGAGAAGTGTGTTCTCAGAGCTCTGGTGGAAGATTTACCTCCCGCTACACTCAACAGCCCAAAAATACACTCTGTGTGTTTGTGTGTGAGCCTGTGTTTGTGAGTGTGTGTGTTTTCATCTGTACCAATGCACATTACAAACAAGTAGACCCCAGTTATCTCACATCTTTTGAATTTTGTCCTTGTAAAATGACAAATTGCTGTCCAAAGCCCACCAGAAATATAGACTTTTTAAAATTAAATGTGTATATATATATATATATATATATATATTGTAAAACCCACTAATATTACCTTGGGGTCTTCAGTGCAGAGATCATGAGAGACTATATAACTTTTCTGTCTTGCTTCAGTTTTAACGAATTGATGCTGTGAAGCTTTTAGAGGACATTTGCGCAACGTTTTAATCCTCTCCCAAAGTTCTGTGTGAAGTTAGTCTAATATTACGGTTATTAATGCTTGTCTTAATGTTAACGGGGCTTAAGTTTGGTTTGATGCGGTGCTTCTGCCCATGCTCGTCCACGTTTTGACTTGAATCTTGTATTTCGTCGGTCTTCCACTCGGGTGCACCTCCGGTTTGTTTGAGTCAGAACTAAGTCATGACACTGAAGATAGATTGAGACAAGCAGACTGACTCATGGTCTTACAGACGAACACACACACACACACACACACACACACACACACACACACACACACACACACACACACACACACACACACACACACACACACACACACACACACACACACACACACACACACACACATTGTGTTTAAACTTGCACCGGCCGCTCTCTCTTTCTGATTTTTGCTCTTTTGCATTTGCATTCGTTCGCCTCTGCTCCTGAGGCAACACACCACTGATAGGAATTTCAATTAAAGTGCAGAGGAGATGGTCGAGGGGTGTTTTAAGAGTTCACCCTGCAGTGAGAGGGAAACTACTTCGATCCCCCGCTGCTGCTCTGGATTCTTCTCATTCCAAAACATAGGGAAAGAAAACGTAGCTTGTTAAAGAGCATTTTCTCACTTTGTACTGTTCCGCTTTCCATTTGGATGTTCCTACTATGATTTACACAGATGCTTAAAAGTGGCTTATGCCAAACGATATACCTTCTACAGTATCTAAGAGACTGAGGGCTGTCTTTACATTTTGATATTTGAAATAGTGTTTTCACATCTGCTCTTTAATTCTCTCTTCTTTGTGTTTATCTCTTCATAAATGTGTTATAGACTTCAACCTATAAACACAAGTGAACCCAAACACTGATGAGACTTCAGATTGCTATCGATTCATAATGTCCCAGGGTCAGATTGAACTCAGCGAGCTGGTACAGCGGGAGGGGAAACACCTTGAAATGGATTTCCTTTTGTGTGTGTGTGTGTGTGTGTGTGTGTGTGTCTGCAGGCATACATATAAATGTGGGGAGACAGAGAGGGTGAAGGATAGGTTTCCAAGTGTGGAGCAGCATGCTAAGCAGGGTGATTCTTCCCTCTCTCCTCTCCTCTCCTCTCTCCCACATCTCACTAGCTTTTCTCCTTTGATCATTTCTGCACCAGCCTCTATTTGTCAGAATTTGGCTGCTTTCATTTCGGTGTCTGAGCCGACCGAGGCAGCGCCTGCAGTCAGTCAGCCAGTCAGGCGGTCAGGTAGCCGGTCATTCTCTCAGACAGGCAGCCAGTCATTAAAAGGTAGCAAAGTAATCATCCAGTCTGTGCTGTAAATCATCAGTCAATAACAGAAATGTAATTGCTGCCTGGATTATGTTCTCTGGCAGAGATTTCTTTTCCAGAGAGTTGGCAGTGTCTGTGTGCTGCTGGCAAATAGTGGACAGGTGGCCATTTCTTTGAAACCTATGCTGTTGCAAATTAATTGTATATAAAAGTCCATTTCTAGAGGACTAGCCATTTCCCAACTTCCCTGCCCTCTACTTCAACAGAATTATCCAGCCTGCTGCATGCTACAGTTATGATGAGCCAGCCTATTGGCAGCTTATTGTCTCTGAATGAATGCACAGTTCGACATTTTAAACGAACACAGCTATTCTCATTTGATCATGACTGAAGTGGCAACATGTTGGATATTTAGTCAACCTTGCCAGCTTTGTCAGTGTTAAGCCATTCAGCAAGGCAGACACCTGCAGCCACATGGCAGGAACGCCGCCTTGTCACCAAAAAGAGGTAGCGGTATTCAAACTCAATCAGTGAGCCAGTTCATCTCAACTGTACTACTAGTAGTCAGAGAGACCATAAGCTAACAGACAGACAGACAGACAGGCAGGCAGACAGACAGACAGACAGACAGACAGACAGACAGACAGACAGACAGACAGACAGACAGACAGCCTTTTCTTTTGTGGGGACTTGGATTGACTGGGAGGAGAGATGATGAGGTATTATACATCGCAATCAGTGTCTGCTGCTGCTGCTGGGTTTGTTTGTGTGTATGCGAGAGATGGAGGTTGATTATATATAGACATATTGTATGTGATTGCAACCGCTATAGATGCAGGCCTCTCTCTGTGTGTGTGTGTATGTGTGTGTGTGTGTGTGTGTGTGTGTCTGTTTGCATAGTTCATCATGAACAGTCTGTTACACACTGAGGTGTTGATGGCATCTCTAAATGCTGAAAACAATGTGAGCCTCTGCTCACACAGAGAGGTAAATGTAGACAGGTGTGTGGTTGTCACCCCACTGTTCATGTGGTAGCACATCTGCTGGAGTCATGTTCAGCTTAGAGGAACATACAAAACCACAAAGGCACACACAATCAAACAAACAGTGTATACAATCTGCATATATAAATAAAAGGCAAGCAATACACATATGAGACAATGTTGACATATCAAACTCATAAATTCAAAAATCTTTCCACACAAACACTCACACAACGTTCAAATGATAGAGCAGTGTCATTTATAGCAGCCATCTGCTGAGACCGCATCAGAAGGTTACAAAGATATGGGCTAAAGACATAAATAGATGAAGAGGTACATTAGGCATCTGGCTGACAGGCTAATGTTGCTGCAAACTACAGTAAACACGTGTGTGTGTGTGTGCGTATGTGTGTGTGCGTAGACAGGCACCTGGGTATCGTAGAATACAGTTAGTGCTTCAAGTCTCCAACCTCTCTGGCTGTAAATCAAACAGCAACCATCAAGCACCTGGTGTGATGGGCCTGCGCTGCATCCCACTGAAGATGATTTTAATGAGAAACGATATTGTAGTTGTGGTGACGCTGAAAACACTTCATTATTTTCTGTTCTACTCAATTCGATTAAAAACCCCTTGTTTTCAGCCAGTGTTTTCTATCCGCTACCCCTCTTTAATTGTGCTTTGTGTCATTTCGGAAGAGTAGGTGTCAATTATTTTAGTGGTTATCACTTTCATTCATTTGGGGACTAAATTCTCGTAGGTGTGTCTATTTAAATCCAGGTCAGTGTTTGTGGCCTTTGCTCAGAACCATGTGCTATCATTACAAAGTAATTTGCAGCAAAGCCTCTTACACTGCACTGCCTTACAATAGCTGCCATCAGTACACGTGCTGTCGGTACAGTATGTGTGTTTAGACATTTCCCGATTGCATAACTGTGTGCACTATATATGGGGGCATGAAAACTCATCATGCCTCCAAGTCTGTGTGTGTGTGTTGGTGTGAACAAGCACGAGTATTACAGTGAATTGCACAGCTGTGCTGATGTGCTGCTACTCCCTGATTACATAACAAAGCTTTATCTTTACCAAGTGCTTACATACTGAAATAATGTGTTACACAATATGACCGCATTGTGATTTTACTTTATTTCTTTTCACAAAAACAGCCTCTGAATGACGAGTGAATCCTTTCCTCTTCTACAACGTTTTTTCTTATGTATGGCAAAACAGCAGACAATACATGGTGTGGTATAATACCGAGCAAACTTATCGCTCACAAAATAGCTTGCTGAGCTGCCCACTCACTCCTTTACACAGTGACAAGCACTAGTGAGAATATGTGTTCGTGGGCATGTGTGAATATCTTCTTTGTCTAGTTATACTGCTCCTGTTTCCCACTTTCATAACTCTAGTTTCCATATATATATATATATATATATATATATATATATATATATATATGCAAGGGCCCAGATTCAATAAAGCTTTATTTTTCATTTAAAATATATGCAAAATGTGTGCCTGCATGTGCTTGAATGCGTGTGTATTCAGTGCCTCCACTTGTGCATTCGGTTCTGAGACAAATGGGAAGGTCACTGAAGGTTAGCACAGAGGGAAGAGACTCAGTCCTGCCACCAGCTTGAGGTTGGAAGGGAAGATGATGCTGGGATTGTAGCGCCACCAACAGTTCTTAAAGCGTAGCTGAACGGCTGTGAAAGTAGGGATGAACCACTCTTTCCCTGCCTAGAAATCTTAAACCCAGATACAAGTTATGTTCTTGATAGCTCATGTGACACAGACAACGTAGGTAATGCCAGCTATGTAGGTAGAAAGTAGCTTCAATAAATGCATAGATGCATAGATGCATTTAATGTTTGCTTTTATAACCTTTTTGTATTCATGCCAATTAGGTAATCTGTGCACTGAATACCTGTAGCGGCTGAATGAAAAAAGGGCGGCTAATTACTGGACGCAGTGACGGTAGCCGTGCAGAAATATATAGCGCAGATAGCAGAGAGGGGGAGAATACCGGCTGAAATAGTGTGACTGTTCTTAATGGTGGAACCAGTTTTCCTCAGACATTAGTTTATCACTGCTTGTCCCTGGGAGCTGATGTTACAATGTGTTGTGCCCTTCTAAGTTAGCGGCAGCGAGCCAAACTGTTCCTGTACCTGCTGTTGTCAAAGATGTTGTTCCAAGTTCAACCAAGTCCTGTTGACTCTATTGTGTTAGCTTGTTAGCTAGCTTGTCAGACTTTGAATTATATGAACGTCTTAGTCTGACAAATTAATTCAGTTTTATTTTCATGTGCCCTGCTCTTGTTTTATTCATGCTAGTTAGCTAGCTAACTTGTGTTCCACAAATCTGATGCATTACAAGATTTGAAAGAAAGGGGAGTGTAAAACAGTTGGCTAGTACGAGTAAAGAGGGAAAAGTAAAGATGAGGCAGGTAGATTTTAAATTAATGAAATTGCTACTGGTTACAGTTAGCAAAACCTAGTACTTTATTTAGTCAACAATATGTTAACCAAACCTTTACAGTATATATTATTTTGTCAGAGATATTTGAAACTAACCCAAATAACCCTCTGTAGGTAGCTGGTCTGCAAACCTTCGAAGATCATGAATGCATCACTGCCCATGAAAAATTAAAAGTAACCTTTTTTTTTTTAAACTTTACTTTGCAAATCTGTGCTCCCAAAACTACATATGCACAACTGAGAGACGGAGGGGAAAGAAAGGGTAAGAAAAAAGGAGACAGAGAATCAGAGGAGACGAGGAGAGAACAGAAAATTACGAGAGGCAAGGTGGAGAGAGAGGAGAAAGAGAGAGGAGGCAGATGGAAATAAATGGGCCGTACAAAAGCAATTCTGTCAACACCCCAGAGTGGGAAGACATGGAGGCAAAGGAGGAGTTAAGGATGAGGAGGAAATAGATGTTTAGTTTGGGTCCACCAATAACCTAAATAGACTTGTTTTGCGGCAGGTCTAGGTGGGAGGTGGGATAAGGAATGCACCCGGCTGGGGGGAACAAGATCAGGTAAATCCTACCCACAAGGATTGTTTGGCTCCGCATATCAACTGGAAGAGAAAGATGCTCGGCTAACATTAATAAAAACTGAAATCACCTCCTCTGGGGATTTTGTGGGATCGCAAATGAAAAACTGCAGTCAGGCAGCAGACTGAAACCCACCCCTTCCTCCTTGCTTCTCAGTGCTGGCACTGATCTAATCAACCATATTTTCAAAACTGGTCAACCCATCTGATATAATGTTCCATGATATTCAACATACAATATATAATCTCAAAATGTAGTCACTGTTAACTTTAAGTCTTAAAATGGCCACCGTAGTGAACAGTTGGAGACCCGGGTAAGACGATGTAACACCCTAACCCTATTTTCCCTTTCTTTCACCTCCCCGCTCTAATCATCTGTCCTTGTCTTTGTCACTTACGAATGATTGGCAGGCAAGCTTTATCCATCTCTTCCACAATCAGACAGTAAATTGAGGGTTATAATGGGGCTGGGTGAAATCACTTTGACTGAACAAGCATTTGTATTGGGTCATTAAAGGCTGGGCTGCGACAGTGATAAATGTCCCCAGTGCAATGCAGAGGCAAACTGTGTGTAAACACACAGAGAGAGGGATTGTTCCTATTATTCGGGCTGTCGGCTACATCGGCCTTGGTTTCTCACAACAATTAGCAATTGGTGTCTTCCTGAAAATGAAAACCAGTATCCCCAGCACTCTCATTGCTGTCTTGCTCTTCTCTCCCATTCCATCTATTTTACTTTGTTGTATCTATTCATTTATTTTGGTTTTTCTTAATCACACTCATCTCTGTCTTACATTGATCAGAGTGACATTGAATATTGGAGGGGTGTTTTTCAGCTTTAATTTGGATTGGACCAATATGAGCTTTTGGAAGCCGAATCCTAGATTTGTGTAAATAAACTGACAATCCGTCAGCCCAAAATGTGTTTGTTATGGATTCAAATTTTCAAATTTTATTCCAAATTGAATTACATATGTCAAAAGACTAACCCACATATGCAGTTTCAGTATGAAATAGAGACTGGGTCTGATCAGATCAGATCTGAAAACCTTTAATGCACTCCTGAATTGCGCCAAAAAATATCTAGAAAATGTATGCAGGAAATTGCCACCAAACAAAATCTTCTGCCCTCGATATGCAAGTAGATAAACATGCAATGTAAAAAAACTAAACACACTTCCTGTGAAATCACTTTAAAAAAAAAAAGATGAGCAATAGTGAGACCAAAGCAAAGGTATAGTAAACAGTTTTATTACAAGAAAATTGTAGTCAAAAAAAGTATAGTTTCCTTCAAATTCGTTAGCTTACATTGCCCTACATACCAGGAACAAAGTGTCGTCCTAGAAAGATTCACAGGAAGTCTCCACAGGAAGTACAACACAGCAATTAATCTAGTAAATAGTCTAAAAGATTAAATATGAAACGAGTCAAATGTATAAAGTTTTCACCGTTAAAATGGAGTACACAGTATCCACAGACATAATGCCCATCATGGTTTGAACAAAACATAGAAAAACTAAATGAACAAATCACAATTAAACAAAACAGCTACAATAAAGACTGAAATTACAGACGAAGAATCAAAATCAAGTATTCGACACAGCTGTGAAATAAAAAAAAGGCAAAATATTGAACCAATTTTTCTATGAGGGCCTCTCTCTTTCTCTTTCAACCTCCTTTCCCATCATCAGTTTGCCTGTCAGCTTTAAGTCGCTTATCCCATCTTCGTCACTGTCTCCGCTGGGTGAATCAGAGAAGCTTTGAGGTTTTTGTTGAGTCACTGCTCTCCCCTTCAAACGCACACAAGGACCACACAGCAACTCTCACTTTGCATACAACACCTGTATATAGTGGTGTGCGCTGTGGCGTGTGTGCACAGTGATCAAGTCTTTAATTTGTTCATTTGTTAACCCTTCGCGCAATCGAAATGTCTGTCGACACTGTTTAACACTGTATTTAACTATTAGACATATTTTGATGTCACTATGAATGAGTGAATACAGAATTTGACACTTTTACAGTCTCTCTGTGACCGGTAAAAAAACCAAAAAGAAACCGAAGACAAACATTAGCCTGAGGTCCACTTCCCTTTCCAGAGCGTAAATAAAAATAATGAAAAAAATGAGATTCCACAAAAGAAAATAGAGAACATTAGAGGAGCGAGGCCGTGGTCAGTGGCGACTGAAAAGACAATAGAGTCAGAGACCGAGAGGCAATGAAAAGAGGAGTGATTGAGGCAAAAAGAGGGTGTGATGGAGGAAAGTAAGTTTGGAGAGAGAAAGATTACAAATGAGAAAGAATTGAAAAATAGAAAAAAGTAGACTGTCTGAAGAATATCTCAGTGAAAGGAGAGGCAGTCTGGAACATTGTGACACTGGAGGACAGTAAATCATCATTTCCAATTTTTTTGTGCACTAACCATTTAAAGTTGGTAATACATGGAGCCTACTCACTCAATCACCACAGACAATACAGTATTGTCAGAGTACAATATAATGTAATAGTGGCTATCCCCATGGCCCATGTGGGACTCCAACACTGGAGATTGTTCTTTTAACCATGTGGGTGATCTTTCTCTGACCCGCCAGGTAGTTTGGATAGCCTTAATGTAACCAGGCAGATCAGAAATACTCATATGAGGCATTTAACTGACTTATTTCACGAAGAGTGGAATAGAAGAGAGAAACCCTCCTTGCTGAAACAATCCGATCCTATTTTGGGATGAATGCGTGCCCGGCCAATCCAAAGACCCCATAGGCTGCATGTACTGTATGAGGCAAAGACAAGGATTGTAACCAATTTGATCAAGTGATACAATAGTGACTGGGTCCGGCCACTTACTGTCAAAAAGAAACTATTCAAGGGGAAAGTTTTGCCAGCAGAAGCTCCTTGCGCTCCGTCTCCTCCAAGGCTGCCATTTTGCAGCAATACTCTGTGCAGAGTGATGTAAAAGGCCTCGTAAAAGTGACATGTGTGCACGTCAGTTTGAATTGCACATTTGAAACACCTCTCACTACTTTGTTTACGTGCCCCTGAGTAAGTAACAGGAGCATACAAGTTTCCTTCGATTGTGTGTTTGTGTCTCCTGCCTGAAGTGTGCACTCAATGAGTATCGTCTAGGTGTGCGTGTCTTCTTTCGTTATTGTGTGTGTGTGGTCGGTCTTGCCGCAGCCTGTTATTTTCCATTTTCATTAGTTGATGCCTGTGGTGTTTCCATGGCTTTCAGAAGCTACCAATGAATGAATCAGTAATTATTTTTGCTGGTTTTTAAATGTTGTTTTCTGCTGCTGGTTCTCTGGCAATGAGAAGATAATTGAATTTGTTGGAATACAGTGACAATTACCAGGCTGACTTCTCCTGTAGTGTTTATTCATAATGCATTCAATAAAATAAGATTTTATTTTCTCATTTAATACTGGGGTGGCACCAACCAACGCCGTTTATTCCATTTACTCTGCTCATGCTGCAGAAAAATATCAATACTTTAATCTAATTGCATTCAGTAATTCATTTGTTGAATACATTTTAAAATGTATAGACACAGACTGTTTTGAAAGTAGAAAGTCAGAAAGGTTTCCTTACAGTTTGTTTACTTGCCAAAATAGCAAATCAATCTGTCTTATTTGAGAGTAGATAAAACATTTTGGTTCAACGTCTGAAGAGAGAGAAACGTGTTTCAGTCACTTAGTTAACATTGCTAAGAACTGTCTCGCTGTCAGGCCATTGTTCGACTTCAACAGGCTTCTCATTTCTAGCCTGAAATCATGGATTGTTGGCTGAAGGATTTTGTTAGCAGGAAGCTCGTGTCTGAGTTCATTCAATGTTTTTCTTCGTCATGTTTTGTATTTTATCAATATCTTGTATGTCGTATGTGTAACATTAGCCACACTCCAATATGTTAGCCCCCAAGACCGCATACTACACAGTGGGGGAAAACTACACAGTGTTGTACAAGTCGTGAACATTAACCACTTCTCTTTGTTAAAACAATGTACTGGTCTTATAATAAGGAACAATATCACAAACAATATTAAATAGTCCAACTGTTCCAATGTTCTTTTCAGTGTTGTAAGGACTTGCTTTGTCCCTCTCTTCCAGGGGTCCGATGGGTAGCCCCAAGCCTGGCATGCAACAAGGAGGCCACGGAGGAGGAGGAGGAGGAATGGGAGGAATAGGTGGAGGTGGAATGGGAGGAATTGGAGGAGGAGGAATGGGAGGAATAGGTGGAGGTGGAATGGGAGGAATGGGAGGGGGAATGGGAGGTATTGGAGGAGGAGGAATGGGGGGGATGGGAGTAGGGATGGGCGGAGGTGGAGGAGTAGGGTCCAGGGCTGGCGAGCCCTACCGACTTGCCACTCACGAGACTCCAACTTCCCCCCGACATATGCAGTCAAGCCAGGGGCCCGGCATGGGGCATGGCCCAGGGTCTGGCCACGGCATGGGTGGCCAGACCCAGATCCAAGTCGACTTCACCGGTTCGGGCGGCTCCAGGACAGGCCGCTCTCCCTCTGCGTCTCCTGATCGCGGCGTGATGCCCACCTCGCCCTACTCGGTGCCGCAGATCGCTCCGATGCCGAGCAGCAAACTGTGCCCGGTGTGCAAAAGCACAGGGCTGTCCAACCCACCGGCGATACCCAACTACAACACCTGCACCCAGTGCAAGGCCACCGTCTGTAACCAGTGTGGATTCAACCCCAACCCGCACCTCACTGAGGTAGGTCATGTTTGACAAGGAGATGTATGTTTGAGAGGGTTCATCTGCAAGTGTGTGTGTGTGTGTGTGTGTGTGTGTGCAGAATGGTTTGATATTTTCCATTTTTCTCAAGCCTGTCCTTACTTTGTCACTGTAAATTAGTGCTACAAGGGACGTTGTTGTAGTTTACTGGCGGCATAAAGGGAATCAATAATCAAATAATGTTGATCTATAGTGAGGGACTAAGCATTTGGGTATGCATACAATTTAATCATGTAGGCGGACTGCAGTCACAGTTGATTTATGTTTCAGTTTAAGATAATAAACAACAAGGGGAAGGAGTCTAGAAACAGGTCCAGCAGCGACAGACAGGATAAAGATTTTGACTGGCCTGTTGCTCGAGCCAGCGAGGGACGAGAGGGAAAGAGATGCTTTTGTTTTGGCTGGAGTTACTTTAGTTTTTTTCGTGCCAATAACGCATTTTTGACTTGAATGAGATTGAATTGAAGCGAGAGAACTGAGTGAACGAGTCAGTGCAGAGAAAGTGATGGAAGAAGTGAGAGGGGATGGTGAGGCGAGGGAGATAAATGAGGTCAGGGAGGGAGAGAAAGAGAGAGAGAGAGAGAGAGAGAGCAATAAAGCTGTTTGAAAATCCCTTTTTAAATATCTGTTCCCTAAGAAAAAATCTTCATATGTCATTGTGAAAATCTAAGAACAAGCTGAAGGTTGAACCATTTATCAATGTATGTTCAAGAGTAAATATTTTAAACTGCAATAATTAGTATAGGAGTGAGAGAAAAGAAACCATAGAAGTGTTTGTGCGTCATTTATGTGTGACTTTGTACTGTAGGTCTTTGTCTGTATTTGTGATGGACAGTGAGTGTAAGGGCTCAGCAAGTGGCACTAATTCCTTCCTGAGGCACTGACAGAATCTCTATTAATGTGCCGTGGCAAGACACACGGGTCGTAACAGTGTGTGTGTGTGTGTGTTCGAGTTCATTGTACTCCTCACAGGTGGGATGTGAAGACAGGAAGCATTCAGACTGAGAAGTCAAATATAGGCGACTTAAGTTATTCAGAGATGGATGAGAGATGAGGAGGTTAAGAGGCCCTCTCTGATTAAGAGGAGATTGACGCTTCCCTTTGGGGACGGGTTCAAACCATCGGCCCAGTGCCAGCGTCTGCTGACAAATATCAAACCTCAGCCTCCCATGGGCAGGCGGGACAGACTTTAGACAGCAAACACAGCCAGAAGCACGAGGCCACGTCTAATATATTAGCCATGCTGGCACACATTGATTCCCACTGATGTCAGGTGGGCATATCATTGGCAGACAGCACGATAAACACTCTCCAGGATTAAACAAACAACTGCGGTTGTGTTGTTGTGTCTCATTTCTTTTGTGGGGGAGCACATTGGCACCAGAGTCATCTAAGTGTACCTGATGCATCATTCACTCCGACGGCCCGTGCTAACACATTTTCATCCACTGCCAAACGATAGTAAAAAACTAATAACTGATATATGGTGCTGGTAATTAGAGGTGCTATTTTTATTTTAATTAGTGGTATTTTGCAGATTAACTGCTTCTAATATAACAATAGAGTTGCATCCCACACTCTCTGGCACAGTGTCTCTTTTAGAGGGATTTCCACTTTTTATTTGATAAATAAAAAAATAAAAAATAAATCCTTTCTCGTTGTCAATACTACATCCGCTAAGCGTCTAATAATGAAGCGACAGTGGAATTCAAATGCAGTGCCAATAGTTTGCTTTGGACACCAAAACCAAAGCAGGAGAAGCAGGATGTCAGTTTCCAGAAAACACTAAAAAAGTTAGCAGTCAATTTTAACACAAGTCGTAGTCCTTAGCTCAGCATGTCATGACGGTTTAACTGCTGTGAGTTCAAAGACTCGTACAGTACGTACAGCAAGGCAGCTTATGTCTGGCTCATGTGGGACCATCTTTAAGTCAGAGTTTTGATCTCTGCTCAGGTTCATATGCATGCACATGTGGTCCTGTGTGTGTGTGTGTGTGTGTGTGTGTGTGTGTATGAGAGAGAGAGAACCAGAGTGACAACAGGTCAATAATGGTGGATAATGCTAGTAAAGTGGAGGGAGGGAGGAATTATTAAGCCTCTGATTGAGGGATTTGACTGCACACACACACTCCAGCTCACACTCACACATATAGTTACCCTCACTTGGCTTAGCATAATTCATGCAAGAAGCCAGAGGAATAAATTGGTATGTTGATTAATTGAAGGAACCCACAGGGATTTCCTGTAGGGCGAAATGGAAAACATAACATGAAATGCAGCACAACACCATCAAATCCAACCCTCGCACATAATTGTCTCGGAGGGGTGGTGGTGGGTGGGGGTGGGGGAGACTTAATCTAAGACTTTTGGGTACTCCGTGTTAATGTAATTGAACATTTTACGAAAACACAAGTGAGTTTGAACCGCACACAAATGTACATTGCACACAAAGCTCTGCTGCATTTGACTCTCGACCATCTTGTACAAATGAATACACTGGTCCAGCCATCATTTTTGTTCCCATGAATCATGGATTAGCGCTCTACTCCTATTAACATGCACTATATTTTCCATTATTGTCCATGCTAATCAGTGTTCTCTTAATCCTGATAATCTAGTAAACAGTACCACCCTGCAAACCTTGTTGCTCTGTGACGCCTTTAACATTAAGGGGGCTTAGCCCCACAGCTGTATCAGATTAATGCACATTAACATGCCAGGCCTGCTTGTTTTCTTTACTGGGTTTACAATCATCTGAAATGAAGCATGAACTGTTACATTTTTTGGGGGATTTGGGTTGGTTTTCAGAGGACCAGCAAAATGAATTTGACTATACTTCACAGTGGTGGCTGTCATATGAAATGTGCATATAAGATTTACAGTCCTGATTTTCTTTAGCTTCCACGAGCAAACATATACATACAGTACATATTCAAACTTATTTAAAAACTATCCCTGCATATCTTCTTCCCTCAGCTCAGTGGGGCAGAGCTCAAGCCTGGTTGTGTCTGCAGATATGGATTAATACTTACTTACTGAACATTATCCATTATTATCACGGCTAATCAATGTACTGCATGTCCTGGTAATCTAATAAGCAGTGCCAGGCTCCATATCTGTCGTACTACGCTCTGATTCCATTTGCATCAGATAACATTTAGCAGACTCGGCCCGGCAAGCCAAAGAGATGATTGCATACTGTATAAATAGGTCAGGTATCTTCATTATGGCTATTTAACAAGCGCAAGACACAACAAGCGCAAAATCTAATTTCTTCTTCATGTTGAAACAAAACATGAATAAAATCCAAATCTCTTATAAGGTAGAGGACAACAATCAAAATAAGATACATAAAAAGTGAGGTAAAATGTGATCTTAATAGCACAGTTACTGTACAGCTGTGTGTTGAGGGTCTGCTCCCCTGTTCTGTCTAGAATAACAGATCATTATTGTATTTAGTCGATGGCACTCTCTGTCCTGGTAATCTAATAAGCACTGCCAGCTCCATATCTTGTTACGTTCTGATGCCTCCTGCATCAGATAACATTTAGAAGACTAAATCATGAGAGTGACACCAATTATAAGGCCAAAGATGAGGATCAGAGAGATTATAGTCAATGTTTCTAATTCAGGAAGAATGGCATTTAAGAAACGTGGCTTTTAGGGTATTAATTGACCTTTGATCAGTGAGTGATATATATGAGTGATATATATATATATATATATATATATATATATATATTACATTACATTACATTACATTACATTTCATTT
The DNA here is from genome assembly GCA_023566465.1 of Cottus gobio. Taxonomy (NCBI): domain Eukaryota; kingdom Metazoa; phylum Chordata; class Actinopteri; order Perciformes; family Cottidae; genus Cottus; species Cottus gobio. The sequence goes on from CM042215.1 coordinate 19,148,849, forward strand.
AGCTGACGCTTTTATCCAAAGCGACTTACATGATATACAGTAGACCGTAGACACAGCAACGGTGAGCAATTAGGGTTAAGTGTCTTGCTCAAGGACACAACAACACGGTATATATATATATATATATATATACATACATATACATACATACACACACTGCAGATCATGGTGTTATATTGTATTGTACATTTATTTCAATTAAATTTGCTCCGCGAGCATGTATCCAAAAAAGGTTGACTTCCTCAGTATGAAACAACCTGTAACAACCTGTAACAACCTGTTGTAACAATTCACCCTCAGACTTACATTAAGGGGAAATGCACAACGCAAAATTAAAAGGAAATGGGCGGATCAGTTGTTAATAATAGCCTTAAATTGCTGCCACTGGTGTATGTAGCACCTTTAACATGACCTACGCTTGGCCAAACATAGAAAAAAGAACGATCATAACGCCAAACAGTCAGTTGCAAGTATCAAAGTATAGTAGTATAGTAGTCTTTAATAAATAAAAATCCTTCACCAAACTGCACATAGTCACTTAGACGGGGTTTTAGTCGCTAGCAGCTCTATAGATGACAATGTTGGTCTGTCAGGGGTTCAGGCCACTGCTTTGGGCCAGACGGAGAATAACAATAACTTGATATTTGGTAGAGACTGATCCGATCCCCTCACTTTTCCTCTAGCAACACTTTGAGGTTCATATTTGTGGTTTTGAGCGAAAATGTCGTTACAAAATAGGATTGATTGAAACCTGGTATAAATATTACTATTCCCCACAGATGAATTATAATGATTTTGACGATCCCTTAAGTTTTTTCTCTAGTAAAAAAAAATCATATTTTAACAAATATACACAAAACTAATTGTTGTCACATACAACCTCAGCTGTACCTTTTGCTTTTGCTGATTACCAAATGATAAAGTAGGACGTTGCACATGGTATAAACATTATTCTTGCTTAACATCACCATGTTAGCATTGCTATTGGGACTATGGTACTATGATAGCATTAGCATTTAGTGCAGGCGCCAAGTTCAGCCTCACAAAGTCTTTTTACTGGACTTTGATTGTCCAGATCTTCAGCTGGATTCTATGGTGTTGGAGAAAATGTTGTCACTGTCCTTTAAGGTCTTTCCATCATCATTATTGAGCACATTAGCAGTTAAAGTATTGAGTCATTTAATTTGTTTAAATACTTACATTTTTAAGTCTAGAATTATCTGTGCTTTAGAAAACTCAACTGCAAAATTACAGGTTCTGTTTTTATTTGATGGATTCATGGCGTTATTCGTTTAGCACCTTAAAAGGATAAACCCTGAGTGTTGCAGCTCTCATGATTATAGATGAGCGATATTGAAACACCCACACTGCACGTATTTGCGACTCATTTATATGAGTTATTCAACCCTTGAAAAAGTACACCTGGGATGGATGTATCTCAGACTTAGTGAGTGACGTCCTGGACATTTATTTCACAACAGAAAAACATATATAGCTAATAATCCAGTGTAAATTAATACATTCAGAGTGGTATATACCTAAATTACAGAGGCAACAGGCCAACTAGCATCATATAATTATAGTTACCCCCTCTAATGAACAACCCCCCCTAAAAAATAAATAAAACAGGAACACTATAGCAAAGTTTATGAATGTTTGATGATATTTCTCGCACTTGACAGCAACTTGGTATTGCTCCCATGCATCCATCTCCATATTACCATTTGAAAAGGCCATAGGGTTCGTCATCCAAGCCGTCTGGCAGCGTCTTCCTCCCAACCTGTTAGTTGTTCAACAGACTGTGTACATTTTAGACTCCGCGTGCACGTAGGGCCGCTAATAGAAATGTGTCTGAGTGAGCTGGATTAATTAGTTTCCTGTGAAATCTGCAGATTGTGCGTTTCTGTTCCCTCCTCTGGAGCCGGACCTCCTGCCTCTCGCACACTATTCATGCCAGTGAAACTTTGTTGAGTTTAATAACGGAAATGTGGCCATTTTAACATTTTTGCATTTATATTATAATCATTATCATCACAATACTGTCATTACCAGCCCTGGCAGAAAGTGGCTGGTGTGATTCCACCTTGTGAGTCTATTTGTTTGTCTGTCTGTGTGTGTGTGTGTGTGTGTGTGTGTGTGTGTCTGTGTGTGTGTCTGTGTGTGTCTCTGTGTGTGTGTCAGTGTGTGTGTGTGTATGTGTGTGTGTTGTGAGTGTCTCTCATCATGGAAAAATGTGGTTTTCGAGACACCGACTGTTGCTAGAACCACCCCAGAAGTGGGTTTATGGCTTTTGCATTTCTGTCTGTGGATGCAGCCACAACACCTTACAGATGTGTCGTTGAAATCAAAGGGAAGGCTGAGTTTGAAGATGAGGGAGACGGAAGTTAGGGGGGTAGGAAGTGGGGGATGGGCCATTGCCAACCTGTCCCTGGTCTGAAATGTAAAATGTCACAGACAACAAATGTGGTGAGGGAAACATTGTGGTTTGATTAAAATTAGTACTTGGTTTAGGTTAAAGGATCTTCTTTACTCTTATAACAATACAAATGTATTTAAGATTGAGGAACATTTAAAAGAAACTTTTGCTCCCAACACAAGTGTCACGATTCCATTTTCTGAAACTGATGAGCTTTGTTTTTCTTTGGAGGACTGTCTCCTTTTTCAAAAACACGTTCTCTCCTCAAACTTAACCATATTTTAGTTGCTTAGGGAAACCAAATTATACACATTTGCATCAGACTTTATGGGTTGATTCATTAAAAACATAAAATGAACTGCAGACAGCGTTACATGTCTTACAAAACATTATGGCTATGCCAATGTAATTTCCGATAGGTGGAGACTATAGTATACTATTTGTATTTGAATAATCTTGTTCGTGAAGTTATTAATATGTCTCTTTGTCAGTTCTGCCATATTGATCACGGTGTTCCTTTTCTCTCTCTCTCACTCCTTCACTTGCACTGTGACTTCACCAACCATGTGTGAATGAATAAAAAAGAGACAAGAGAAAAATGTGTTACAGTGCAAGAACACAGCAGAGACACTGACACAGACAGGAAACAAGAGAATAAATCAGGAGAAGGCAGGAAGGGTGCAACCAGGAAGGATGCGACCAGGTTTAAGAAAGGCAGAGGTGATAGACAGGGACACGGATATAGACAGAGTTACAACGATAGACAGCAGCCGTTACCTCCACGCTGAGATCTGACATGGAGAACATTCCAGCCCATTTCCCGTTTGAGCTATTGCATTACTTCATCACGGCTAATTAGACCTCTCAGTTGTAGGTCACACCCACACACACACACACACACACACACACACACACACACACACACACACACACGAATTTGCAATAATAATCCTCAGTAGCCTGTTGCATCAGCCAATCATACGTTTTCTGTCGAGTTTGTGTGCAAAGTTCAACGATATGATGAAAGTAGTTAGTTTGATACTGAGGCCGTGTCAATGTTTGGTTTCACCACGGAGATGTTAACGTTTATCTTAACGTTAATCACCAAACAAAAAAGGTACATTAAATAGGACGAAGCATTTTGATTAGGTGGATTTGAACCATTCACGTTTTGAAAGGACCCTACAGTCAAATAATACATGTATTATCATATATATTGATTAGATTAGATCAATTGTAAACATATGCCAACATTTGTAACTATTTCAGAAATGTTAAGAACTCTTACTTAGGTTAGAAATTAAATTAAAATGTTTGAACATTGCCATAGCTGGTGCAACCCAGTGCAGAACTTTACATGGTATTTACTGATGCCTTGCATTAGCCCAAAAGTACTCTACAGGGAAATAATACTCTTGTACAGCTTATTTAAACCATAATGTTCAAGAGAGTGTGTGTAGCCCCAATGCTGGCTTTCCTTTCCCTGATAGCAGTCCTGCTGATGATAATGATCACAATAATATTGCTAATGACACAGGTTACAGAAATGACACTTTGGTAATTACCTCTTACATTTTTCCCGCTTACGACAGAATATATTTGTCACCCTGATGGCAGTTTCGCTAATAAGGACCAAAACAATGAAGGTTTCCTCTTTAACGACGGACGCGACCGCATTGACCTCAATGAGAGGGTATATGTTCATCACCCAGACAGAAGATAATGATCATAATTCAGACAGCTATACTGAGATAAACATAGTGTCAGCTCATCACTGCTCCATTGTCTCTCGCCTTTCTTGAGTGCGACCTGCTGCCCCATTTTTCAGAACAAACTTCATGTAACAAAACACGTTACAAACAAACTTTATTAATGGGGCTTACAGGAGGTCTAGAATAAAAATAGTTATAACCACAATCTCTCCTCCAAAAGCATATCTCTCTGTGATGTGCTACAATATAAACAAAGCCTCTACAGTTTTATTAGGATGAGATTCCCCACCAAACATCATCATATTGTAAGTTAATAACTAAATGGCTCCTGAGGAAGCCCCAACTCAGCAGCTGCAGGACAGCTCCCCCAGTCGAAGCCGAGGTCCAAAAGAGCTGTTCTGTTAGACTGCTAATTATTATTGGCAACTTCATTCACACGGTTTGAACCGACTGGAAGCTTCCTACCAATAAAAGTAATCCTAATTGAGATGCAGAAACACTGGCTTAGGTGGAATCACACTGCAGACCTTAAAAGCAGTCGCAAATGGCTTATATTAGTCATTAGTGGGTGGATGCTGCCAGTGAGAATTTAAAGCGATTGCCTGAATCCTGACATGCAATTAAGTTGTATTTTAAGTGCTGAAGGTAATCACCTCTCAACTTCGCTGAAATGTGGGTAAAGCATCAGTGTTGGAAATATTCCTTTCTCCCTCTTCGCCAAAGAAACAGCAGAGCACAGACTTTTTCTTTCTTTCCGTCCATCATTCTCCGACTTTCCCTTGTTCCCCTCATTCTTGGCATTTTAGGTCCATATTTCTTCGTTCCTCCTCCCTACCTTTTATCCACTTTGTCCTCCATTATGTCTGCCCCTCATTTTCTCCATCTGCTCCTCTTCAGTCTCTCCTCTTTTCCCCTCTCTCCATCGCTGCGGTAGAGGAAGCAGTCTGTCATGCATTGCTGTCCGTGAGTGAGCGGCGAATCAAAAGCCCCGCCGCTGGCATAAACCTCTGCCAAGCAGCAGAAATCCTATTTGAAAGCCTCCAGATGCACTGACAGCTCAGTGGAGACGAATACACACACACGCACACACACACACACACACACACACACACACACACACTGAGGCACATGCACAGTGTACATATGAGGGAACTAACACACATCCTCACATTTGCATTTTGATGCAGCATGACAGAGTGCACGTCCAGAACACACTCTGTATGGACTCACATTTGCTGTAAAGGAGTACCAAATCCCATATCTCCTTGTTCAGTACTGACAGAGAATGACTCAATGAAAACATTAATTTGGCTAAAAATGATTAATTTGGATAATTACCCAAAACTAGCAACTTTGGCATCCCCCCAAAGTCGTTCCATCCACACCAGTTCTCTACTGCCACGTTTTTCTTTAATCTCCTCCTTTGTTTCGGGCCTGCCGTTCCAGCCATTGATGTGTTTTCATGTTGTTGTTTTTAGCTGTACTGTACAGGAAGAGTTGACAATGCATATAAAATGAAGGAGGGGCATTTTGCCCTGACCTAGAGCACCCTATCACCCTTGAATGTATCATGCAGTATTAGCTGTTATGATCTAATTTAGACAGACTGGCTCTGCTCTATCCAGGTAATGCTATCATTTATTGTTAAAAATCACCTATTTTCAACACTTTGTGAAGACGGATCTTCGGTTAAGTGTTTTTAAGCGATAACTGAAATCAAGAGAAGGCTGACTCATGGGTCGGGGCACTAAAAGCAGAAGATAAGTTTTCTAGCGTAGCTCTCTAGCTCACACCATCGGTTAGCCACAGAGAATATTGTCGAGCTGGCTATAGATGCATTTTACGGTCTATATGTTAATTCAACATGCGTGCCGAAAGAGACATGATGCACCATGGCGAGCCCGGCGGTGTGTGTGTGTGTGTAAAACAGCTGTGCACACACACATATTGGGCATGGTGCCACGGTTCGCGCACGCACTTGTGTGTGTGTGTGTGTGTGTGTGCCCAACTGTGGCGCTCTCTGAGGCAACTACAGAGCATGAGAGAAAGCAGGCAAATGAGTATTTAAAAAAATGTCAATTGAGAATGGATTCGTCATCTGATCGGCCTTTATAAAGACCACGATCACATGATTTAATGGATACCAGCTGATAGCGGTCTGTGGCTGATCGATCAGAGCACCCTTAATGATGACCAGATCAAAATGCGGCAATATACAGAGAACACAAGGCTAGACATTTACAACACAACAACATTCAAATTTCAGTGCCTGTAAATGGGTATAGTGCTCTAAAATGTGGCGCCAAAGCTGATTCATAGGAGTGCCTGAGTAAAAGGAAAGCACTTCTTGTATTTCACTTCTTTCTTTCTTCTTTTCTTCTAATAATTAACCAGTAAATGTACGTCGGCCTATCGCAAGGAAAATTAACCAAAACTGACATCCATACTCCTAAAACATTCCTCCCATTTATTTGCGCTAGCTACTCTTGTTTTCAGGCTTTTCACATTCTCCATGGATCAAGTTAACAATAAAAGTGCATCAAAGCCAAATCAATGAGTACAATTGTACAATACAAGACACAGTACATATACCTTCACATATATTTCACAGTATCTCAAACCGTGTGCCGTCAACAGCTCCGTCGTCACAGGGAACCTTACTGCATCTCTTTAGAACGTTAATGTCCCAGAGTTCCTCACCGACCAATAGGCCGAGTTCATCGGCTGACAGAAGAGCCCTGCTGCAGAGCATGACCCGACTATAGTCGTTACACAATTCTTTGAGAGATGTTCATCTTTGACTCTTTCCAGCAGGAATAACACTCCTATGTGTTACTGGCCTGCTTTCTTTTCTCCAATTAGTCACACAGAAGCACTTTCCTTTTCTGAAAAAACTCCACTTCACTTGACATCCGTTTATTTCCCCTTTTCCTCCGCAGCCTCACTCTGAGCTCTCACTTTTTTTTTTTGACTTTTCTACTTTCCTCCATTCCTTCCTGACACCTTTATACTTTCCCCCTTTTTGTCTCACTCCTTTCCGTTAATAGTTTTCACACCTTGACTGGCGAACTCGTCTGCTGCCGCGTAAAACCGGGCTTCCCACGGGGAAGGTCACCGTGTCTATAACGCTGAGGCGGCGGTTATTGCTGTTGTTTCCATGTGCGAAGCGCTGTGGGCATGTTGGGACGTCGAGGAGGAGAAATGTTCTGGGAGAGACTGTGACGGCGACAGCATCACGAGGGTCACCAGGGGACACGAACCGCTCACTGACACAGAAACAAACACAGCATCACTGTCACTCATCAGGTATCTAGATAAGAACACTCACCTTCTGTCGCTCCACATCTTCACATAGATGACTCAGTTTAGTCATTGAGTCTGTTTTGAGATATTATGCATTTGAATGATAATCCCTGGAAATGTTATGTTCCCATTTCCAGTGAGACCTCAGATGCTTCAGACACAACAACACAAAATATCTACACAATGGGAGACTGTCATCGCTGCCTGTGTTTGATACAGACACACTAAGTGACCCCAGAGCGTCTGTATGGGATGCACTAAGCCTTTAACTAACGCCAAGGGAAACCCATCTTTGTCACCATTAGACATTCAGAGCATCTGACAGTGTGAAGAGCGAGATGGTTGGATGGGTCACCACGGAGACGGCTGTTCAGTCAATGTTGACTCATTTCACCCGACTTTGACAAACTTATTTTATGTCACAAACCCCCGACCACGACCTGTTTTCCCACTCAAAGCACAGAGAAGCTCGGATTACAACACACACAGAGAGAGACTTCATTCTCTGTTCAGGTAGTCCAGCAAATCGTTGTTTGCTGCCATATTGATGCTCTGAATATCAATGACAAACTGTGAAGGGGTTTTTGTTACCTCTATTTTATTGTATTCTATTTGATCTATTCTAACAGATTGGACTCAAGCCGGACGGCTTTCTGAGGTGCCACTGACACTCGTAGTAGAGTGAGGTGCATTGGAGGGAAGCGCCTGGCAAACGGCATGCTCCACAGCTTCTATAGTCCTCTCCGTTGTCCTGGAATACAGTTCCCACTGAATAGCAGATATGGGTTATTGGAACGGTGTGTGTGTGTGTGTGTGTGTGTGTGTGTGTGTGTGTGTGTGTGTGCTGGTTGTGCTTCTCCAACCTGGCACTGGTTAAAGCCCACCCTGCCTGGCAGAGGTAGCTACCGGAGAGACAGAAATAGAAAACAAAACCTGATTTTACTCTACATTCAGTTTTTTATAAAGTAAAATCATGCTTAAATATGTCCCACCGTGAGATTTTAAATACTTGAGAAGGTATATATTTTTAAAGAATAAAGTTTTTTTTAATTTTTTGAATTAAAACAATTTACCTGTGAGAGGAACATGAGCTTTTATCACGTGGTTTTGACTATCCGTACATAATAATTATCATATTGACAACAAAATAATACTGTGCAAATATAAAAAAAGATTGTGTCCACATTCACAGGTGTAACCCTTTAGTTATTTTGGGGACTTTTCTCCCACTTTGAAATGTCCAGTTCACTTCTTCTTACAACATTCACTTCTTCTGTCCCAGCAGCTGTGTTGTATTGGGTTGCATCAGTTCCAGGTTCTGGTATCCAAACTGAACCTTTGGTTATAGTTTTGGTTAGAGAGCCAAGACTCCCCTACCTTTATTGTTGTACTTGTGAAGTGTGAGGAAGAGTCTGAAGCACAGAACTTTGTCAGCCATTCCAACCTCAGTATTTGTTATAATATAAATTTTGATCAGACATCTGAGGGATTCTCTCTGCCGTCTATTCAAAAGAAGGCTTTTCTCCCCTCTGTTGTACCCCCTACTCCCTCTCCTCACCTTACCCCTCATGTCTCCTTATCACCCCCTCCTCCATATCTATCTTTCTCCCGTCTTATCTTCAGGCCCTTTCCCTCTCACCTTATCTCTTTCTTTCTCTCCCTCTTTCTGTGCTTTTCTGACTCGTCTTCTGATGTGTGCAGCATAAATGGGGGAGAAATGGGAGTTATCGTTCTGCATGTACGGCGAGGATCGGGTCTATTCAGGGAAGTAGGGTGGTATGGGGGAGGAAGAAGGGGAGAGAGCTGGAGGGACGAGGATTCTCTCTCCACATGCATTAACCATGAGAGCAGAGCAGCAGAGAGGCTCCAGGCAAGAAGCACACACCTGGACACACACACACACACACACACACACACACACACACACACACACACACACACACACACACACACACACACACACACACACACACACACACACATACACACACACGCTTAGATAAACATGCAAACAACCAAACACATGCATATAGACAGCTTACATTGACACACATACATGCATGTCTGCATGCATGCACGTACACACACACACACACACACACACACACACACACACACACTCTGAGAAAGTGCAGCTGCAAGCCCAGCAGTTCAGGCCGGGAATTTATAATGAGTTGCTCTGAATGATTAATGTCTTATGCTGGTACTCACAGATACCCACAGATGAGAAGAGATGGATGTGACCGTCTCCTGGAGTCACTTTATTTAGTGTTAATGCAACATGAACATAGTGCTCAAAGCTGCTTTAATTATTCCTTTTTACAATTTCAGGGTTTCCAGCAAAGGTCTTGTATACGTGCATGTCCTCGATGAGCCCACCGTATTTCCCTTCTTGATGTCGTCAACCGATCCTGGGTCAATAAAATCATTCAACAAAATATATTGTTGCAATATATTCCTGCAACCGGCAGAGCGATGTCATTTGTCACTGCCTTTTAAAACCGTGACACATCGGTGTTGGAAAACAAATGGGTTTAATCAATACATAGTCATTAGTTATTAGTTATAGTCATTATTAGGTATCATTGCACTATAATGACTTCGGTAACTCTGGTAAAGTTTAGGCACACACGCCACTTGGTTGGGGTTTGGGAAAGATCATGGTTTTGGTTTGAAATGACCTTCATTGTTAATTACCACGTGGTTAGGGGAAGGGAATGGTCACGGTCATGCTTCAGAAAAACAACGTGAAACAAACACTTGCCTGATTCCTGCTGTCGCTATAGGCTTAGTTGCTTTCGCGTGCACAGGTGCTGTTTTGTGGCATTTGCTGAGACGGCTGGCGCTGTAGTTTTTACTTGGGAGGACAGTCATATCAGTCAGTCAAACACCTGTCAGCTGAGAGAAGTTGTTTGAGGACGCAGCCGCTCTGGCACCGATCTCACACACGTGTGTCCACACACTCTTGATCATCCTCCCCCATGCAGACGCCACTGATATCCAACCCTATCACACAAGCACACGCCGAAGGTTCAGGAATACGTCGGAGATAAAAGGACAAGAGGAAGGGGTTGACGGAGAGGAAGAGGGAGTTTTATTTTTTTTAAAGGCTGCCTGGGTGCTGTCCCTGCGTGATAAGATTGTTTGAGGTGGAGGTGATACGACTCATTGGCACACTTATACCTCTGCAAACAGGTCTGCTGGCGCTGTCTTGAAGACTCCAGACACCCATTGGTACAATGTGTCTGCCTCATGGGGTTGTTCAAATCATCAAAGGAATCTAAAATTAAAAAAATAAAGCAGGAAATTAAAATGTTAAATCAATTAATCAAAACCTGTAAGCAGGTCACTCTTCCCCTCTGGGAAAAGTCTGAACAACTTATTTTAATTGTTCCCTCCAAAACGCCTTTAACGTTAACTACCGTCTAGATATGTATGGCCACAATGGTCAGGTCCACAGTCTTCAATGTCAGTGATAACATCCTGTCTGCCCATGACATGTAGTCTGTACTGCGAACATTTGTTTAGTTGGATTAAAAGATGAAACAGACACCAATCTCCTGGGTTAAAGTCCTGTGTTTGACTCATCTATTCATCCAACGTCATTCCCACAACTTTGAAAAAGGATCCTAATAGAATTTCCAATGGCGTCGTCTCTATAATGCCGGTACGTAGTTTCACCACATTCTGTGCCACCACCACGAAATGTGCTATTGTTTCGTGGTGTCACAAATCCCATCACCCACCCTGATTCTCTCTTCTTTATCTTTTTGTTTTTTTCCATCCTTTATTCCAGGGGGACTCAATTCAAATTCAGTGAGGTCCAGTCCCTCATGCGGAACATCACAATAATGTCGAACCCACGCTGGTTTGGTCTTATTTATATTGAAGTAGCCCAACAGTAATAACTGTTGTATGTCGTCAACAATATATTTATTGTCAGTTTTTAAATTGAACGAGAAGAATTTTAAATAATACATACTCTAATAGTAAATAGTTGTTCCTCTCTCATTTCAAATACTAATAAGTGATGCATTTAAGAATAAATAATAGAACAGAAAGCTTTTGAAATAAGGTAAATACAAAATAAAGTACTTCATTTGAGAAAGAATTATTAAATTGTCCTGCAGCTTTAAAATAAATTAAGTCAGGTGTGAAGTTATGTCAACCAAAAAATCTACAGTCTCATTATGTTCTTATCTTCTAATAAGAGGGACTTTAGACTTTATCTGTGGTTAGTGAAACCACTTGTTTCTGCTCTATTCTGGGCTCTAGGTTGTTTTCTGTTCCTTCATTTCAGATCTGAGTGGGTACGGTACGTTTGATCTGTGCTTTGTCTGGAACTGGTTTTGAACTGTCTATGGGAAGAATAAACATACAAGAGTCCGTCCATTATTGGTTAAAGGCTCTGGTCTCGCCGCAGTCTGCCTATGAGTGACCCCTGCTCTATTCTGTTTTTTTTCTTCTGACAGCTCCTATTTATCTAATCATTTGCATTTCCATTTTTGAAATGCTTCCAAAAGCTTTATGAGATCTTACTGTTTTCCATCCATCCTTTGCACACTACCTCATAGTATTGTTTTTTTCTGTCTGACTCAAATCTACTATTGATCTAACAGCACAGGCTTAGACAAAGGCTTTCAATCACAAGTTTCACACACACACACACACACACACACACACACACACACACACACACACACACACACACACCATATCTTTCTTTCTGTCTCTCATTCTTGCTGAAACATAATACACAACTTCATTCCTGCATGCAATATTACATTTATCTGTAATCTGTCTGTCTGTCTGTGTGCACATACACCCACACATTTACACACTCAAACACACACAGAGACACAATTCATCTGACCGTATTGGACTGGACTCAAAGTGCTGAGGCAGATTTTAATTAAGAAACATGCATTATAGTGTGATAGCGGTCAATACAATCGACCAGTTGGGGCTATTCAGTGATGGGAGGCAATGAATGAATGTCACAGGTGGTTTGTGTGTTTGAGTGTGTGAGTGTGTGCATGTGTGTATAGATGACACAGGATGGGCACAGGGGTGTGTTTATGTGCACTATGACAACAGAGTATGGATTGAGATGGCATGATAAGAACAGGATTTATGAAATTGGACACGGATGTTGAACTGTGTGTGTGTGTGTGTGTGTGTGTGTGTGTGTGTGTGTGTGTGTGTCTGTGTGTGTGTGTGTGTGTGAGAGAGAGAGAGAGAGAGAGAGAGAGAGAGAGAGAGAGAGAGAGAGAGAGAGAGAGAGAGAGAGAGAGAGAAGTGATGGGTGAATGTGTTTTATGACTTTCTCTTGGCCGGGAGCTTGCTGATGGTAATCATGCTGAGATAGACCTTTGTCTGTGTGTGTGTGTGTGTGTGTGTGTGTGTGTGTGTGTGTGTGTGTGTGTGTGTGTGTGTAGTCCATTCATCAGGACAAAGCAGGGAATGAACTGTCAGCTGAGGTGCTATTAGGTCCCAAATGAAGGAGGAGTCTCTCTCTGTGCCTTTAGATGTTACATTTCAAGGTTCAGACTCGTCTCTTTGTTCAGTGGCCCTTTTTTCCAGAAGCATTAGTGGGTTACAGGACATGAAAGAGGAATTCTTAAATATAGAGTTTGGCAACATTAATAATACAAAATGAGTCAAGATGGATACCACCGAGGCCCTTATTATCACCTCTGTGTTATGAACACCAGAGAACAGAGAAGTACGGATAAAGTTACAGGAACTAGAATCAGATTTAGTTTAGTTTTCTGCGACTGACAAATGTCCAATAATATCTCTTGAATCACGTGTGAATATTATTCTTGGGGAGAAAATGTTTAATGTACCAGAATGGTCGAGAGCCTGCTTCACGTTTAAATGAACAAAGTAATATTCTGCAAAGTAAACTATTTAAAGTAAATTAATTAAGTGTGATGACGCCCTTTCAGTTTTCAAAATGTTACGTATCAATATCATTATGTATTCACTTTTATTAAAGCTGTTATTCATTATCATTAAAATCTTCAGCATCTAATCCGTCAAAGTGTCCTCAATCTGTCAAACAACGACTTACACAGTCCTCCCTTGTTTGGATGCCGTCAATCTTATTGTAGTTGCAAAAAAGGCAGATTTACCAGGTTAATAACTCAAGCATGAAACAGGTATAAATCATAATCATAGTACAAAAACTGACGTTAACATTAACAATGGCTGTGCTCTGTTCAAAAGTCCCAGCAGTCATGACGGAGTGGTAATGAGCCACAATTAACAATTCCAGGACGCTGAAAATAAAGCAGCTCATGGGAATTCAGAAAATCACTAATTTCTATAATTTACACCGATTACATGCGGAAATGTGTTTCTTAAAAATGGTTAGCATAATAATTTGTTGAATTGCAGGCTACTATAATGTACTCATACTTGTGCAACCAGCCAATTTAGTACATATTGAAAAAACTGTTTTGCAAATTGAATAATGAATATACTGCTGGAAATAGTAAGCTTTCAAAGTAAATTATTGGAGGCAATTGCAAGTAAAACATATTTATTTATTTTAGTTTTAAATATTTTTAATGTAAGTTGGTAGAAGGGCAAAAAGCTCTTTTTAAGGTTAAGGTCAGAATTAGATTAATGTAGATGCGGTGGTCAAGGTCATGGTTAGTGGGCGGGAGGAGGCGTCATGTCAACGTGTGTCCTCTCAAGTATGCAGAAGGAATAAAATAGTGTGTGGTCCTGAGTGGTTCCATAATTAGCTTTAGCATCTCAGTGCTTCATTATGGGAATACTTCCTGGAACGTCCTCTGTCTGTGAGGAATATTGATCAGTACATTAGTCTGCTGCCATGACTGTGAGCGGCCGGACAAGCGGTTCACTCACTGGAGTCGCGCCGCATTAGAGCCTCCACTCCATGACTGACAGTCAAGATAAATGTGAAACGTCCAGCGTGTGCTCCCTGCAGATCCGCTGATGTTACATTTCATATTGGTCTTCCTCATATACCACATTCATTGTCCGACAATAAAATATGTTATATAGCAATATTATAGGCTACAAATAACACAGGAAAGCATGAAGCATCATGCAAGTACACCCCCTATACTGTTTCAGTTGTAGTATTAGTGTTTGTAGTATTAGCATTTAAATAATATGATAGAACAAATCATGACTTACATATATAATAAATGAATACAAGTAAATATATTTTCTACAGCCCAAAATCTCACTGCAACAAATTAAGACCTTATTGATATCCGTATTAATTCATGTTACACCTCTGACATGGCATAAGAAATCAAGTATAGACTTTTAGAACCATTATTATTATTGCTATTATAATTATTTTGAATTATTGTGAAATAAAAGTGACCATAAAATCGGCGGATATAAGTCAACTAGAAATAACAACTGTTATCAAAATATGTTTAAATGGAACGTGAAAAATGTTCTTTTGTAGCATCTGTAGCTTCCACGGCACCACCAAGAATACATGATGAAGTATTGTTTGTCTATCAGGCGACGTAGGAGCAGTGTTTCGTGTTCGGAAGATTTTTAATGCGATAAAATCATTTGTAGAATGTTTAACATGTTTATCAGGAAGTGCACATGATTAGAGAAATGGGGAACCACTTAACAGTTATTATCCCGTTCCTCAGAGATAATGCAACACCCATTAATTAACATGTGATGAGTCCCGCAGAGTCACACATGTTATTAGTTTCTTTCATTTGTTTTTAAAGTAGTTGTTCTCATCTCTCCATTCTCCTTGATTTATATTTTTCCTTTTTTTTCTCCTTTTGAATGGCGCTTTGTAACCTGGTCCATAATAAACTCGACCCAACCTGAAAAGCTTCTGTTCTTCGCTCCGCTCTCGTTCATCCTCATCCTCGCACTCCCACTGTTCGTCCTCCTTCACTTTGCCCTTAAGAGGCTGCTCACCATGTCGATGGACAGGTCTATTAAAAGCTGCGTACGTGTCCCTGTGTGGCGGTGCATATGGATTGTGCAGGAGCATGTGAGGCTGTCTAATGCACTACAGTACATGTGGGTATGTGTGTGTGTGTGTGTGTGCAGTCTAGGCGGTGATATGTGTGCGGCCAGACAGAGAAAGTGAGCCGCTCGGCCCCGACCACAACGCCAGACCACAAACAACGTTGAATGCCTGCGGTGGGCTTCGCTTGCCACCTTGAGCCAATTACAGCTCCGGGAAAGTTAATTCAACCGCAGCTTGATGTAATAAAGGCACCTGCAACCATGTCATACTCCTATTTCTATAGACCTCCCACCGTTTCTCCAAAGTGAGAAACATTGTGCAATGAAAAATCTCGGCTCCTGTAACTGTTAGAAGCAGGTGTGGTTCTCTAGCTCTACTCCCACTGTTTCACTCCCTCACTGATGTGGTCGCAAAGAAACCTTATTGGAGTTAGACGTCACGCTTAAGAACATAATTCCTATTTTAGTTTGTGTCCATATCTGATCCATAGGGTCAAAAGGATGAAACTGAGATTATTTTATAGCTAAGGGCTAACGTGGAGCGCTGCATAGGACAAAAATAAATAAATACAACTCATGCAATTTTAGTTTTACGTTAAAATGATTGTTAGAGTATAGGGAGGTGATATGGATACGATCTTTCATCACGGCGTGTGTCATTTTTTTACACTGCACATATGTATCAACAATTTTTTTACGCCAAATATCAACATAAGTTATATTTCGTTCTACAATGGAACCATGTTAAGAGTCGCGTACAGATAAACAGAAGTAATATCATCTAAATGGTTGCCAGAGAGGACTGTGGCTGGTTGCATGGGATAGTTCCCAGGTTGTGTGATTGTACAGCAGCCATGTGAAGGAATACTGCACCTTCAACAAAACTACTTCCTGGAAACAGACATTAGACGTACATTAGAATGTTATTTGCATGTGGACGTAAAAGTAAAATGCTGTTTACAGACGCTTGGAAGTTTTCTTTGACATCACGTTACCGCCTGTTCAGTACTCAGTGTTTGGAGATCTTTATGTGAATATTTTATGATGACAGCTGGTCAGCGATTCTGAGGGTGTACTGTGTGTATGTATGTGTGTGTATATGTATGTGTGTGTGTGTGTGTGTGTGTGTGTGTGTGTGTGTGTGTGTGTGTGTGTGTGTGTGTGTGTGTGTGTATGTGTGTGTGTGTGTGTGTGTGTGTGTGTGTGTGTTTTCAGTGTGAATGAGTTCAAGTCCATGCCACACTTTGCGTACGTCAGCCACAGGAAAAAGCTCAAACTGTCTTTTTTACTTTTTAAAACTCTTTTTACTCGTACTCTTTTTTTAACTTTTGTTTACGAACAGCTGTCTCCTGGGTAAAACAAAATTAAGTTTCTCTCGACAGGTAATTGACAATGCAGTTTTGTTGTTCAATTTTTAGGAGACCAGGCTATGGACAACCACATGAAAATACTTGCAGTTCTTCTTCTTCTTCTTCTTCTTCTTCTTCTTCTTCTTCTTCTTCTTCTTCTTCTTCTTCTTCTTCTTCTTCTTCTTCTTCTTCTTCTTCTTCTTCTTCTTCTCCTCATAGATTCTCAGCTCCAAGCTGTTTTAATTCTTTGATTGGATCTCGGCTTTTCTCCCTGCTCCTCCCTGCTCCTCTCTGCTCCTCTGCTCTGTGCAACTTCAACTCAGAGAGCTGCATGATATGGGCTAAGTATCCGACCAGTGTTTGCTCTCCACTCTGCCTACATGTTAAAGCCAGAAGTTATAGCACTGCAGAGATTCAAGCAATATAGGCCGTTTATGAAATCTTTTGCTTTCTTTGTGTGGTCCCTTTTCTTCTGCCTTCTTTAGGAGTGACTTTAGTAAGTGTTTAATTTATGTTTCTAGTTTCAATGTACTGTACATAGGAAAAACTACGGATCCCGGGAGTGGCCACAGGACGTTGAGGATGACAAATAAACGTTTTAATTCTGAATATCCTAATGAAGTAGCTTCACGTTGTTTAGTGTGACAATACAACAAATCAACCTATGTTGGTGTTGTGGTTATACAATCAGACTTACTTTGACTCCTCAGTAAAGTCCAGTATTTCTATTACTACAGCAGTATTTTACATTAAAGAGGTAGAGGTAGGTATTATTCTTTTTTTAAATGTCCTCATCATCAAATACATTTCCCTACCTATCAACATCTGTTTAACTGTAGACCTGATTTAATTATCAAATTAAATGTTCCTTTTAGTGTGTGTGTGTGTGTGTGTGTGTGTGTGTATGTGTATGTGTTTGTGTGTGTGTGTGTGTGTGTGTGTGTGTGTGTGTGTGTGTGTGTGTGTGTGTGTGTGTGTGTGGTTCAGTGAATGGAGAGTTGTCTGCAGAGAAATAAGAGTGAGAGAAAGAACAGAAATCGAGGAAATCAGAGTCCTGCAGGTTTGAGGAGAGCTGAGCTTCTTAGGATAAGCCGGGGATGAGAGGCTGCAGTCATGGTCTGCAGTGTGTGTGTGTGTGTGTGTGTGTGTGTATGTGTGTGTGTGTGTGTGTGTGTGTGTGTGTGTGTGTGTGTGTGTGTACGTGTGTGTGTGTGTATGTGTGTGTGTGTGTGTGTGTGTGTGTGTGTGTGTGTGTGTGTGTGTACGTGTGTGTGTGTGTGTACGTGTGTCGGAAAACAGTATTCTGATTCTTGGGTATAAATAGGTCTCTGTGTATGCATGCGTACTTCCACTTGAGTGAGTTAATTTGTGTGGGACCTTTTTGTCATATTATTTACAAGTGATATAACACAAAGGAGCTGAATGTCTAATCATGCAAAATGCATTTTGTTGCTTTAACTGTCCTGTGTGACCTTTTGTACTGTAGGAACAAGTGTAGCTCATTAAGCAAAAGAGCATATGGCTGTAACAAACATGGAGTAATGATGTTCTCATAGTAAAAGGCAGTCTGACACCGCTGCTCAACTCTGCCTCAAACCAACATGCATCATTAGTTTGTTTTAACCATGACCACAATATTTTGAACAATAAACACATCGCTTTAGTTTATTTATTCCCAATGAATTTTGACTAAGAAATAAAGGAATATCAGAAATACAATGTTTGCCTCAACCAGCTGGAGGGGCGTGTCGTTTGATGATAAGCGGTTGACATCCTGAGCTTCAGCAGAGGGACGAGAGACAAAGAGGACAAACGTGCACAAGTCACATGTAGAGAGTTATTTCTGTAGCTATCTACGATGTGTTTGGCCCATTCAACGAGCTACGGTGCAGGACAACGTATGTGTGCATGTTCGTCTATGGCTCTTGTGTTGTGCAGTAGCCTGCTGTCAGGTTGTTAGTCAATGTGATGTTACTGCTTCACACACATAAGTTATACAATTAAAGGATTTTCTGTATGTGGAGTCCACTGAGAACTAGCAGTCTGATGGATTGATTTTTTTAAAAGGAGAACACAGGACATTTGATCTACAGAGCTGATATGCATGCTACAGAAATAAAACATGCAAATTATATTCAGTTAACAGACCTTTAATATATAAGTGGCTGGTCAGAAAATGCTCTTGTGAATCATATTCATAATGAAAATATGGGCTGATTCTTTTTGGAAAGGTTTTGGATAAGTCTGGCACACAAACAGATGCCAAAATACATGTTTATTAAGTGCCGCACATGGTTGGTTGTTGTTTGCCAAATTCACCCCTCTTCTTTTTAGCTCAACAGCGGAGTGAGTGAGAGAGAGAGAGAGAGAGAGAGAGAGAGAGCAGCGGGGGTCCAGCGAGCTAGAGTGCTATACAGAGAGCTATAGTGAGAACAAAGTCGTGAATCAGAAGAATAAAATCTAATAACTGACAAATAAACACATCCACACCTCTTCAAAAACCTGCGGGGATGTGCCAGATTTTGAATGAATGCAGCCAAACAAACTGGCCTGTGTGGTCCTGTGAGCCTCAGTATGTGTCAGAGCAGCAGTGTTTGACCTGGGGATGAGAGCGGGGCTGCCCACCTTGCTCATAGCGTGGTGCTGCTAGCAACCGCCTTTCATAACACTCTTAAAAGCTTCAAAATCCACAAGGGTTTTATGGTGTGGAACAACACGTTGAAATCTCTGAAGCTTGTGTTAACGAGGGAACCAGAAGAAAACCTTTTTTTTTTTTTTACACATTTTGGGGTTTTAGGACTCACTCCTTCACTCCATTGGCTGGAGGTTACACCCCCACAGGGGGTCCCAATGCATTATGACGCCCACAAATTCTGCATCTCCATTCCTAACATATACTGCCACAAGTTTCTTTTTTACTTAAAGAACCATAGTGCTTTTAATTTTGCATAAACATTATAACACATTAAGTATGATTGTACAAAAAATGTACCAACTTTTTTCTACATAGTGTAGTGTGGAGGAGAGTGCAGAGTCAGCATCATTTGAGATTTTCAGGGCTCATTTTCATCTTAGAAAAGACATTTGCAAACGCTTACTTTTATAACTTCCACATGCATGCAAACTGACTGTTTATGAATCGTCGTAGTAAAGTACCATAGAGTGGTAGATTGGCTATAACATGAGGTGACACCTGTTCTCTAATGTTTAGAGGTCCATAAGACAAGTTTGTCCAAACTACGACAGGGTTATTATTCTCTCTCGCAGATGTAGTTTTCAACATGAGGCCTGAGGCAGTTTTTTGGAGGGTCAGATGAGAGATCTTTCATCTTTGGAGAACTCCCGTCCTGGGCTAGTGCCTCGATGCAGTGAGATGAAATCTGAACCTTGAAACAAACCCAGAGGACTGTGATTCCTCCTCACTTGTTAGCAACAGGACTCAGGTGTGTTGAGGATTAACTGGTTTTAACCACAGTGAAGCAGAGGTGGATATGCTGTGCTGCTGTTGATTAAGCTTGACATGATGAGAGCTGAAGAGCTGCCTGGATTAAAAAACTGCTGACTCCTCTCCCTCCACGGTTCGCTCCATCTATTCCCTGCTCTTTCCCATCCCTCCATCCCTCGCTTTATCCCTCATTCATTCAAGTGTCTCTTGTGATGTTGCTTATGAAGCAGAGGGAAAGACAGGGACTCATTAAAACCAGCCCCCCTTTCTCTTTCTCCCTATCTACCGCTCTTCATCTCCCTCTCGCCATCTTCATCAGATGTAATTATGGCAGCACAACGTGGGAGGAGCATGCACAGCAAAATTATACTTTCAAATCTCCTTCGGCTTCAGCTATTCAAGGAACGAGACCTACATTTTCAAGCTGATCAGAGAGAGAACAGAAAAATGGGGGTGAAGACGGGAAAACAAGAAAAATGGGAAAGTGCAGGGGGATGTGAAGAAAATAAAAAAATAAACTGGGTGAAGAGAAGCTGAGAGGAGAGGAAAGACAGCTACAAAGAGAATGTGTTATGGAGGAAAAGGAGGATGTCAGGCTGTAGTCGCTGAGTTAACAGAATGGGATCAGTAATGCTGCCAAGCTAGAAAATGCCAGACAGCAAAGCAGGCTGGGACAGCACCGTGGGAGGAAGTGCTTAGTTTGGGTACGTGACTGATGCAGACATTTCCCCCCCCCACATCTTCCTCTCAAACACACGGAGCCACTTGTCCTTTAACAAAAAAAAGAGGGGGGGTTGAGTGGATAGCGGGGCGGGGTGATACAGTACGTTTTCCGCATTGCATTGTGGGAAGGAAAGGGGATGGGAGAAACGCTTGAAACGTGCACAGATTTACTAGCTTTGCTCTGCTTGCAGTGGAGCAAAAATAGCACTATATATGGCGGCTGGGTGGTTGTGGAGGATGCAAAGACACGGTAGGACAGACAGGACGACAGCAGGTTGACACAGTTCAGAGAGGAGCTGTGTGCTTTTTGCAGTCGGGAGGAATTAGAGAGCCAAGCAAGGTTCGGACACAAGGGAGAATCAGCTCTCATCTGGAGGAAGAAGAGAAGGAAGGAGGAAGACATGGAAAAGAGGAGGAGGAGGGGTGATGCTTTTATTTTTATTTTTAGATGCTGATGGATGTTTCGTATTCATTTTTTTGACTGTGTGTGTCTGTTATTATATCCGTTTGTGTCTTGCTCGTGTCACTTGATGTGCATACATGTGTCTGTTTCTGTGAGAGATGTCATGCTGTTTCACTCAGATTGCGGTTTCGGCTAAGCAATCACTCAGCGCTGCAGTCAATTTCTGGTTGATTTACCTCTCTCTCCTATTTCTGGTTGATTACAACTATTCTTTCTGCACTTCTGTTTTCAAAGGGAAGAAAGATGGACCATATTCTATGTGTAGCTATCCAAATGCACTCTCTCTATCGTCTGAAGCTAAATTAATAGGGTGTCCATGTGGTTACTGGTGCACTCTGTCTGAGTTGGCGAGGATATTTAAAGCAATCAATAGCAATCAGCTTTGAAAGAGAAAATAAATTAATCATACAGATTTTTAAAAGCTATGCTGTCCTATATTTTCATATACCTTTTTCCTTTTACTTACCTTAACTTTTGTAACATCAATAAAGCAAACACTAGTCATAACCTCTTCAACATCACCCACTGGGCCATTGAGGGGGCATTGACTGGCCAATTGACTGGTACCATTGACTGGGCCATTGAGGGGTCATTGAATTACAATTGCCAAGCATTGCTGCAACCCTATCTATCTGCAATCTAAAATATTTCCAGTTCCATTTTGAGGGATTGGTTCAGTTATAAGTTATTACACAGTTATTAGATATCTCCCTCAGTATATCATTTTAGCATCAATGATGAGTCAAGCTGATACCGAATATCTAAGCCATATTTTCAAACTAAAATGATTCTGCCCATGGGAAGGTTAAAATAACCTCTCTGTTCTGTCTGTTCTCTGTCTGCAGGTCCAGGAGTGGCTGTGTCTGAATTGTCAGATGCAAAGAGCTCTTGGCATTGATATGACCACGCCTCGATCCAAGAGCCAACAGCAGATTCACTCTCCGTCCCACCAAGCAAAACCCATCGTTCAGCCTCAGCAGCCTGCACCTCAGCCAATACAGCCAGCAGCAGCGGCACAGCCCAAACTTTTGGCACAGAGTCAGCCCAGCCAGCGGCAGCAGCAGCAACATCAACAGCAGCAGCAGCAGCAACATCAACAGCAGCAACAACAACATCAGCAGCAGCAGCAGCAGCTGCAGAAGCAGCAACAACATCAGCAGCAGCAGCATCAGTCTCTGCCTTACGGCCAAAGTCAACCCTACTCCCAGGCCCAACCATACTCCCAGTCCCAGCAGTACCCCCAGTCTCACCCCCAGCCATACCCTGGGTCCAAGCCAGGGCCCCAGACTCAGCCTCAAACCTCTCCAGGCTTGCAGAGACACCCAGGCCCTAGTGGCCCCCAGACTCAGACAGGGTCCTTTCAGCAGGGCATGAGGTCCGACCCATACTCTCAGAGAGGTACCGGGACTCCAGGACCTGTTGGAGGTCCTACAGGAGGCCTCAACCAGCCTGGGGGTCCACGGATTCCCCACCCTGGCGCTGTGCCCCTCCCTGGCTTGGCCAAGGCTCCATCCCAGCCCGATTTGGGTCGCAGTTCTCCAATGCATCAGTCTATGGCGCGGCACCATGACCAGACCAGAAGCACTGGCTCCTCCCCTGCCCACAGACCTCAGAGTCAGGCCCCTCCTCCTGCCCAGGACGGTTTGACCAAATTGTTTGGCTTCGGGGCATCGCTGCTCAATCAGGCGAGTACCCTGATCAATGTTGACCCCCTACCTACTGCCTCCACCCAGCCAAGCCCTGCACGAGGCAAGGTGGTGTTCAGTAATACAACTTCTGAAAACAAGCAGCAACAAGGGGCTCCTGGCACCAAACCATTCAGTATGGGGGGCCCTCATGGTCCAACTCAAATGGCTGGCCCTCAAGCGCCGAGCCAAATGGGTGGCCCACAAGCAACAAGTCAAATGGGGGGTCCTCATGCGCCGAGTCAAATGGGGGGTCCTCATGCGCCGAGCCAAATGGGGGGTCCTCATGCGCCGAGCCAAATGGGGGGTCCTCATGCGCCGAGCCAAATGGGAGGCCCTTATCCACCGAGCCAAATGGGGGGTCCTCATACACAGAGCCAAATGGGAGGCCCTTATCCATCAAGCCAAATGGGGGGTCCTCATGTGCCGAGCCAAATGGGAAGCCCTTATCCACCGAGCCAAATGGGGGGTCCTCATACACAGAGCCAAATGGGAGGCCCTTATCCATCAAGCCAAATGGGGGGTCCTCATGCGTTGAGCCAAATGGGAGGTTCCCAAATTGGTGGACCGCATGCACCAACCCAGAAGCAGCAGACCATGCCCCACCAACAAGGAATGCAACAACAGTCGCCCGCGCATCATCAAAAAGGGCCGCAAGGACAGCAACATCAGCAAACACCTACTCATCTGCAAAAGGCCCTGCAGGAGCCCACGGTGGCCCCTGTGCCTGCTCCAGAGCCTGTGAAGCCTAAAGTGAACTGTCCTCTTTGTAAAACAGAACTGAACATCGGCAGCTCCGACCCGCCCAACTACAACACCTGTACGCAGTGCCAAGGACAAGTGTGTAACCTGTGTGGCTTCAACCCCACTCCGCATCTGGTGGAGGTAAGAGGAGTGTTACACATACATGCAGTGCAGTGTACACACAAGGTCTCTCACATACAGATACGTGTATATGTATGTAATCCAGCAAGAAAAACGTGTTTTACAGCATACTGTCGTTCACAGTGCCGTTTTACATGAATAAAAAAAATTAACTATCCACAGATGTAAAATTGTAAAGTTACACAAAGACCGGGCACATACCTGTTCTTGCTGTTTTACTGCTCAATTCCCCAATGTCAGTTTGGGTGGGTATGTTACCACAACTTTACCACCTTTCATGTTTAGTAATCCTCTATGGCGCTGGCAGTATTCTATTTCCCAGTTGGCCTGTGAACTTCCCAATAATAGGCTACCTTTAATGTCTAGAGGCCTAATTTCCACATTCGCACATATGCAGCTGCTGAGCGAGCGAGACAGAAAGAGATTGGTTTTTATTTTTATTTGCATTCATCTTATAAAAACAACAATGCCACCACAAAACTCCCGCACGCATTTCAAAGACCAACCAACATTCCTGAAAAACAAAAACACCCGGCTAGATAATAGGCAACATTATAGCCTGAAGCCCCTCAACATGTGGCTAAAATAATAACATCAAACCTCCTTATCAGTAAACCTAGCAAAATATGAAACTTATCAATACAAGACGATATGTAGGGCTGTACCGAGTAGTTCGAAGATTCGAAGTTCAATTTATTTGATTTGATTTTACATTTTTATTTGGATCTCTTTTAGCTCGTCTATTAATCCTCCAAGAATCCCCATTAAAAAATGTTTCATATCAGATTTTCTCTGCTTTGGTCTTTTACAAACTAGTCGTCCTATGAAATAATTTGACAGGTAGCAACAAACCAACTTTCTTTGTCAGATAGAATGCCAATAAAAACTCATTGCAAAAGCTACTACTGACTTTGGGAAACAATCTTAGCTTCACTTCAAGTTACTGAAACAAATCAATCCTAAATCTCAAGAAGGATTTTTGTTGTTGCATAGAAATCTTAGTAGCATGGCCTCCAACAGTCCAAATAACTGAGTTAATAGGAGCCTCTGTCTGAATGCTTGTTTTGTTTTCTCGACAGCAGTTTATCCGTCGACTTCACACTTGGCAGGTGACACAAGGAAGTGCAGTGTGGAGTGAGAGCTCAGGAGCCCTATGGGACCTATGTATTAGTAGTGCATTATGTACATACTGTGTAGTGCAGTGGTCGCCAACCCGTCGATCGCGATCTCTGCCTGATTCACGAACGCCTGAAAATGGGTTCTTACACAGCCGACGTGTTCTCAGCTGTGCTCCCCCAAATGAGGATTCTTAAATTGAACATGCGTTCTCGTGCACCTGGATTTGTATACAGAAACGCCCCGCCAGCTCCTTATAAGGGCATGCAACTGAAGAGTCGTGTGCACAATCGACAGACTCCACAGGCAACGCAAAAGCAACTTCAGACTGATTAAAATCATGTCAAAGCGGAAAGCGAGCACCGGTCGAGTAAACTGAGACCTAACTTCACCGGTGCAGAGGTGTTTAGCGTTCTGAAATTCTTTCATGAATGCTAAATTTGTCCCGAAAACCGCGTTAAGTGGAGTTCAGAAGAAATATCTTCCTATTGCTGTGAACGCAGCATAACTGCGTTCGAGAATGAGAACCATTATGCCTGATTGACGTTCCCGAAGTATGGACATGGAGATGGTCGATATGCAAAACGACAGAGCTGAAAGCCAGGTCACGGGACAGAGACTTTTGGGGACTTGTCATCTGAGAATTTCCTTTCCCTCGGCGCATGTGCACTAAAAGTGAGTGCCCACTTTGGATCAACTTACCTGTGAAATGGCATTTTCATAGATGAAAATCACAAAGTCAAAGTACAGGAGCCGGCTTACTGACAGACACCTCACAGACTGCCTCAGACTGGCTGTCTGTGCTTATGAGCCGAACTACAAGGCTCACAGACAGTGTTCAGTCACAGACAGTGTTCAGTCACAGCCAGTGTTCAGTCACAGCCAGTGTTTAGTCACAGCCAGTGTTCAGTCACAGACAGTGTTCAGTCACAGACAGTGTTCAGTCACAGCCAGTGTTCAGTCACAGACAGTGTTCAGTCACAGCCAGTGTTCAGTCACAGCCAGTGTTTAGTCACAGCCAGTGTTCAGTCACAGACAGTGTTCAGTCACAGACAGTGTTCAGTCACAGACAGTGTTCAGTCACAGCCAGTGTTCAGTCACAGCCAGTGTTCAGTCACAGACGGTGTTCAGTCACAGCCGGTGTTCAGTCACAGACAGTGTTCAGTCACAGCCAGTGTTCAGTCACAGACAGTGTTTAGTCACAGACAGTGTTCAGTCACAGACAGTGTTTAGTCACAGACAGTGTTCAGTCACAGCCAGTGTTTAGTCACAGACAGTGTTCAGTCACAGCCAGTGTTTAGTCACAGACAGTGTTCAGTCACAGACAGTGTTCAGTCACAGACAGTGTTCAGTCACAGCCAGTGTTTAGTCACAGACAGTGTTCAGTCACAGACAGTGTTCAGTCACAGCCGGTGTTCAGTCACAGACAGTGTTTAGTCACAGACAGTGCTCAGTCACAGCCAGTGTTTAGTCACAGACAGTGTTCAGTCACAGCCGGTGTTCAGTCACAGACAGTGTTTAGTCACAGACAGTGCTCAGTCACAGCCAGTGTTTAGTCACAGACAGTGTTTAGTCACAGACGGTGTTCAGTTGTAAGTACAGTCTGGACAGTCTTTTTCTCTCAACGCCTCAATAGGTAGATCTTGCCTGTCACCAAGGCAGAGGTCAGGGATCTTGGGCTTAAAAAGGTTTGTGACCACTGGTGTAGTATTGTGACGGGACCCCAAAATAACTGTTACCCTGCTGAATGGCATGCTGTGTACAGCTCGCTTTCCATAGCTTGCAATATGATATCAATGGGTCCATTCGAGCCGGGAAGACGGACTGTTTTAGTTCCAGGAAATGTTGAAAGTTCATCTGAAGTCGGATGTCTGACCCTGAAAGTCCAACGAACTCCACCGACCCTGACCTCAAAATCCAAGATGGCTGCTCCGCAACAGTAAAAAAAGCAGTAATGTGCTTTGTCAGCTGTTCTGTCTCATTTGTCTCATTAAATCAGTCATACACGCAGTAATGTCTACCTTCTATCTGTGGACATCTTACTACTGTGTTTGATTGCAAAAGATGCCAGTGTTACTGACTGTAGCATAACCTATTCAAATTTCTGAATGAATGTACTTGAAAAAGTAATCTTGGGCATGTTTTGAACTAGTTCGCCAATAAATGAGTGAAGTCTCATTTTACTAAGAGGCAAAACAAACCTTGTTTTCATGGATTCTTAGTCCAGATGAGAAAGGTGAAGAAAGAGCAAGAATGAAAAAACGAGAAGGGAAATAAAAAGGCCAATATAATAAGCTGGACACAATGAGGAATAATTGGAAATAGATGAGGAGAAGAAAGCATGCAAATAAGGTTGAGATGGAGGACAG
Source organism: Cottus gobio (assembly GCA_023566465.1). NCBI lineage: Eukaryota > Metazoa > Chordata > Actinopteri > Perciformes > Cottidae > Cottus > Cottus gobio. The sequence continues at coordinate 19,176,307 of CM042215.1, forward strand.
AGCGAAAGAATTATGAAGATGAAGACTTCAAATCAAGCAAGGCAAAAGGGCAAAGGATGAGAGAATGTTGAATGAATGTTTTGAGGGAAATGGAATCACCAAAGACAGACTTCCTTTTCAGTCATGCTTTCTCTCTTTCGTCCAAAGGGATTCTGCGCATGCCACAATGAAACTAGTGTAAAGGCCAACTACCCTCACACCTCCACATTATTGATCCAGACACAGGGAGTAAAAAGAAGGAAGAAAGGAAGCAACAGAATGGCAAATAAAGGAAGCTAAAAAGGGAAGGTGAAAATAAAGAATTCAGGATGTATGTATTAAGTCAAACAAGGAAGGGGATTTATAAGGTTACAGGGAAGGAAGGGATGATGCGAAAAAGTAGTGTAGAGGGAAGAGAAGAAAAAGAAGAAGAAAAACTGATGAAAGATAAGAGGCAAGGATGCGTGTTAATCAATCAAGCAGATCAAGAATGCCTTTGGGGTCTCCGGAGAGTACAGTACATAGTACAGTACTGTAATGTACTGTCACTGCCTCAAGATAGACCTAGAGATAATATATAACCCTTAGAGAGTTATATATAAGTACTACTACAATATACGAGACACATATACTCACACGGAGCAAAGAGAAAGAATGGTTCAAAATGTTATTTAGACCGTGAGAAATCAACGCTGTTAACCGTCACACACACGCAGATATAAAGAAGACATTTTATGTAAAGAGGGTGTATGCATCTGCGTGTTTGTATAGTGTGAGTAAGGCCTGCAGCTCTCCAAAGTGGATGAAAAGAGAGAATGGACAGAAGGAAGAGAGCAGGGAGAGAAAAAAGCATTGGCAATGCAACGCATGTTAGCATGCAAAAATTGCTTTCTGACATGCTTGGTAAACATTATACTTGCTAAACATTAGCATGTTAGCATAGCCCCGGTGAGCCCATGACAGCATTCAGCTGTGCAGCCTCTCAGTGCTGCCATCCTGGCTGTAGACGTGTTGGCTTATATACGTACCTCATACGGCAGCTTATAAAGGTTTACATTGAGGTAGCAGCTATATATCAAACCTTTAGGTTGTACGTCATCTCAGTAGTCACCTGTTGACACAATCAGTTCTACTTAACTTCAGGAAGTTGTTAGCTGCATTAGTAGGTTTGATGTTGTGCTCAGTGAGCTTGGTAACCATACACACTTAGTTACTACTGTGTTTGTATTTTATCCCACTAACCTCCCACTGAATGCACATATTCTGCAAAGAAATACGTCATATTTCTGAATCAATAAAATGTAGTTCTCAATCATTTTGTCATGATAAAAGTCTTCTACTGTCACTATCTTTTGAGCAGGTTACTCGTCTCTTCATTCAAATGTACTGTGACAGAAGCCAACACTGAGCCTTCACTGAAAAAGGATTGTGTTTGACTCGACTTAGTGTTAGTGTTAGTGTTTGAACGCTGTAGACTGGCTTGATTAATCAATAATGCAGCAAAGTTTTATTTTAAATATAAATGGCAGGAGAGATTGTAAGGGGGAGACAGTCCATCCTGGAACAGAAAAGTAAAAAGTTACTGGGTTTATCATGTCCTCTCTGTCCTCTCCGCTTCTCTACTTCATGCCTGCTCACCATAAATGTTTCTGTCACTCTTTCTTTCCTTTTTATTATTTGATAGAGCTTGAAAACCACAGTGAGTGTCTAAGAAACTGTGGAGCTTGTTGTGTATATTTATGGGAAAGTCTAAGCTCACAATTCAACATGAACGTATCAAACAGAATAACTCTGATGAATCTGATGAAACGGCCTCCTCATGAAGGCTTGAACGATGATGAAACACCATGACACACACACACACACACACACACACACACACACACACACACACACACACACACACACACACACACTGCACTTACACTGTATAAGCAGGTGCAGTGCATGAGTGAATGAGGCCATTTCTCTGTCCAGTCTGTCATTCAGGCTTTCACAGCTGTCCTCACTGCTGTCGGAACAATTATTAGGATTACTGCACCCAGTCCACCTGGATGTTTGTGTAAATGTGTGTGTGTGTGTGTGTGTGTGTGTGTCTGTGTGTGTGAGCGTGTGTGTGTGTGTGTGTGTGTGTGTGTGTGTGTGCGTGTGTGTGTGTGTGTGTGTGTGTGTCTGCACATCTGAAGAAAACTGATTAGGGATTGTGACATTTAATCTGCATTGGTGCGTTTGTGCACATGTGGTGTGCGTTTGTGTGTAATTCTATATTTGTGTCTCTGAGTTTGTGTTTGTGTGTGTGTGTGTGTTAATATTAAATAAGCAGGATTCCAATTAAGAGGCTGGATCCTGTGAAGGACACAGTCAATGCCATAGAGGCCAAAAGGTTAACATTGGTAATTTAAAGAGTTTCTCTGTGTATATTTAATTATGCTTTGTGATAAGTTCACAAAGCACTGATTGGTCATTCTAAAGGTCATACCTGCATCTAGCTGCTCTCTGTTGTGTTCACTTACTGCTTCCTATTGCACTAATAAAAGAATAACAATCTGTAAATTGATGAGCAGAGGACCCAGACAGAAGCAAACTAATGGATAAACGAAATAACAAGAATAATAATAATAATGATGTTCTACAAACCGTGAGACATATAGTCAACACCAAACAAATAAATGCCACACACACACACACACACACACACACACACACACAGACATGGATAAATTCCTGCAGTACCAACAGTGGACTATGACTCTATAATAGTGTGGATTTGAAATACTACCATTATCTTGAGTATTACCTCTAATGTTGTCAGAACGGTTTCTACAGGCATTCAGCTGCTGGTCAGCATCTCAAAAGTTTGGATATAAAAGTGCAGATGTTCTCTCCTCTCTTCTATTCTACATATGTATTTGGCTCCTTGTGTTCCCTACTTCTCTTTGACTGTTGACTGGATGCATGTTCAACCTGATTTCCAATTTAGTGATTTTCTAAAATGATGTGTAGCGGGTTACTGTTCAAATCTTCCAAGAGAGACTGGTTATACTGCAATGTGTATATGTAAAAACTACATTCATGCCTATGAAGATGGTCAAAGAGTAAATATATCAGTATAGGTCCAAAACCACTGCCACTCACTAAAACCAAGGGCCAGAAATGAGAAGAGGTGACAAGGAGGGAGGAGTCAAAGGTTGGAAACAAGGATGGAGTGAGTCAAGCCTCTCTAGAAATACATCTGAACAGAAATAGAGGAGGAGAGCAGCAGCAGGAGCGTCAGAGCTCCTAATGGACGTACGGTTCGCTCCTGCACTTCAGGACATCTCACCGCAATTAATAATACAACGGCTACCCATCCCCTCCTCTCCTCCCCTCCCCTCTTCACTTTCTCCTCTGCCTGCCTCTTTCCACCGGCCTCTTCTCCATCTGTTCCTTTCATCTTGTTCTCTCTGCCTCCCTTTTCATCCTCCCTCTCCCACCCAGATTCCTACCAAGTGGGATTCAAACGAGCAACTTTCTGTTCGCCGTCCTGCTTTGAGTGTAAATAGAGCCTTCCCACTTACCACATCTACTCCTCTGCTTCATTTTCTCCTCTCTGTGTTACATTTGTTCTTTATTTCAATTTTTTTCCTGCCTCGCTTTTTCCAAAATGTACTTCTTTGGTTCTCACATCTTTACAGGAAACATGTTCATTTCAGCCTCTTTAATTGACTCTTTTTCTTAGTTGTTCCACTGGTCTCTCTCTCTCTCTCTCTCTCTCTCTCTCTCTCTCTCTCTCTCTCTCCTTTTCTCAGTGGTCTTGACTTATTTAGTGCACCAAACTCCTTTCACTTTTTTAACCCTTTAAGAAGTCATACAATATGCATTGAGAAACCTGCAGGACTGGTAACTTTTCCCTGCATGTGTTGTTCACCTTTTTTCTTTCGTTTTTTTATCAGACAGTTGCTTCTCAAATTAGTCATTGAAATCCCGACACAGTAATGAAAAAGATAATCATCTGGGAGGCTTAAGTCTTTTGATCGGTAACTCTCCTCACTGAAGTGGATGCATTGGCTCCAGAGAGGCACTGAACGGTGGTAAGTTTAACATAATAATGTTTGGAAAACATGTCTTTATTTGCAAGGCTTTGACTGTTTGGTATTTGTTTTGGATACATTGGTTCCAAAATTAATTTTCACAAACAAGGATAATATTTTTTGTCTCAGCAAATATACAGACATTTAATATTTATGAATTCCAGTCAAGGTATCAAAGCTTGCAAATTCCTAAATACCTTGTGTGAGTGACGATCCCTCAATAATGATGATTAAGCTGATATGCATTACACCATATGTGGCATTGCATTCGATTGAGGAGAGAATAAAATCCTACTCTTAAATAAACCGTTTTTACAAAGAAACAGTCAGCACTGTTTCATTGTTGTTGCGTCATTGACCTCCTCATAGCTGAGTGTGAGAGACATTGTGCGTTCCTTCAGGTTCATGGGAAGATATTTGGATATTAAACATACCTTTTTGCTTATAATTTCTGCAGTTGTACACAATCTCTTTTCAACCCAGCAGCTGACATCACACTAATGTACTCGGCTCATTGAGAGAGATTAAGCTGCTTCAGTGTGATGTTCGATCTCGAACATTTCCGTTGAATATTTAGAGGAAGTTTAATGACTAAAACATCTGTGCCGACATATCTCAAACTGTATGTATCTTCAAACCCTAGTACTCAGTGCTGACGTCTGCATCCGGCATCGCGTGCTTACTTACCTTCTCGCTGTCGGGTCTTTAAATACCTGCAGATGACGTAGCCTGAGACAGGGCGCTGGGTTTCTCTGACTTAGTCAGGCGGGAGCTGCAAGTGTCATTTGGAGATGTTTCTGTTAGTCGGATGAGACCAAAGACTTATGAAGACCCGCCTGTAATTAATTTGTTGTGACGCAAACTCAATCTAGTGGGTATTGTTATATTATTGTGCCTAAAATACTCCATGTGTCACCTCTTTTGTGGCATAAATCAGTCTGGAGTCTATTGAGGTTCGTTCATCTAGGCGCCCGTAGTGAATGTGCTTTCTATTTCAAACACACCACACACACACACACTCACTCACACACACACACACACACACACACACACACACACACACACACACACACACACACACACACACACACACACACACACACTCTCTAGTCTTTATTAACGATGGAAGTGTTTTGTGATGTTTTCCTCCTCACATAAACACCCTCAGATCACTCCTCCTCTCCCCCTGTCCTCAGTCTTCACCTCCATTCACCCCTCTTTCTCATCTCCACTCCTCCTCCTCTCATTGTGTCCCTCTGCCTTTCATCTCTTCAATTATTTTCTACTCCAGAATCACTCTGTCCTCCTCAGTCTGTCCACCTCACTCTCCTCTCCTCTCCTCTCCTCTCCTCTCCTCTCCTCTCCTCTCCTCTCCTCTCCTCTCCTCTCCTCTCCTCTCCCCGTTTTCGGTTGTGTGTGAGTGTGCGTGGTGAGCGTGTGAGTGGTGGATGTGAGAGTGGATAGTACTGTCACTGCTTTGGTTTCCCTCTGTTCTTCTGTCACACGATCGGGTAAGAGACGAAGCAGATATTGGTGTTTGTGTTTGGCGTTGTTTGGGAGCATGGCGTCCTCTGAGACGTCACGCCCGTCAATCCGCCAGGGAGTCCGGTTAGTTCCCCCTGACAGCAGCGTGTCGGTGGAGGAGGTGCTGCTGGCGGTGGGAGAGCAGGTGGGACACGACCAGCTCTCCTTCGCCTCCAGGATGAACAAAGCGGTGGTTGTGTTCGTGACCAGCGAGGCGTGTGTCCATAAACTGGTAGAGAGTGGCGTTGTCATCAGGGATAGCTATGTGCAGGTCTCTCCGCTCTCGGTGCCATCAACGCGGATCACCGTGTCCGGTGTTCCGCCGTTTATACCTAATGACCTGTTAGAGAAAGAGCTGCGCAGATTTGGGAAGTTTGCCAGCGGGTTAAAAGCAGTCAGTCTGGGATGTAAGGATCCCAAATTGAAGCATGTGCTGTCTCTTAGACGGCAGGTTTTCATGTTCCTGGAGGGTCCAACACAAACACTGGAGGTGTCTTTCAGGGTGAAGCACGGGGACGGGTTGTACATGGTGTACGCGAGCTCGGGACAGATCAAGTGTTTTGAGTGTGGACATGTCGGACACAAACGCTTCGCACAAGCAGCCGAGAAGTGAGGAGGGACTTGCCGCGGACGCGGGTGTTGCTGGGCCGTGCGCCGTGGATACGGCGCTCCTCGCGGTTTGCGCCGGGGGCGCGGCCGGTCCCGTTGGTGGGGCTGCGGCTGTTCTCGTGGTGGGCCCCGTTGGTGCTGCTGGTCCCGCGGACAATACTGGTCCCGCGGACAATACTGGTCCCGCGGACAATACTGGTCCCGCGGACGCTACTGGTCCCGTGGACGCTGCTGGTCCCGTTGGTGGGGCCTCAGCTGTTCTTGTGGCCGGCCCTTTGGACGTTGCTGGTCCCATGGACGACGCTCCCGTTTCCGCTAAGAACATCAATGTCGATCAAGATCAGGGCCAGTCTTACCACCAGGAGGCTTCTCTATTTGCGCAGAGCCTCACTACATCTGGTGTTACAGCAGCACCACAGTCAGACTGTGAAGAGGCAGCTGCAGGTTCTGCAGGTGGAGATCCTCCCAGGGACTCAGAGGAAGGGCAGGGTGCAGGGCCCGTGTCCAACAGCCAGCTGTCAGGGGAAGGAGAGGACATGGAGTACGACAGTGGATCATAGACTGCATCCAATGTAGAAACAGGCCTTAAAGGCACTGATCTATATTCTTTAGGAGAGATAAATTGGTTTTTGGACGTAACGTTCAAGAAATCTGTCAAAGTCAGTGAATACTTTGATGATACAGAGAAGTTCATACGATCAGTTGGGGTGGTGCAGAGGGAGGTGGGTTTTGATATGTTAGATGAACGGAAACGTTTCCGTCTAAAGAGACACATCAGCATTCTGCGGAAAGTTAAGAAAAGTAAAAGGGGTAAAACAATTAAGTAGGTTTTTTTGTTTTTGTTTAACATGATCATGTGTCACACGTTTTTTTTTCTAGTATCTGTCAATTTCTGGTCCTTCTATCTTCTGACCTTTTTATGCAGAGCATTCATTTAGGATCTTTAAACATGAATGGTGGGAGGGACAGGGTTAAACGAGCATTGGTAATGGAGGTGGTGAAACAAAAAAAGTTGGACATCCTCTTTTTGCAGGAAACTCACACCATTATATCGGATGAGGTAGACTGGGGTTTATGGTGGGAGGGCTCATGCACCCTGAGCCACGGCACCAATAATAGTGCCGGTGTAGCTGTGCTGGTTAGGACAGCAGCTAATGCAGCAATCCTGTCTGTCACTGAGGTGGTGAAGGGCCGTTTGCTGGTGGTGAGGGCAGAGATAGAGGGCTCGGTTTACTGCCTTGTCAACATTTATGCACCGAATCGGGGGCCAGAAAGAGCTGGCTTATTCACCAAACTGCTTAATGAACTGCAGTGCTACCATCAGGAGCAACTGATCATCGGTGGGGATTTCAACTGCACACTGGACTTCACCATAGACAGAAATAATGAGGAACCACACCCTCAGTCAGCACAGAGTCTCCACAACACTATCACTCAATTAGATCTGTTAGACACCTGGAGAATAAAACACCCACAAACCAGGCAGTACACTTGAGTTAGGGTTAGCAACGGTAGGGTAAGTGCAGCTAGGCTGGACAGATTTTACATATCGCACAGGCTCAGTTCCACAATTAAAAATAGCACCATCAGTCCAGTTGGCTTCAGTGACCACCACATCATCACTGTGGAGCTGATGGTTTCATCCGGTGAAGGGGTCAGGTCGCACTGGGTTTTCAACAACCAGCTCCTGCAGGACAGTGTCTTCTGTGAGCGGTTTGTTCATTTTTGGCAAATTTGGACAAGCAGGAAAGAGGGTTTTGGTTCTCTGAGACTGTGGTGGGAAGTTGGTAAAGCACAAATTCGTATTTTTTGCCAGCAGTACACCTCCCATTCCACTGCTCGAATTAAAGCAGCAGTCCAGAAGCTGGAGGCCAGCATCAGGACCATTGAGGAGGGGCTGCACGGGGGCTCAGATCCTGTTACAGGGGGTCCGCTACAGGAGAAGAGGTTGGAACTGAGCGCCTTCTTGCACGAGAGGGTGAAGGGCGCACTAGTTAGGTCTCGTTTCCTCCAGCTAAAGGACATGGACGCCCCGACCTCTTTCTTCTTCAACCTGGAGAGATCGGTGGCACAGAGGAAGCGGATGACCTGCCTGCAGCTCCCAGGAGGCAGGCTGACCACCAGTCCAGGGGAGATGAGGAGCCATGCCGTGGATTTCTACGCTGACCTCTTCGGGGCGGAGCAGTGTGACGAGGAGTGTCGGCGGGAGCTCCTGGAGGGGCTTCCTCAGCTCAGCCTGGAGGAGAAGGCGGCCTTGGACGGCAAGCTGACGCTGGAGGAGCTGACGGTGGCAGTGGGTCAGATGGCATCAGGACGGGTGCCGGGGATCGATGGGCTCTCTGCGGATTTCATGAAGCACTTTTGGAGCGTCCTCGGACAAGATTTGCTGGATGTCTTTCTGGAGTGTTTTGGCACTGGATCGCTTCCTGGCTCCTGTCAACGAGCGGTTCTTTCCTTGCTGCCAAAGACAGGCGACCTGGCACTACTAAAGAACTGGAGGCCAGTAGCCCTCCTCTGCGCGGATTATAAAGTGCTCTCTAGAGCTTTATCAAATAAACTCAAGGTCATCCTGGACATAGTTGTACACACCGACCAAACGTACTGTGTACCAGACAGGACAATTATGGACAACATTTTTCTCACAAGGGACATTTTGGACTTGTGCAGAAACAATAATGTGGACATGGGTATTGTGTCACTCGATCAGGAGAAAGCTTTCGATAGGGCGGAGCACTCTTATTTGTTTTCTGCACTTAGGGCTTTTGGTTTTGGTGAGGGTTTTCTGGCTTGGGTTGGTCTTCTGTACAGGGGTGCTCAGTGTCTGGTGAAAACGGGGGCGGGGCTGAGTCGGCCGATCCCTGTATGGCGAGGGATAAGGCAGGGATGCCCTATTTCAGGCCAGCTGTACAGCCTGGCTATTGAGCCCTTGCTGTGCAGGTTGAGAGGTCGGCTTAGCGGTCTCACATTGCCGGGGTCCTCCTGTCTGGAGCGTTCTCCTGCTGTGTCTGCTTATGCAGACGATATATGTGTGTTTGTCACCAGTCAAGAGGATGTTCGGGGACTGCGGGAGACCTTAGCATTATATGAAAAGGCTTCATCTGCACGGGTGAACTGGGCTAAGAGCAAAGCCTTGTTGGTGGGGCAGTGGAGGGATCGGCCAGCGCCCAGTCTGCCGAGTGGACTTGAGTGGGGGAAAGAGGGGCTGAAAGTGTTGGGGGTTTGTTTGGGCACCGAGGGGTTCCAAGCAAAGAACTGGGAGGGAGTAAAGGAGAAGGTGTCTGCTCGGTTAGCTAAATGGAAATGGTTGCTACTAGGGATGCACCGATACCGATACCGGTATCGGTATCGGTGGTCGATACTGCGTTAAATACTCGTACTCGCATCGGTTTCAATGGCCGATACCAAGAACCGATACTCACTCAACAGTATTTCACTACAACAAACTGGTCGCGCTTTGTGGAGAAGCAACCCCGTGGCGGAGCCGGAGACACTCTTCTCTGTCTCAACTGTCTCAACAGTCTCAACTTCTGAGCAGCCAATCACGCTATCCAAGGTTTTGCCGTCCAATCAGATGGCCAGTTTGTCTCAACAGCAGAATCTGGAGCCGCCATCTTGGATCCTCGCTACGCAGCGCTCACTTCTTTCAATAGACAGGAGAAAAGTGAGACGCGAGTACAATACAAGACTTTATCGATATTGTGCTTATTAACCGGTGTTGCATACGTGTGTATGACATATTAGTGCTCATATTAGTGCTCTTGTTAGTGGCTGACAGCCCCGGAGTTACTTGTAATCAGTCCGTCCCAACGCGACGCAAATGTTTCGCGCGACCAGATTACATGTAAAGTCTATGCACAGACGCGTGTGGTTGCGACAGACGCAAATTTACGCCGGCGGCACGTTAGACGCGAGAGTTGAAATTTTCCATATTTAATACATCTATAATTGAGAAGCTCTGCGCGTCATCACCGCCGTCCTGCCGGTGTGAATCAAACGGCTGCTGATCCACCTGAAGTAGCGCTGTCAGCGGCCTCATTCAGACGCTGTTGTGCGGCTACGGATGATATTATTGTAGCCGAGTGTCTGTTGTGTGTCTATATTTGTAATTATAATAAAATGAAAACACGCTGCAGGGTAACTTGAACCACTTTTTTATCTCCTTCACACACGTATATCCCACAATTCCACTCTTTTCCTTTCCGTTTCTCCCTCCACAATAAAAGCACCGGAAACATAACTTGCAACACAGCTTCCTATATAATTGCTCGATCCCTAATATTATCGCTTACATTATGAACCCGGACACGGGGGCGTTTTATGGTCTGACATTAGAGGGACTTCCACAAGAAGTTTAAAGCTTGGGATAGCCTTCTGTTAATTTTGTACTATAGGCTTGACATAATCTGCAGAGGATAAAATAAAATCTGCCTCCAAATTAATTGCACTTTCATGGAGACCAAATCTAAGAAGTATCGGTATCGGTACTCGGTATCGGCAAGTACACAAATAAAAATATCGGTATCGTATCGGTTTGTAAAAAATGGTATCGTTGCATCCCTAGTTGCTACCACAGTTGTCGTATAGGGGAAGAGTTCTGGTTGCCAATAACTTAGTCGCCTCGACTCTTTGGCACAGACTCACTGCTCTGACACCACCGAGAGGCCTGATGGAGGACATCCAGAGAGCCATCGTGGACCTTTTCTGGTCTGGCAGGCACTGGCTCCGGGCAGCCGCTCTTTACCTGCCTGTTGATGAAGGGGGGCATGGACTAATTGACATCCAGTCAAAAGTTGCTTCTTTCAGGCTGCGGACAGCTCAAAAGCTACTTTATGACTGTGGCCCATGCTGGCTGGACACAGCCCGACTGCTGCTGAGGAGAGCTGGCTGTTTGGGCTATGACAAGCAGCTTTTCCTACTGCAAATGGAGAACTTCAACCTGACCGGTCTTACGTCTTTTTACAGCTCCGTACTGCAGGCATGGCAGATCTTTAAGACCACACGCACCACATCTGAGGTTCCTGGAATGTGGCTGTTTGAGGAACCTTTGTTCTTCAACGATTCTTTCCAGACTCAAACTCTACAATCTGCCAGCCTGCGAGCGAGTCTCAGAGAGGCCGGCTGCACCAAGCTGGGCCATTTGATGAAGACGACGGCGACATCGGTGGATGAACTGAGAGCTAGAAGCGGCATCACCTCCGTCAGGCTGATCAACAGAGTGGTGGAGGAAGTCTGTGCCGCCCTGCCAGTCCGCCAGAGAGAGTTTGCTATGAACCAGGCGCTGTGTGACCAGTGGTGTGAGGGTTTTGAGTACCGGTTCCCCTCTCTGGCCATCGCTCCCTCGGTTGGGGAGTGGCGGGAAGGAGAGGGTCAGCTGCTCACATTGACAACCCCGCTTCTGGACAAGTTTCAGGATGCGGGGAAAAAAGCCATCTACCACACGTGTGTCAAAGTGGTGAATTTGCGGTTTCTGTCAGGGTTGAAGGAGTCGAGGTGGGCTGAGTTCTTTGGTCCAGGGTTTTCCCCGAAAGGCAGCTGGCGGTCTCTGTACAAATTGCCCATTGAGAAGTGGACAGCAGACCTCCAGTGGAGGATTGTGCACGGGATAATAGCTACGAAAAGGTACAGAGCACACCTTGATCCGGAGCTGGGGGAGGGGTGTTTGTTTTGCACTCAAAGTGAAGATGTAGTCCACCTGTTTGCTCAGTGTCCTCGTCTGGCAGACCTGTTTGCTCTCTTGAAAGGGTGGTTTCAGGGTCTGGGGGAGGTGTTTTCTTTATTTTTGTTCATTTTGGGCCCGAAATACTCAGCTAAGAAGAAAACAACACACACTTTGATGAACTATCTTTCTGGCACTGCGAAGTTGGCCATTTGGCTGACGCGAAGGAACCGGACTCAGGGTGCCGGCAGTGTTGAACTGGTCCCGGTACTGAAGGGGCTGCTGAAGGCCCGGCTGAGGGTGGAGCACACATATTATCAGATGATGGACAATGTGACAGCTTTCAGCCGTTTTTGGGCGTTTGGGGGGGTTCTCTGCTCCGTGGGGGAGGAGGGGGAGCTGATTGTCAATTTATGATGATATGTATCTTTCATGTTCGGTCTGAGTAGTATTTGTTTCATTGATTTTATTTATTTATCCTCAGGGCTGAACTGATGGCGTGACAGTGTTTAGTTGTGTCTCCCTGTAAAGGAGCAATAAACTGAACTTTAAAAACCAAACCTCTCCTCTCCTCTCCTCTCCTGCAGTGTTATACTGCCTTTCCCCCTCCATGTCATTCTCCCTCCCACAGCATCTTTCCCTTTCTTCTCCTCCTCATGTTCACCCTTCTCTCCTCCCTCTTCAGTCTCCCTCCACCGCTCAATCTGTCCCTGCTTGCTCTCCTCTTTCATCTTCTCATCCCTCCATCCTTTCCCCTATGTTTGTAAGTAAGTAAGTAAGTAAGTAAAATGTATTTATAAAGCGCTTTTCACAGATAAAATCACAAAGTGCTGTACAACAGAATAGGTAGGACAAACAGTATAAAATACATACATATATCAAAGGAAAGGGACGCTAGTGAGAACCCATCAACCAAAAGCTTTCCTAAATAAGCAAGTTTTCAGGTCCTTTTTAAAAGAGACAACAGAGCCAGCCAGACGCATGGACAGGGGCAGGGCGTTCCACAGTCTGGGAGCAACAGACTGAAAAGACCGATCCCCTCGGGTCTTATAACGAGTCTTAGGGACTGCAAGCAAATTTTGGTCAGAGGACCGAAGAGTCCGGCTAGGGAGATACGGCTTCAAAAGGTCTCGGATATACTGTGGGGCCTGACCGTTTAAGGCCCTGAAAGTCAGCACTAAAACCTTAAAGTCAATCCTGAATTTTACAGGGAGCCAATGGAGAGCCGACAAGACTGGAGTCTCCTCTTGTTGTGTGGATGAGTTACAGCTCCACCTCTGGCACTTTTTTAAGCTTACTAAGACACTTAGTTTCTACCTTTAATTTATCACCAATGTGTATATTGTAATATATTGTTATGGCAACTACGTTTTGTGACAGCAAATTAAGTTGTATATCGTTGCGTAAAATGCTGTTTTATCAAATAAGATGACCCGTGCCACTCAAATACAAATACACAGAGAAAACACAACATAGAGATCTGTGGGCTAAATTAATTAATTCATTTTTTTAAATGTACCAATTGATGAAGGATTTAAAGCGTGAACTGAAACCATTGCAAAACCACATCAAATGCAATGACCAAGGCTTTTACATTTGATTTAAAGGCAATGGGCATTATCTAAGACTTGCTACAGTGGCTTACTTTGTGAAAGTTGCATTTGCCTGTTCCACTCAAGTCTAGATACACAGTGAGTGGCAGTAGAGGAGGAGGAGGAGGGCAGGGAGTTTGTTTCCTCTTTATAACCACACAGGAGAGGCTGGGGAGCTTTGCATGGAAACAATGTGACCTGCTAAATGTTGCAGGACTGCAGGTGAGCACATCCTCCATAAATAGTTTGAGACAGATTGTTTTCTCTGGAAATAATCCTACATCATCAGCAGTAATTGTGTTGGCTTCAACAAATACGTGTTGTCCTGCTGAGCTACAGCCCTATATTTAGAGAAAGTTGAAACAGTTTGTCACTGTATCTGAGCAGCTTTTTATCTTCGTGACGGGATCTCTGCATGCACGTACCAGGTCAAGAAAAGAAGACACAAAATCCTTTATTCTGGTCTCATGTATGTGGTGTTATCTGGTAGTATCTGGAGTGAGACGAATCAAAATGTTCATGTTTGGTGCAAAAACGGCAGATCTCAAAGGAGTCGAGGAGATAAGGGGTGTGCTGTCCGTGAGTTCCTGTGTGCGGTACCTTTTAAGTCTCGTACTGTCCTACTTTCTCTACTCTCTCCACCATGTTGTCTTTAAATGGGTCAGCGAGGAGAGCTGTTCCCCTCCCAAGGCTATTCAGCTGATTAACAGCACCTCTCACACACACAGAAAGAGACTCCCACAGAAGCACAATGTGTGATCTTAACAGTTTAAAGACCCAAAGGTAAAGGGACGACACCGCGGAAGAAAGGAGAGTTCCCTCATTGGGCTAAAGAGCGAAGCAACATGGAGCTGGAGCTGCTGGGACTCTTGTTTTTTACATACAAGGAGGGGGCTATCTCTTCCCATAATATTCAAATCCATTTTGTTTTTTAAATCAATTATGTTAACATCCATGTCTGTCCAAAATCATAACACATTTTATCCTTTTAGACGTTAATGTGACACTGTTTTAATTCACATATGAATTCTTTAGTTATGACCAAAACCTTTTGTGAGGTTACAGTGACCTTGACTTTTGACCATCAAAATCCAATCAGTTCATCCTTGGATGAATCCTCCAAATGGATGTTTGTGACAAATGTGAAAAAATATAAAAGTGATCCTGATAATGACATTGGCAGTATGGGACTTAAGGGTAAAGGTGCTGAGTTACACCTGACTTTCTGAGGTTTCTGTTCTACTGACAACGTCCAAAATCTTTGAATGTAGGCTTGTTAAATTTGATAAATTTGTTGAAACTATGAAGAGTTGACTAATTGTTCCTTCAAGGAAGACAAACACATGAAAGCATGAAAAAACACGACAGTCTTTACAGCATTCATTCGAAAATAAGCCTTGATTATAACTGAAATCTGGAACTATTAATACCGATCCTTTGCGTCTGGTGCCATATTGTCAGAGTAGAAGAGGGACCATCCTTACCCAGGGTTATGCACCTGAATAACATTATTGCTGACATGGAAAAGTGACTCCCAGAGGAACTGAATGGACTCCGCAGTCTGCAACCAGGAGGCCTAAAGCCACTTGAAGCAGATTTACTACAAAATGAAGCTGCAGATCTATGCAGCTGATAAGTCCAAATAAAGCTCTGCACACACCGAAACCACTGAAGAAGAGCTGTAATGAAAAACCAGAGTGGTGTTTGGATTCTGGAGCTCAGTAAATGCTTTGCCAATTACCAGTGATGGAAAACAAGATGAGCACTGTTTTACCAAGAAGAAGCCCGCGGGCACAGATGAGATGAAAAGAAAAACATATATTATTGGAACTGAGTCTGCTGCTGAGCCATAATGATGGATTCTCTTTGAGCAATATGTAGAGTAGAGGCTTGATCTCCTTGAGTCATCACGGCTGACTGGAGTGAAAGTGCCTTAAGTGACATGGCGTTGTTGTCCTTAGAGGTCGCCGCAAAGCCAGGGTGTATTAATTTAAATTAACGCCTCCCGATTATACAGTGAATACCAACATGTAGATATTGTATGTGTTTATGACTGTACATGAAGTTTTTTAGTCTTGATAGAAATAGGTGTGCGAGCAGAAAGCATTTTGATTTCTTCAGACAGACAGATAAATACATGTAAGTGAACAAATTAATTAATAATAATTATTGTGAAAAAGGAGAAATCTCAACTAAAGAGCATCTGACACACATTTTACATGAATGTTTCTACTTTTACATTGAACTTGAAGAAAAAGAGAGTTGACGAGTTGATTAAATGTGGGGCTACATCAGCCAATAGGATCCTTACTTTATGCCGACGTTTAAAAGAAACAAAACTATTTCAAACTAAAATCGATGAGATAACACATCACTCTGTCTGAAATCACAGATCTGTTCATGACATTGTTTAATTATTCTATGAGCATCGGGCTATTGCTGGTGTTTTCGAGTCAGAGGGTCTTAGTGAGCGAGTGCATGGGGCTCAGGTGCAAACGGCACCGGCGGGTCGAGGCCCCTCGACGGCATCAGGAACTTAAACAGAATAAAAGCTAAAACGGCGGACCAAAAAGAGAGTGGTCAAAAGGATGAAAAGTGCTTGGTTACCTTATTTTGTTTTTGGTGAACAACATCGTCTTGTTTTTTCCTTTTGACACAAGGATTTCCCAGGATCTCTGAACACAGCATCAATACTGGAGCAACGTATACGCTCTGACAGCAGGAAGCTTGGCAGCCGCTGTAACTTTGACTTATCGTACTGCGTGGGTGTAAGGACTGAAGTAAAAGTCTATTTTTACGTCTCTCTCTTTCTGCTTCTCTCAGGGGGTTTCTGATGTTTTCATATCAAAGACAAACACGTTGATCCCCCCTTTCTTTTACATGTTATCTCTCTCTTACACACCATTTAAAAAAAATAAGTGAGTGACTCATGAGCTGAATTCTGCGTGTGCGTGTCAAAGAAAGATCCCACAATGACACACACAATATTTAACATCATAAAAGGAGAATGTGCTCTAGAAAGGAAACAGACCACACACACACACACACACACACACACACACACAGGCATGTCGATAATTGAGTGAAAAGGTTGAATTATTCAGACTCACTCATCTCATCTTTTTGTCTTTCTATTTCTTGCTGTCTTTCATAGTTCCACCAATCTCATTTGTTCAGTCAATGCACCGTTTATACTCCCACACTGATGGAGGTGGAGGTGTGTGTTTTAGGGTCGTGACAAGCAGAGAGAACATTGATTCACGCCTTTTTCCATTTACTTGCTCCCTGTTTGTATCTCAGGAGGGAAGCAGAGCAGATGAGTGATTCACACCGTTGCTTTTTTTTGCGATTCATTTCATGTGTAAGAACTGAATCGGAAACATCAACAGGAAGTATAGTTTGAACTTTAAATGTGTGTCAAGTGATGAAAGTTGAACCCAAAACTTCCTGCTGACATGCACGATGACGAGAAATGCTGAAAATGTAGCAACCCTACACAGACTTTTTTTGCTGGCTTTATTTCATAAAAGAGACAATTGAAAGAGTCAGAATACCCTCTACCCATAACTGTCTGTACAGGTTATGAAGTGGGCAAGACCACTGAATACCAAGAGAAGTCCTGGATTTAGGTCAGTCCATGTTGAGTCAAAGGGTTAAATTGCTGTTTGATGATGATGTAGCAAAATCCAGGAGAGGATGCTGCACATGCAAACCCTTCAATGACTGCAGCATGAGAAGATACATGTTTAAGATTCATGTCACTCCATTATCAGACAGATGAAGGAGTGATAACGCTGAACACTTTATAGAAAATCCCGCAGCTATTTTGGCTTGAATTTGCGACCACCTGCTGACATAAGAAATTCATGCCCTTTTAAATAAGTTACACTGACCTGGATAGCTGAAGTTTCAGATTTGGAATCAGGTTGTGTTGCACACGTTAGGAAAAAGTCCAGATGTACTGTAGCGAGTGAGGCCATGAGCAGAAACTAAGAGAAGTGACAGCATAGGAATACACCAGGCACCCAAAATGAGACTGGACTCATGTCAGCACTTTAATGGTCAAATGTATCCTTCACAGGTTACTTTGCAGTGGTTCTGCAATTGGGCGATCTCCATCATAACGTGGCCCATCATAGCTGAAGAATACATGAATGTGTGTGCAGGGCACCGGGTCACCAGCTGCTCGTCATTCTATATCTTGTTCAAAGACACATAATATCTCCTTTTCAATTATTCATCAGCAAGTCCGCTGCAGGCTCATGTGCAAATGTCCACATAATACTATACAAAGGTTCAAGACCTTCATAACTCCGATATGCTGTGTAAACTATCCCTGACAGCCTGGCGATGTCCTCTGTGGTTGCCATGACGAATGTTGGTGGTCCGTCTGCCAATCAGTTGTCATATCCTGTCTGCACGGCGGCCTGTCGCTGATGTGACAGACACACACACACACACACACACACACACATGGATAAAGATATGTGTGCATGGACATACAAACAAAACATCATGCAAGCATATGTGTAGATACAGATCAATGTTTGCACACTTGACTCATCAGGTCTGTACACATATACAAACAAGCTTCTATGTCCTTAGATACATTAATGTATATATTTATCTATATATATCTATATATATATATAGATATATATATATATAATATACAGTGCACATGGAGGCACATGCATAGTAATACGGGCAATTAAGCGTTCACATGTAACTCACATAGGCAAACACAGATGTTGTTGTTCAGTAAACCAACACGTGACATTTTCTTCTTTTTTGCTTTAATATCTATGTTTTTCGAGAGAAAGAAAGAAAGCATGACAGCCAGTCTGACAGGAGAGTAAGAGGGAGTATGGGAGGACAGAGAGCAAAGAGGGGAAGCACCAGACAGCCATGAAGAGAGACTAGAGAGGAGAGATTGGAAGTGAAGGATTGAGAGAAGAGAGAAACCACGCGAATGACTTAGATGATGACTCAGCCATGAAACAGAGAGCGAGTTTGACAGAGCGAGCAAGAGAATTAGCCGGCGAGAGGGAAGTGGTCAGAGGTGGCGAGCGAGTGAGGGGACCCTCTTATGGGAGAGACAGGGAGAGAGAGAGAGAGAGAGAGAGAGAGAGAGAGAGAGAGAGAGAGAGAAATTAGAGGTTATACCCAGCCAGATCCATTCACTGTGTTTTCCTCCAGCCCTCATGTGCCGCTTGCTGAATGGATGATGCCCAGGCAGGCCGCGCCATTCTGTTGGTGTTTGTGGGGGTGTTTCTTCTCTGCTGGCTGTCCTGCCCTCGAGACCAAAGCCTGATGTGTTTGTGCTCCATTACCTCCTCCGTTCGTCCCTCCTTCCTTCCAGCTGTTCTCCTCCACCCACTCTCTCCGTCTCTCTCTTTTACCCTCTGCCTCTATTTTCTCTTGCTTTCCTAGGATTCATGGGATTATGCGTACTGACATGGATGTTTTTGGACTCAAAATGTAGATTTCATGTTCACATCAAATATATGATTTCCTAAATGACACAGAGATTAGTGAAGCAGTAGATATACAATAGTTCATGATATGGTTAAAGCCTTGATTAAATTACATATCTATAAGGGATTTGAGCAAACTAGATACAACTAAGCACTTGAAGAAGGATGCATTTGAGCCACTGGAAGGATTGCATCTGAAACATCAATGCAGGAAGTATTGAGTTTCATGAAGCTTAATAGCAATAATAAGAACTGCAAAGTAGAGGTGGTTGTTTTGATTTTGTATTAATTGCATCAACAGTAAACAAAAAAAATGGATCAGAAAACTGGGAGATCTTTAAAGTAAAAATCTTAAAATATGATACCCATCAGTACAAATTATAAATCAGCCAAAGCCCTGAACTGAGAACATTACAAGGTCCTGTGAGCCAGATTTCCTTCAGTCTTCTGCAGACTGACAGTCCTGACGCTGTTGTGAGTAACACCCTCCCACACAGCACTGCAAGGGTCGGTCCGATCTGCCACTTGATATAACAGCAACAATAAAAACACATTCAGCAGCTTCGGGCAGGGAACCGCCATCGTATTGGAGATGAACATTTACTGCCCCAACACATGTTTAATACAACAGAGAATCAGAATCAGAATCAGAATCAGCTTTATTGGCCATGTGTGTTTACACTCACATGGAATTTGACTCCGGTTACACATAGCTCTCATTGTACATATATACACATTTACAATAAGCAAGATAAATATTTAAAAAAAAAGACATTAAAAAGAAAAAGTAGTCCAATTAGTGCAGGTAGTGCAGATGGAGTAGTCTGATTAATTGTTCATCAGGGTGACGGCCAGTGGAAAGAAGCTGTTCCTGTGTCTGGTGGTCTTGGCGTACAGTGCTCTGTAGCGCCTACCAGAGGGGAGGAGGTGAAACAGCTTGTGTCCAGGGTGTGAGGGGTCTGCAGTGATCTTTCCAGCCCGCTTCCTGACTCTGGAGGTGTACAAGTCCAGGATGGAGGAAGGCTGGAACCAATAGTTCTCTCTGCAGACTTGACTATCTGCTGTAGTCTGCCTCTGTCCTGTTTAGTGGCCGATCCAAACCACACAGTGATGGAAGAACTATATCCTATATTACCCACGATTCATATCACTGTTATTCAGAATATTACTATTCTGTTTGATTGCAGCGGTGTAGTAAAGGTCAGCCACAATAGTCACAATAGTCCATGTATTTGTTGAAGTGATTCCTATTTTTACAGTAGATCCCCATTGTATGTGTTGTTGTGGCAAAGTACAGTGCAAACGGCAATTTACAAAGAAAGAACTCGCCTCCACTTCGTCCATTGGACACCTTGACGATCTACACATAATCACAGTATCTTTGCAAATGATAAATTACTATATTTAGTTTAAAGACAATGACATAGTGTCATCACCAGTGCAGCATCTACAATGATAGATAACAGTGTTGAAATTGAGAACAGGCTATTTATGTGTTTATAGTCCAAGACATGAGAGTGCATGTGTCACCGTCCTGTTTTGATCCTCCATTACATTTTATGCACCACTCAGGAAACACCCACAAACACACACTCACGTGTATTATGCCCTTGTGTAAGTCAGACGTGGGTGAGACATGATGACTAATGGCAGTGCGGAAAGACATGTGTGTGTGTGTGTGTGTGTGTGCGTCCCTATGTATGCATGCAATGTCTCATGATGGTTTGAAGCCATCAATCAGCGCGCATACACACACACACACACACACACACACACACATGCTAACTCTGATATTGCAGTCATGGGGACACGTTTGAGCAATACTGGTCCTCACAAGCACCACGAGAGAGGGAGCTATAAACATAGAGAGAGAGAAAAAGAGAGAAAGTGATGGATGGCCAAAGGAGAGTGAGATGGAATAAGCAAAAAGGTTAGGATTGGACTGTTCCATGATGCAGAGTAGGGGTGAGGAAGAGTAGAGAAAGGAAACAGACGCAGGGACTGAGAACACACACAAGATAGAATTGTATATTAATTTTTTTTTACATACACATGTGCTGTGTTTCATAGTATGTATCAACACAATTATCACTGTATGTATTGTATCAATGTATATTACGTATGTTTATGTATGCTTGCCAGTTTGTGTCCAGTATTATAGTCCAGGGTTCAAGATTAAATAATTCAATCAATTTGAAACTTAATTTCCCATTTGTGTACACATGATTTATGAGATCACTGACTGAATATGTAAATCGAATGGCACACACTGTGCATTTGATTAGGATAATGCACTTGATGTATATCTTATCTTATTTGTAATTTAAGTGGAAATTTGCCGTTGGTTATCCCAGTGTGCCCGATGTAACATCCTGTTGGCTGAATTACACCACAGACGTGAAGACTGTGAGCAAACAGAGCAGCAGAATGGTTTCTTCTGATTGGTGCTTTTCAGCTCTAGACTTCTGTAGTGTGTGTGTGTGTGTGTGTGTGTGTGTGTGTGTGTGTGTGTGTGTGTCAGTGTATAACTAGAAAAATCCAGCTGCAACCAGCAGCTCAGTGGTTTGTATTCTACTGCTGCTCTCTCCCTCTCTACAGTCTCTCTCTCTCTCTCTCTCTCTCTCTCTCTCTCTCTCTCTCTATATATATATATATATATATATATATACAGTATCTCTCCCTCTAAACAGAATCTCTCTCTCTCTCTCATTCTATGTTCCACGATTTCTCCTTCACTTCCCTTCCTCTTTCTCCTTCTGCATATTTTTTTCTTTATGATTTTGCCATGCTAATAGACTCCTCTTTTCCATCAGGAACAGACTAACTGACACCACATGACTCTCTGTAGTAATCTCCATTCTCCAGTCAATAAGAAACACAGCTCTCCTCTCTGTCCCACTGCTGGTGAGTTGTGGTACTTTCACTTGGATGTTGCCTCTGTCCGTGGTGCTGACTGCTGCTGCTTGAATGGACATCTGGTAGCCTCATCTTAATGGATCAATTTAAAGATTTTGAATTACTATATAAAGAAATTGGTCGTCAACAATACATTACTAGATATATTATAATATTATCACAAGCAAAAACCCTCACACAGTACTTTCTGTACACAAGCATAGGTAGTGGTAAGGAAAGGTGAAGGGGTACAGTCTATGAAGGGACAGTCAGGTGTCAGCACATCGTTGAAAACAAAACTAAAGAAGACGTAGTTAGTCATTGACCTGGTACACTCGATTACACAATCAACAATGATCAGGGTGGACATTTGCATTTTTATTTATTATACATCTATCTATCTATCTATCTATCTATCTATCTATCTATCTATCTATCTATCTATCTATCTATCTATCTATCTATCTATCTATCTATCTATCTATCTATCTATCTATCTATCTATCTATCTATCTATCTATCTATCTATCTATCTATCTATCTATCTACCCCCCACCCCCCTCTCCCTGTCTGTCTGTCTATAGCCAAATCAAATTATACATTTGCTAACGACTGCCCAACTTCAAAATAAATAAATAACGGAAGAAACGCAGCCAAGCAGTTTATTGACTCACAGCCTGGTTGTTGTTTCCAAATTCAGTTTCTCGGTGAAATCAGAGATGACAGAGATGTGGAAATAAGAGGGATGAGATCAAGCGGAAGAGGGAACAGAAAACAGAGAAAGAGATACAAGAAAAAGATGATAAGAGTGAAAACTATGTCTCAGCAGGGAGCTCCTGTGCAGCCGTCACACTCCTGCTGTAGCCCCATATTTAAAATGAATCACTATATTTAGCGACACATCTCTTCAGCCGACTGTCAGCTCCACTTCTCTCAGCGTCCACGACTCAAATTACCATCTTCACAAATAGATACCGCGCTATCCTCCACTTTATTATGCTAATATGTGCCGGTAGCCAGTGGAACTATGGATCTTATAACTGTCTCAACTCAACCTTTTTAAATGTTGAAGCCCATATTTTCCATTTGAAGGCTGAAAGCGAAGAAAAAACACACAAAATGAGCGGGAGGAGACTTACTGTATGTCTGCATTCAATTCTTCACTGTGCCAAAGTAATTTCAATCAGCTGGATCTTACACATATTTAATTTTAAGGGGGAAAAGAAAGTTTTTTTTTCTCCATTGTTTGTTTTCACATAACATCGCCCATTTCTATATAGTGTAAAAAATAAATAAAATGCTTGTGTGCCAATAACACACACACACACACACACACACACACACACACACACATACACACACACACACACACACATACGCACAAACACTCATATAATCACAAGCAATAAACAATTAGAAAACACCCGCTGGAGCACTTTGATGAATAAAACGACAGTCCATTAATTCTCTGAATCCAATGGGACTCCGCCCTAATCAGCAATCAGCTCTCTTACCTAAAAATAAATATTGTACTGAAGTTTGTGTGTGTGTGTGTGTGTGTGTGTGTGTGTGTGTGTGTGTGTGTGTGTTCACTGGCGCTAAAGTGTTGAAAGGCAGTTCATTTCCTGTAGGGTGGAGGTAGCCTTAAGTTGTCCCCAGGGAGGAATAACAGTGTAGTCACTCCACAGTCGTGCATTTCAGTGTGTGTGTAGGGTGGTGGCGTCGCTACTGTTAAGTTCAAAAACCTTTGGCCGATCGTGCGGAGAGAAGTCCAGAATTCAATGAGTTATAATAAAAAGTATTTAATAAAAAGATGCCGAACAGCATATAGTTCCCGGCCGAGGGCGTCCCTCACAGTCTTGCTGTAAATAGTTGCTGTCAGCGTCCACGAGAAAGAACTTTACACTTCGTACAAATGTTGACGTGCGTTGTTTGGTACCCTCGGCCGCTGAGCTCAAGGCCTCTCCACTGGTTAGTAGTTCAGCAAGCTAAATAGCTAACGGCAACACAGCATGCTAATGGCTAGACGCTCCACAGGGGCTGTAAAGCAACAAAATAGTCCCTCCTAAAGCAAAAGTTAGTTTACAACCTTCCACCAAGTGCAGCCTCCATTTTGTCAACGCCCTCCATCTTTAATTTATTTCATTCACACCTGAACCATTTTACAGTGAAAAGAAACAAACAGTGACCTCCTTCTATGTTTTTCCCAATACATTCATCATACAGTTCTTCATAATATCCCTTATTAATTATCAAATCCTTCTTATGTATTGTAATTTAAACATAGTCATTCTTTATATACATGTGCAAGTTAAAACAGACTATTACAACTCTACACTATATACTTGTCTTTTGTTGTCAATAATAGTAAAAGATCAGGCTTAAGATCTGACAATATAGCTGCTGTGAAAATATTAACAATTGGTTTATTTTTAGATTAAGTTTAGGATAACGTTTAGGACAAGCACAGAGAAACATTGTCAGTTGCTGAAGCAGTGCCTGATGTAGAGCGCTCACCTGTGTATGCAGCGGTCCTTTGATCTGTCCAGCATGAGCAAAGGTTTGTTTGAGGCTTGGCTGACGTAAATCTAAATGAGTGTATGAGGGTTGTTGTGCCGCCATCACCGTCCATCTTCCTTCATCCAGTTTCCCTGCATTTCAAAACAAGATGAGGAGTGTAAATGAAGCCTAAATGCTTACTCCGCTTCTGCACTTTTAATTCCCCCCACACCCTCCCTCACTCCATCTCTCCCTTCCCTCCCTCTTCCCATCCATCCCTCTGACCCATCCCAGTCTGCTGTGTTTACTTCATCTCACCTTTGGCTCCTCACCATCTTACAGCTGGCCTGTCAGTCATGAATTATTATATTCTACATAAAAACAGACTGCAGGGTCTTCAGGATGACTTCCCTGTGTATTTGCTGGCTCAGCTAAATCTTGTCATTCCCTAATGTTTGGATAATGAAAAATGACTGTCCAATTTTCTATAATTTTCCCGTTAAGCCTCTGAATTACTTCTGAGACTTTCTGTCCTTTGAGTCAGTTATGAATATCTCGACAGCTATTCCAAAGGCTTCTGGTTGGGTTTACCGAGCAGCTAGTTCATACATTGGAGCTATTACCAATAGACAGTATTTGTTCTGAGCGACATCCTGGTCCAATCTCATTATTGGAACTACAGATGAAACTGTTTTCATCAAGTTCCGACAAACACAGATAATAAGCAGCACACAGAAGTACGTCTACATGTGTGTTTCTCCTCAGCGTGCTGAGCTTCGCTCCTGTTCTTTCAAGCATCCCTTCCTATTTTCTCTCTATTGATTGTACTTTCAGGGATCTTCCTAGCCATGTGTGTGAATTAAGAGTTATTGGTTATTGATCTGTGATCGCCCGCTTCCTCTTCATTTCTGTTCTTTGCCTCAAAGCACAAACACAAATGGACTAAACGTTACATAAACACGCCTGAACACAATCGGGAATGTTTTGTCACTGAAATCCTTTGGTCAATTTTCATTTGCTGAGTTCAGATATTTGAATGGCTCATTCGCAGTCAGCTTGATTTTCTGGTTGATCGTCAGTCAAATGTGTAATAAACTTGAAAAATCCCTTAAAGAGCTTTCAAGTCTTCCCATTGATTTATCTCCCCGTGTCTGGTTGCCCTCGCTGCAGACAGCACTTTCTGGTTAGGACTCTCCGTCGTGCTCTGTGTAAAAAGATAAAATGAAGGGGGCTGAGCATTGACACTGACATCTAATCAATGCCAATCTGAGCTGCAGTGGCAGACGGGCAGAGTGTCATCACTGCCCAGAGATGACAAATGATCACCATGTAGTGATCGTGTTGTCGCTGCAGCCGATCCTCAACAACTGAAAACACAGACAGAGAAACAAATGCACAGGGTGGAAGGGGCTGATACTTTGCAAATATGTTTTTTATCAACCAGGATATTATTGAAGAATAATAATCAACTACACATAAAAAAACACAGCATTAGCGTTGGCCAAAAACCATTATTCCTTGTGTTTTCTGTCTAAATCACAGCTAGTATTTCTTGAATGCAATTTAACATGTGCATACATTATTAACACAAGCACTATAGCTATAGTATTTTTTTTCGAAAGGAATCAAATTATCCAAGCAAATTGAACTTGAGCTCACAGTTAAACTAACGCTCCTCAATACTATAGTAGTGCAGTAGCTTCTATTGAAGGTGAGGGAAGCTGCACAGAAACAGGGGAAGAGACATTTTGTGTGAGAGAGAGAAGGAGAAACTGGAATAAGAGACACTGAAAAAGGAAACGAAAAGAAAAGAGGAAAAAATAGACAACCAGCTGCAGCCGTGTGATTCTTCTGGAGCGCTTGTCTCAGAGCAGGTGGATAACTCCACAGCGCAGTGTGAGCACGCTCCTACAGAGATCTGATTGGATGGGAGGGTGAAGTCCCTGCTTGGCGGGGTTGTTTCTGTGTACGTGCACATGCATCGTGTGCACATTGTGTGTTTGCAGCTGCCTGAATATGTTCCGTATCTTTTTTTTAATGTTTAGGCATGAGTGTCTGTGAATGCAGGTGATGAAGTGTGTGTCCCATGCGGTGTGTTATTGGTGTGGGGCGAGTCAAATGCTGCCCAAACATCACCCTGCAGCTGCCACACAGGAGAGGATCACCCCATCCTCCCAGATCTCAATGATCCAGTCCCCAAAACCAGCAGAAGGACTCACAGAAATACAAATGAAGCTGTTGCTGTTGAAGTGCCCTTGAGCCAGACACTGGATGCCATAAATGGTGGAGTGCAGACTGACCCAGATATTGTTTGGCTGCACATTGTGTGCGATTTTAGAGGCTGACTCAGCTCGCTGTTAGTCAGGGTCAAAATACACACACACACACACACACACACACACACACACACACACACACACACACACAGGAAGTGAGTTAGACAGTGAAGGACAGATGACACTGATGACATTTACACACTCCTCCTGTGTGTGTGTGTGTGTGTGTGTGTGTGTGTGTGTGTGTGTGTGTGTGTGTGTGTGTGTGTGTGTTCATACTGTATTACTGCTGGGAGCCAGGTGTAACCCTACAACAGTGTCAACCTCTTTTCATCATTTGAGGAAATATTTCCCTTCAACTATTATATTTTAGAGCAGTCTCATTTTCCTTCTCAGCTGACATTGGGTGAAGGCAGGGTACACCCTGGACATGTTGCCAGACCATCACAGGCAATTTAGAGTAATCAATTAACCTCAGCTGCATGTCTTTGGACTGTGGGAGGAAGAGAGGAGCCACGCTGACACTCTGAGACACACAGAAGGGCCGTCTGGCCCAGGAATCGAACCGGCACCTCCTGCTGTGAAGTCATTATCTGGGCTACAGAGATAAAGACAACAGCATTGGCAAAACTATTGCGGCTATGAATTAATAGATATTGTATGATTGTAAGAAAGAAAAAGAAAAAAATATATATATATTAATTGTGTTAATGTATATATATAAATATATATATATACATTAACACAATTATATATATATATATATATATATATAAACATATATAAACATGTGTGTTTTCTTCTTGCTTGGGGAGTTGATGGTTGTTGGTAGTAAACTGCTGATGAGGAGAAACTTAGTTCTTCATGCTTCAATTCATTGCTTCTGAATCAAACAATTAGCCACAGCGTCTGATTACGGCCAATATTACGCTTACAAAATAATGTGGGTTTTTTTTCCCATTAAAAATCTTTGCCTGAGTAGCTTTAAGGGATTAGTTGGAGATTAAATGGCATGTAATGACGTGACAGGTACAGTTTATGTTTTAGTTTTTGGTCCCTTTTGTTTTGTACTCGGCTCTCTTCGAGCTTCACTCTCACAGCTTCTCTTTTAAAAGATGGCGCTTGAGTCTAAATGTCAACGCAGCATCAAGTCTTTTGTGGGGAGGCAGCGATGCTCTTTGCACACAAACACACACAAACACACAAACACACAAACACACACCCTTACATCCAGGCACCCAGACAAACTTGACATACACACACATTATATGAAGACAAACACGCCAGCACACACTTATTCATACACACACACACACACACACACACACACATACACACACACACACACACACACACACACACACACATACACATACACATACACACACACACACACACACACACACACACACACGGAAATCCTTGCCCCTAAGCATTTCTCAGCCAGAACTGCTAGTTTCATGAGGCAGAACTAATTCACTGTACATTTTTGGAATCCGCCTCTCTTTTCTCTCATCTCTTCCCCCCATCCTCCTCTCTTCTCTGCTTCTAATTCACTAATATCCTTATCCTCTTCCTCTTCCTCCCACCGTCCTTGTTCTTTTCTCCCTCCTCCCACTTTCAGCTCTGTCCTCCATTTTACCCATCTTCTCATAGCTCCTCAGACATTCCTCACTTTTTCTCTGCTTTGCATTTTTCATGGTTCCGCTTTGAGCCTTCTTCTTGTATTTTAGGTAGTATAATCATAATTTTAAAGGGGTTAAAGGGGAAACCCCCAGGTTTACATCATTGAAAATATTTGTGATGTATTCTGATGTTGAATTACCAAACTAAAATTCCCTTTCTTCACAAGTTATTCAACCTTTTTTGTTTTTTTAAACTGTTTTAAAATCTTGCTTCGTCTGGTATTTTATGTATTCTATTCAAGTGGTTTCTAAGTAAATTCAATTTCAATCTATAAAACATGTTATTGTCACGTAAAGTATGTATTGTGCCTGTATTGATTCATTGATACGGTGCAGGAATAAACAGGAGGAAACCCGAGCGGAGAGAGCTTCTTATTATCCTCTCGCTCTCATTTCACCCTCAACACCCTCTCATTTAGTCTGCAATCATTCTCTCTCGGTTTTCTATGTTTTTCCGCTCCATCTTCTCTCAGGTCCACCCCCACCTCTGCTTATTTTCATTTTCTCAGCCTCCTCACGGATCCCTTCCCTTCCTTCTCATTCACTCTTCTCAAAGACAAGACTCTCTCTCCTCTTCTCTCTTGGCTCTAAGCTCGTGGCTAAACTTTCTTCAAGATTTTTCCCTCCAACTTCCTCTCTAGCATCTGTCTGATCATGTTTCTTTCTTCACCCTGAGGGATGAGCCAGCAATCTCCCCTACCCATAATGCTCCTGTCCAAGTGAGGACTGCCTTCTGCACTTCAAAGTACACACTTCATCACTTCAAAGGCTGCAGTCTCTCTCATACTAAAACCAAGGCCAGATCAATTAAATCCTATTAATACCCAGCAGCCCGCCGCCATTGAGGATGAGGTTCAATTCTGGCACAGCGAGGCAAGAACTTCAGCTCAGTGAACTCTTGTGTCCCCGCAGAGATCCTTTTTGATGAGGCTCTGTGGAAGAAAGGAAGGAAAATATCCTTAAGATGTGTAAGAATAGAAATGCACTTTTGGAAATATTGTAAAAGCCACATTACCAGTTTTCTTTTAGCAAACGTATGTATTTTATCGTGACCTGTCACAAAAGGAAAGGATTGCGCCACTTTTGCGGATATGACTAAAAGAAACTGTCATTT
Source organism: Cottus gobio (assembly GCA_023566465.1). Lineage (NCBI taxonomy): Eukaryota > Metazoa > Chordata > Actinopteri > Perciformes > Cottidae > Cottus > Cottus gobio. Next base: position 19,205,683 of record CM042215.1, read on the forward strand.
TTTAAAGCACCCGCAAATGGTGATATGCACCCATAACCGCTCTGCCAAGCAAATAGCACCTCGGTGCTCCCGTGCTATTTGCACATATTTAAAAGAGGTAATAATCATACATTTGGTGAAATATTGTTCCATGCAATTGAGCCTCAAAAAGCCCAATTCACAAAGATCAGTGCTGATATCCACACAGAGAGTTGGCGGTGCATTTGTAAGGGTGATTTATTCAAACTCATTTATTCTTGGATGCAGTGACAGGTTGCAAGGAAATGTCATGACAAATAAATTAATAAAGCTCCCATGACAGCTTTTAAACTACTTTAGAAAAATAAGGAAAAATTAAAGAGATATGAAAAATAAGGTTTTTTATATCAACAAATAAACAAATAATTTCATCCCTCTCCCTCCCATCTAAAATCCTCTGCTTACAGTGTCTGCTTGTCTCTCTCTAAATTTCCTTCGGGAGGTTTGGATGGAAGTGGCACTCCTGAAAATACCTCTGCCTCAGGCTCTCACCCTCACAACTGACGCATTTATACTTTGCCACATGGATAATTGCAATCAGCTGCAAAACTTTAGGGGCGTGCTCGCTCTGTAATATAATTAGCACAATATCTTGTGTGAATCAGACCTTGAGACGGTGCCGATAACGTTGGCAAATGATTTATAGTGCCATCAGCGGCAGTGACCCATTCTTTGTCAATTCGCCTCTTTTGTTGGTTGCTAGTAATTTCCAGCGAGTCCTTTCACATCAAACATAGTAATTTGATTCATGTTTAAGCGTGGGTTTTAAACAAGTGCAGAATAAACATTATGTACAAGTCGATAAATCAGATTTAAGTTGTTTAATTGTTTCAATGGCAAAGCAGTGGTTGAAGTCAGTGGACGTCATGCTCCCTGTGGTAGCAGCGCCACTGTAGTCCTGTTTGGCTGCTGGCTGGCTGCCATCCTATTACTGCAAGAGTCAAAATCCTCTGATCCCTGAAGCCCATTCACAAACACATATACACACACACACACACACACACACACACACACACACACACACACACAAGCTTGCAGGAATACACTTGTATGCTCTGCAAATATTGTGCTGGCTGCTGCTCACTAGCTGTTCTTGATGTGTGTGTGTGTGTGTGTGTGTGTGTGTGTGTGTGTGTGTGTGTGTGTGTGTCTCCATGCGTCAGTCAGTCTCAGCAGCCTATTAAAATTGGCTCTCAAGACAGATTTGTGGGTCAAACTCTGAACAAAACGTGATGCGCCTGTTGGTCTGTTTCCGTCTCTCAACCTCAGAGGCTTCCTCCTCGAAGCCGGCTCGTCACAATCAGGTCGTCGGTTCAAATCCCGAGGTCGGTCTCAGTGAAACTCTCAGCCAAAGCTAATGCTGAAACTGCGATGACCAAGGCACTTAACCTCTATTAGCTGCAGTGGAGCTGCTCAAGGAAGACAATCTGCAGTGAATAAATAAATCAGTGTGAAGTTCAATCAGTTACGTGTTCATTCTTCTTCTTCCAGTTACTTTAGTTTTATGCATTTCTCTTTTGTCTCAGGCCCTGCTCTCTTGAATAACAGAAGATTCTGCACTACAACAGCAGTCCTAGCCATTTGAGTGTAATCTGTCCCTATCAGAAAGAAGATGTGGCTTGTCAGTGCCTTTGTCAGGGACTGATAAGTGCTTCACTCTGACAAACACACACACACACACACACACACACACACAGTACAGTTTACCGGCAATTTATCAAAACATGTGGCGAGCAAACAGAACATCAATCTGTGTATTCAAGAATATTACAGGAATGTTGATTATTTTCTTACAATATAATCAGATAGAGCAAATATAGTGTTGTATAGTATTGATGAGGAACCAAACCCATAAGCAGTATCGATAACAGTACTAGTACGCATAAAATCCTAACGTCCCTCCCTAGTGGCTACATTTCAAATAAACCATTGTTGACTGTGTACGAGTCGCACGCTTTTTGAACACAGTCATATGCTCCTGGCTCCCGAGTCATAACTCAAACAGCCGCAAAAAGTCTTTGTCAGGTAAATGTCAACAAACGTTTGACAAATGTCAAATGCTGTGTTTAGTCTCTTTTATGCATTTGTACACATTTAGTACACAAGATTTAGTGCGTCTTCTTCTGAAAATCTGATCCTACCTTCAGCCTGTTCGTTACCATCGTGAGATAATTCTCTTCTAACTCAGACTAGCTGCGTCTTTGTGGCTATTTTCGGTATATGATGCCGACTCTAAGTGTCCCTTTGACGGTGTAATCAGATTATAACGCTCACAGTCGGAGTTTTGGGCAACGTCAGGATTCCTCATCACGGCAGCTGTGAATTCACAACATACGGTATGCAAATGAGAGCCTCCCACACTGAGCGTCAGCAGAGAGAGAAGTGGGCAGATCAACCTCATCAAATAGGAAGGAAGTGAAAGAGGTGACGGTAAAGTGTGGGCAATAAAACATAATGTGTACGCATTAACACAAACACGCATCCAGCCTGGTGCCCACTCCTCTCGCCTCTCACTGCACTGTTACGTCATTAAAGAGGCTCCATCCCTCTCCCCTCTCTCTTTTCTTGCTTCCCTTCCTTCCTAACTCTCCACCTCTAATTTATATCTTACTTATTCTCTCCACTGGTTTTGCACTCCTACAATTCATCTCCATCTTTTTCATCCCCGTCTTGCCTCCTCCTCCGCTATACTTCCTCCCTTTCTCTAATGTATTTCTCTATTTTTTTCTTCCTCACCTCCCCTTTCTCCTTTTTGTTTAATTATCAACTTTCCTCTCATCCTCAAGATTAATTTATCTTTCTTTATCGTGTCCTCCACTTACTCCACTGCTGTTGTTGATCTGATCTAGATTCTTCTCATCCTGTAACTTTATGTTTCTCTCCTGCTTTTAATGCCTCAGCTCTTCTCCTCCACCTCCTCTCTTCCTCGTATTCTTCTGCCTTTGCTGCTTCTACAGTGCAAAAGATATTATGTGAAATCATCCAGCTTAAATTGAACCAGTGTGTGTGTGTGTGTGTGTGTGTGTGTGTGTGTTTTATACTTGTAAGTGTGTTGTTGCACATGTCTCTGTGCACATGCCAATATTGTAGGGGTGGGGAGATGATGATTGGGGGAGGAAAACAGAAAAAAGTAGAAAGCCTAAGCGGCCAACAATTAAAAATGTATCTCAATGGACAAAAGTAGAGAGAGGACACAACAGATGGAGACAATAGCGGGAGGAAAACGAGGTTATGCTCTCTGTTGTCATGTAAATGTGTCTCCTCCCGTACGGTGACTGATGCCACCTGTGGACCTGCCCCAACACTCACTGTCGTTTGGGTTCAAAACAGTTGATGTCAAAATAGATAGCATTTAATCAAGAAACAAGAAACCAACCTTGGAAAGATGGAAGTCAGTCCCAAATGATATGTGCAAAGGAAATGATTTATGAACATGCTCAGACTTCTCAAACACACTTGATGTCAAGACCTAAATCTTTTGTCCTGTTTGAAGACATCTTTTTTAACTTTCAGTCTGTCATACAAAGCCCTCACAACTGGCAACCGAACTAAGCTTAGCCAGTGCTACATTTCTCCCCAAAACATGTTATAAAAATGTTTTAATACATGTAAGAAACTACCATCATCATCATTATCATCATCATTACCATCATCATCACTATCATCATCACCTGTCCACTTCAACACCTCTTCATGGCTCTTTGTCCGTCTCCTCTCTTCTCTGCTCCCAAGTCAAGCCACTTACATCCGACTCAGCAGGGAGCCACATCACTGGAGGCTGAGCTGAACTGTGTGTGTGTGCGTGTGCATGCCTGTGTGTGTGCGTGTGTGTGCGCACACACGCTCGCAGGGTGTCACTCTTCCCCGTTTCCCCTCTTCTCCGCCCAGTGGGCTCCTCCTCTCCCCTTGTTCTCTTCCTCCTTCTGCTTGTCATCTCTCTCTCCTTCTGGTAAGCCTTTAGCTGCACAGGCCTCCTCCATTTTGCACTGACGTGAACCCTGTGACTATGTGTGTGTGTGTGTGTGTGTGTGTGTGTGTGTGTGTGTGTGTGTGTGTGTGTGTGTGTGTGTGTGTGTGTGTGTTTGCGCGCACTTGTGTATTTGTGGTGCAGTAGAGTGCAGCCTAAAGTGGCAGCCAGTGCTAGGGAAGTGTGCGATCGAGCAGAACAATGGCATTCTGGGTAAAAATAGCCCTCGCTCTGTTGGAGGGAGAGAAAAATGAGACGGAGGGTGACAGGGAGAGAGAAGAGGAGGAGGGTGAGTTCTGAGAGGAAAGGGAAGGATGGAGCTTTAATGACCATGTAGTGAATAGAGAAGAGAAAGAAACTGCAGGTGCAAATGTGTGAAAGACAAATATAAAAAGATGAGAAGAGTCCCTCAAGAAGGAAAGTGAAACTGAGAGGAGCAGAGAAGCTTTGGCAGAAGAGAAGTGTTCTAGTCTTCTAAATGGAGGAGTATGGCTTGGTGCGGTTGCCATGGAGTCTAATCAGATTATATTTGGGATAGGGATGGCTTGGGCTTTTTAGAAGTGAAAAGGGATCCATTGCTTTCATAAAAAAAGAGACAGTGATGAAAAAAGCAAAAAACAGAGAGAGAGAGAGAGTCAAAATACAATACAGAACAATAAGAACAGAGTTTGAAAGGAAAGAAAGAAAGAAAGAGAGCGAGTCTGAATGCAGAATTAGAACTGATGGAGTATTATAGTGAACGTAATGGACAAGAGAAGAAAAGGCCAGAATGTTTGTGCTATGTAGGTTAAGTGGAGCAGTGATGGGCTACACACACACACACACACACACACACACACACACACACACACACACACACGTGATGGACTGGCAGGGGGGAAAAAGTCTCAGAGGCTACTACTGTACAGGGTGCTGCTTAAGGGGGTTAGTTAGTGGATGCAAAGGGTGATGTATCATCAGGGAAGGCATCATGGTGCTATTGGCTGAGTGCTTGAGTACTACACACATACACACACACACACACACATGCACACAATGTGCTCCTACAACGTGCTGCTTCTTTGGAGGTAGCCACAATGGGTCAACATCTAGGATACATTCTGTAAGAAACAACCAGGAGCAGAGACAAGTATTGTATTGTATATGTGTAAGTATTTACTCTGATCTGTAAGGTTTAGATTTAAGATGTTCTTATTGTCATATGCACAGTTAACAGACAGTTACACCGTACAACGGAAATCTTACTTGGTCCCCACATGGAAAAATAAAATAACGTAAACTTAAGGTAAAATTTAAATAAAAAATATAAATACTAAGAAAGGAGGTACATAAAAAATAAAGGCCACCATTTGCAGGATGTTCAGTGATATTTCATCTGGATAATCAACAAGATATACATTCCTTTCAGTGTTATCCACTTGATGTAAGTGTTCATTTATTAATTGACAGAAAATAAATCGACAGCTACTTTGATAATTGCAAAAAAGAAAGCGTGCCAGACATTCGTTGCTTCCAGCTTCTCAAATGTGTGTTACTTGTGTTTATATCGTGCTCACAACGCCACGAACAATCAAATGAAGTCTGGTCTTCAGATCACAAATGTTTTGACCCTTTCATCAGTTGTTTTGATGCTGAGATATTTTGGAATAAGACGTTCAAAGGAATGTGGAGCAGAAAATAGACCTGTGTGTTGAAGTAAATATTTCTGTGGAGAAGCTTTTATCTTTGTATTCATTTGATCACAGTCAAATAATTGAGAAAAGAACCACCTCCATTTTTTTTTATCACTTGTGCTCTTGTGTCCTTCCTCATTTAAGTTATCCTCTTCTTCCCCTCTTCTTCCCCTCTCTTTTTTGAACCAGAGGTTTAACTTTGAATGATGAATGGAAATGAGAGAACATCTTTCTGTCTGGGCAGTCTTGGAATGAGGCCTCAATAGAGAGGGGTGTAGGACAGGGTTGATATAGTATATGCATGCAGATGTTTTATAAAAAAATTACTGCCTTTGTGGTATGTAATGGTTACTATACATAAATACTACCACTCAAGCCAACGCAGCCTTAAGAGTCTCCTGCATGACACTTAATAACCAAAGCTTCAAAGGGATTCAGAGAAAGATGCAGGGGATACATAGAAAAGATAGAGAGGGAAGAGGAGAGGAGTTAGAGAGATGATTTGCTGAGTGGGTGGAAAAGAACAGAGATGGGAGATAAGTGCTCAGTGGGGAGGGCTGCATCTGTCAGTTATTTATTGCATGAGTGATATGGCCGATCTTCAGTCCAAAACAACTTCTGTTTCTCTCCTGGATAGAGAGGGAGGGTACACAGGAGATGTATACTGGAGAGATACTGCACAAATAATGAATACTACATATTACATATTAAATCAACAAAATAAGAGAAGATATGTGTTTTAAGTTTAAAAATATATATATTTGTCTGTCACAGTGTTGGAAAACTCATTCCTAAGGCTTCTGCTTCTTTCGTTTACTTGTTTCTAGAAAGACCAAGCCAACAATGAGTTCACACCAGGAAACTGAGACAAGTTAGAGTAGAGGCAAAATATGGATTATGTTCAGTGTCTGTGCATGTGTGTGCATGTGTGTGTGCGCGCATCCCATTCAAATTGTTCATCAGTCAGCCTCACAGTGCAAGAAGTGAGTGGATCCGATGCAATGAAAATAGGGTGTAACTGTCAGTGGGACTTGGCCTTTTAGAAACGTACGTCAGCTTAACTTAGCCTGGGCCGCTGTGACAGCTCTGTCTGGAAAAACAATTTCCAAAGTGTCTACAGTTTGTGTGTGTGTGTGTGTGTGTGTGTGTGTGTGTGTGTCTCTCTCTCTGCAGTCTCCTTTCTAAGTGGAATCGACGTATTCAACATGAGCATTATTAATCAGTGCAATCTTACATGAGAAGTAGAATGACAACCCTTCGTTTTAGTAGGAGTAGTAGTAGTAGTAGTTTAAATGGCATTTAAGTCTCACACACGCTCACATTCACACACACACACACACACACACACACACACACATGGGAGCTGCCCAGGGTTGCAGTCTTTACTGTTTGCTGTTCAGCGGCAATCAGCCACCTGTTAATACAGCAAAACCGTTGTTATAATTTTATGCAACATACGTGATTTTGATATTGAGCCCACAGTGTTGATGCTTTGTACGTTTTCAAAGCTCCAGCGATGAGCTAGAGGTCTTCAAATATGTCTGAATTTGCCATATTGCGGACAGAATATAAAAAATACAAAAGCATTTCTGTACTATTGTGAAAATAGCTGGTTGTCACTAACTGTGTTTGGTTTTGGTCTTCTCTGTATTTCAGAAGAAGGAGTGGTTATGTCTCAACTGCCAGACCAAGCGGCTGATGTCCGGAGGTGGCCTCGACGAACCTCCACTTCCTGTTCCTCATCCGTCTCCTAAGCACCAGCCAATGGGCTCGCCCCGTCACCAGGCGCCAGCCAGTCAGCAAAGCCCTCTCCACAAACCCACCAATCAGCAGGGGCCCAGGCCGGCCCAGCCCCAGACGCAGAAAGCGCAGGCGGGACCTGGTGGTAGTACACAGTTTGCGCCCAATGCTGCCAAACAGCTGATCGACTCCAAGACCCCGACACCAGCTACGGCACCGGTATCAACTGCAGAGACCCAGAAACCACCAAAGCCCACAGAGGAGAAACCCAAAACCGAGCCTGAGAACCAAACTGCCAAAGACACCAAGTCCTCCCAGAGGAAAGGAGAGCAGATCACACCCATCAAGGAAATCAAGAAGTCCAGGCACTATGATGTAAGTCTGATTTCTTTTTGTAACATTGCTTTAGTCCGGTATACTACTCTGTATGTTAAGCTATGGGAAAGGACCAAAAGTTGATACAACTGTCAAAATGGTAATACGGCTTGAGAAAAGTGAACCAAATAAATAATCATTCTGCAACATAGGAACCATAGTGCAACATACAGGCCTATGTACCACAAATGGCTATTGTTGCGTGACCTTTTTAACCTTTAAGAGCATGTATGCAGGCTAAGTTACGTGAGTATGCATGGCTGTTTCAGCATTTTCACATTTAGTATAGCACGAGATGCCAATTCACCTTAAAATATAAAAGAGCCCTGAAACGTTTCATCTTTTCAGAAAGACTGACTGAGTCACTGAAGCTGGTGAGACAGAGGCTGGGTCAGCTTGATTATCAGGCTGAATTGCCATCTTGTTTCACTTCTTTCATTCAGCCTGACTTTGTGTTTTGTTTTGTCATAACTCAGCAGTGTAAGTGTGGTAAGTTATCTGTTCCACTGACGTCATTTGCAGTTGACACAGACGCCGAGCTTGCAGTTGCTAGGAGCAGTTTAATATGTTGATTTGATAGTTATAGTAATAGCTATTATTTCTGTAAGTCGATTTACAACATCTTGAACAGCTGTGTCACTCATTCATGCTTCTTGCCATATTTCTGTTGCTACTTTTCATCAACTTAGCTTACTTTGTAGGAAGACGACATTCCCCATTCTTAATGACACTGAGCTCTGACTGGTCAGCTGTTTCTCCAACCAGTGGAAACAACCAATGATGACCAGTTTGAATGAATGAAATCAGAGATGTGATCTACAATTAAGAAGTCTGAAACTATGCTCAGGCTAAGTGGGAGGGTGGAGGAACTGCAGGTCTCTAAAAAACCAGACCCAGCACTTCAAAACTAGACACACTAGACTAAACTCTTGGTTGATTTCAGTATTACACTTGACAGACCTTGATGTCTTCAGCAGAATCAGACCCAGGATTTAGACAAAAGTGATGCATGTGATAAATGAACCATGTGACCATTGGACTTCAGAAGTGTGTGTTGTCTGACACCTGGGAAATGGATATTAAGTGTTTACACCATGGATCCAGCCAACGACCAGCTGCCTGTTGCCACATTAGATTTCGCCAACGTTGTCTTCAAGGTTTTGACTGCTGTGTTTAGAATCCAGATGTAAGTAAAATAATGAAGGTGGCATCTTGAGGTCATTCATGCTACTGTGAATATAGTTTATACATGTTGGGGGATGACTTGTGCTCACAGATGAGCACTTGTAAAGAATCATAAAGGTCAATTCAAACAAATCTGTGAGATTACATTAGTTTGGCAGTGAGTGGACCAAATAACGCTGTTTCTCCCAACACTGTGAGTAAATGCAGCACCAAGCCAAACTTGTTATGAGGACTCTTTATAAGAGTTCTTGCTGGACTGTTTTACTAAAAAGTATGCAGTAAGTAAGAAAGTACCAGCTTCTTTGAAGTGTATGTTTTTAAAACAGATCTCCCATTATTTTATTGTGAATATTTTGGATCTTAACCTGCATATTTCTGAGATGCTGCATGCTCATATTAAAGTAATACAATTGTGTAACTGGTCACTAATCCATAAAATACTTAATACTAAAGTTGTCGTCTTCTTGAAAAAAAGGCAAAACACAATTGCAATACAATGTGCTAATGCCCACATGACTTTGTTTGTTTCCTTTATCTACAATTTCAGTTACTCTGTTTTTTAGATCAAAAGATTCAATTAATATTTAACGATGATAAGTGGATGCCTCAAAGTTCATAGTGGCACGGAGAGCCTTCAGTTATCAATGGAACTGGAAGGTTTGGGGTTTAAGTACATCCCTTTTTTAGGAAAAACATTTCCAGATGTATTGTATTTGCCCAGCACATTTTTTGCCATGTTTAAATGGCAAAAAATATTTGCTCCCATGTTTTTGTATTCTTCTGTAGCATTTCTGTCTTCCATAACCAATAAGAGCGGACTCTTGAACTTGGTTAAAGCTTGGCTTTTTTTCTTTCACTTCTTGTACAAAATGTCTCTATGTATAAAAAATGGCCCTATTCAGTTTGGTGATCATAAAACGAAATACATTTTACCCTTTAATATACAACAAAGTGAAGTTGACAATAATATGTGCAAAACACAAAATAAAATACAGTTATGTTATGACCCTACTTCCGATTTGCTATGGAGCCTGATTGAAGTTGAACCAATTACTTTCTCCTATAGTGTTGGATGTCCATGGCTGTTTGGAAAGCATATCATTGATTCCCTCCTCACAGAAATTGGAGGCAACTTGTGGCAGTGTGGACTACCTTGGGAAGGGGGCCTGAGCGTGAGAGAGAAACACAGAGGGAGTAAAATAATGCCTTTTCATACTCAGCGGCAGCTATTGCTCCTGCTGAAATACTCCTGCAATGCTCCTGCTGTGGGTCTTTTCATAGGCCGAGCAGACCTTCTTCATCTAGAGAGCGGCTAGGAATTTAAAGTGCAGAGAACCTAAAGTAAAGTCTCCTCTGAAGTATTGTAACCATCGTAGGTTTTTTTTTAAAATCTATTTTGTATTCTGTCCTCCATCTGCTTTTCATTCACCAGGTTAGTCCCTTTGAGATTATGATTTGGCAGAGCCATTGATAAATAGTAGTGTTTATGTTCCAGTCTTCACAATCACTCTTCATCACAAAACTGAAATGTTCTCACTTCTAAAATATACGGTTTGAATAAACTCTTTCAATCAATTGCTCAAAATAGTTTACAAACCGATCAACTATAAGCCCCTTAATGATAACTGAATAATTATGTGATTTGTCTTAATGCTATTGGAGATTTACTTATTAATAAAATCAGACCATAGTCTGAATGTGTTGAACAGGTTTTATTGTTGCATAGTACTTTGTCTTTATGACATATTTTAATTGTAACTGCAATGTTGATCAATTCTGTTTGGTAAATAGGAAGGTCAAATCTTTGCAATTTGTACATTAATTACATCTAACTGTACAGCGTTTCCTTGTATAATTCTGCATCCATGGTGAAATCAAATAACCACGTATTATCTCATATGTTCTCTCTGAATTCATATCTTTCTTCTTTGTTTAATAACGTTTTTTCAGACACACACACAAAAAATCCAACCTAGGCCCACAAATGAGCAGATGAACAACTGTAATGGGATTCTAGGTTTCATGAGAACCACATCAGTTGTTACCGTATATTGTTTTGCACTTAAATATTTTAAGGCTTCTCAGTGGAATTATCTAAAGACACACTTTATTACAATTTAGCAAGAGATGCTTTTTAGATATACAAACGTACCTCATGAGGAGACCCTATTTTCATGAATTCTTGTTTCAACACTTTACTGCTTAGTTGCTAATGTTTGTTTTTATTAAAAGCTGATGACTGCAGAATGATGACATATTTAAAAAATCTAACACCACATGGAATTATCTTGTCTATCTAGGTCCCATATTGAACATGCAATGATGAGATTTATCAGTGAAATATTATATGTTTTATGGATAACTATTAAAGTTAGACAATAACCATTCATTTTAAATAAATACAAAATCGTAATCTAAACACATGTAGGCTTAAATTGTATGCATAACAATGTTCTTATCAAGAATCAAAGCATTCTCACACCTTGCCAAAAATGATTACTTAAATAAAAAATTGTAGTGTTACCAACTCTAATTCTTTTTTTTCTCTTCTTCTGTCTTTAGGATACAAAAAACAACAGCACCCATGATTTGTCACGCAGCCCTCAGAGCCTCAGTGACACCGGCTACTCCTCTGATGGCATCTCCAGCTCCCACAGTGAAATTACAGGTCTAATCCAAGAAGAGGAGATGAAACTGAGTGAGAGGGGGATCTGTGGGCACGGTTCCCCACCAAGCCCTTCTGAAATCACCAAGCTAGAAAGCTCCATGAGGCCTTTGCTGGAGAAGAGCCTTTCTGAAGATAAGGGGGACAGAAGGGGGAGGAAGCACAGAGACTTGGACGACAGAGGGAAGCAGCGTCCACGCTCCTTGTCAATCCCACCAGATTCCTACGACTCTGATGAGGAACTAGAAGATATACTTGAGGAAGAAGAAGATGGAGGAGACTGGGAGGGTAAACGGAAGGAAGGGAAGGAGGAGAAGAAAAAGAAGGACAAAGAGGCTGAGCCCACAGAAATGACAGATGAGGAGTTCATGAGGAGACAAATACTGGAGATGAGCGCTGATGAAGATAATGAAGAGGAGGACGATATGGAGGAAGAAGATGAGGAAGATGAAGGATATGGCTACCAGAAACCCAAGAAAAACCACCACAAACACATGATCTCTGACTCAGCAAAAGAAAAAAGACGTCTTCAGCACCACTCCAGCAGTTTTGAGGAGGAAACTAAGAGCTCTACCGATGTTTATAAAGGCTCAGTGGAAGAGGGTGAGGAAGATGGGATGGCATCACAAGGAGGCTTGAGGCGCTTCAAAACCATTGAACTCAATAACACCAGTAGCTACAGCCGAGACATGGAGTTGGGCAATGAAAATGACTTGAGCCTTGATCGGGAACCGGAGCTAGAGATGGAGAGCCTGACAGGATCTCCCGAGGAGCGTTCTCGAGGTGACTACTCCTCTACTTTGCCAGCCACTTCTTCCTCATATGGCTCAGGCCAGTCACCTACTTCCATCTCCTCAATGGAGGAGGACAGTGACAGTAGTCCCAGCAGGAGGCAAAAGCTGGAAGAGGCCAAGCAACAGAGGAAAGCACGCCACCGCTCCCATGGCCCTCTCCTTCCCACCATTGAAGACTCTTCAGAGGAGGATGAGCTGAGAGAGGAAGAAGAACTTCTGAGAGAGCAGGAGAAAATGAGAGAGGTGGAACAACATAGAATAAGGAGCACAGCACGAAAGACCAAGAGGGATAAGGAGGAGCTGAGGGCTCAGAGGCGCAGAGAGAGATCCAAGACACCACCTAGCAATCTCTCACCCATTGAAGATGCTTCTCCAACAGAAGAGCTGAGACAAGCTGCAGAAATGGAAGAGCTCCATCGTTCTTCTGCTTCTGAATATTCCCCTCAGAGTCTGGACTCAGAGGCTGAGGGATACGAGTCCAAACTTTACAAGTCAGGCAGTGAATACAACCTGCCTACCTTTATGTCTCTTTACTCGCCAATAGAGAAATCATCAACTACAACAACCACGACCGCACCATCTTCAACTTCCAAACCTCTGAAGAGTGCTGAGGAGGTTTATGAGGAGATGATGAGGAAGGCAGAGATGCTTCAGAAACAACAGCAGCAACAGCAGCAACATGGAAGACATGGGCAGTACTATGAGGAGGATGTTAATGGACAAGGTTATGATGAAGAAGATGAATATGAACAAGATCAAGCAGGATACGATAATGAGGCAGCTGAGACAGAAACAGATATTTACGAGGAGATCCGACAAACATCTCAGAACATCACCAAGATGCAGCAGGCTACTGATGAGCAAGTAGAGGTTGAGATCGAGAGCTCCTACTCAGACAAACAGCTCCTAGACACAGGCTCCGCCTTTGCTAAGCTACTAGAGCAGAGCAATGCTCTACTCACTCCAGGGACCAGCCCCACCCAGATCTCAGCTCCTGTCTCCTTTGCTGAGACTGGAGGACGGATTCCTGATGTCAGAGTAACGCAGCACTTCTCTGCAAAAGATGGACACAAAGACAAGATCAAAAGCCAAGCAGGAAAGAACGGAATCACTCCAACAGTGGCTGCCACCACTATTGCAGCGTATGGAGTGTATGCCAGAGATGCAGTAACTATTTCTCAGACTAGTTCAAGCCACACAATGACGTCAACTCAGTCTGGTATTTATGGCCGGCACACGTCAAGCCCTACCACATCTTCAACTACAGTCTCAAGTGTATGCAGCAAGATTGCAGAGATTACCCAGGCCTACAGTCAAAGAGAAGTGATCACCAGGAGGGTAGGGGAGACCAGAGATGTCCAAGTGCGAGACAGCTCAACATCGTCCACTGAGAGAATTATTGAGCCACGCTCTCCAAAGTATACTACATATTACAGGAGCACCAGTCCTCCTCTTTCTCCATCACCACCGCCACAGAGTCCTACCCGTTCACCTTCCAGAAGGAATACAGCTGAGTTCTCCACACAGACTTTCAGTTCAGCATTACGGATGTCAGAGTCAGCTACCTCTGGGCCTACATCTCCAGTGACAGCGCAGGGAACCCAAACATCACATCGATCAGTTTCTCCACGGCTTTATCGTCAGCAGTCTTCCCAGGATGTCCCATATTCCCCACCTCCAAGCCCAGCAAGGCCAATGACAGTCAACACTGCTACTTCTCCCCTGTCATCCCCTACCCGATTTAGCCGCCAATCAACATTTGAGAATTACTCCCCATGTGGCAGCCCTCCAGACACGCCACCTTACCAACAGTCTCCTACACGTGGCTTCTACCGAACACAAAGAGTGGAGAAAGTAAATGTGGGAACAAGTATGGTCACCACAGCATGTACTTATACCAGAGGGTCCATGTCAATGGACAACATCTCCCTCTGTCGAATATCTACAGTCCCAGGTACCTCTAGGGTAGAGCAGGGCCATATGATTCAAGGTGGAAGTGTTGTGGACCTCAGAACAGTAAACCATTCAACTCCTATTATCATGACTGACCAGGGTATGGATCTCACCTCTTTGGCTACTGAAAGCAGGAAATACCATGGTGGATCAGAGGGTAGCAGACATTCAACAATTGTTCAGCCACTGATTATGAATCTGAACACCCAGGAGATCATCACACCAACCACTGTGAGTGTCACAGTGGCTGCTTCCATGTTCATGACCCAACCCAAACAGCCAACAATCTATGGTGATCCCCATCAAAACCAAGTGGATTTGGGTCAGGGCATGGGTTCTGCTGTGTGTCTTTCCCAAAACAAACCACCAATTTCACCTCCAGCTGACCCAACAATACCAAAAATTGATGCCAAACTGGAAGACCTTAGTATCCAACAAAGAGAGCTACAAATACAACAAGAGAAGCTCCAGAAGCAACAACAACTCCTTGAACACCAGTTGCAGCAGCACCATCAGATGCAACATCATCAACAACAGGCATCTGCTTTGGCCAGGTACAGCCTTACTGGCCATATCTCACCTTTAATGAAAAAAGACCTGCTTGTCAGTCAGACTAGCGCTGCCTCAGCCGTGGTCAGTGCTGTATCACCAGTCATTAACCCTGAGCTGTATGGCACTGGTCCCGTTGAGCTGAAAGGGAATCCCAGTCCTCCTGGTTTGATATCAGGAAGTAAATCACCACATAGCATGGTAGTACAAATGGACGGAGCGCCAGAGCAGAACAGGGCAATGACTCAGCTAGTGAAGGTAGAAGTGGGACAGGATGCTATGGACCTGACAGGTGGCCAAATTAAACCGGAAAACCAGCCAGCTTGCTGTGATGTTGTTTACCGACTTCCATTTGGTGGAAGCTGTGTCGGTGGTGAGAAAGAGGGCATAAGGCCTCCATCCGCCCCACCTCTCACCTATGAGTCTGACCAAGAAAGACTACCTGAAGGGTATCATGAATATTCAATGGATGAACGTAAGGCCTACACATTACCTTTCCCTGGTAGGCTCCAGCCTTCAATGTCTGATACAAACCTAGCTGAAGCTGGGCTACAGTCCTACCATTCTAAACTAGAACCACACCTCCAAGACACAGGAGAACTTTCCATTGATCTAACTGCAATGAAACAGGGTTATGGAGGATTTATTGGGATGCAGTATGGCTCCTATACAGATTTACGGCATGGAGGAGAGATCACAGCCCAAACCCTGCCAATAAGGAGATATAATTCCTTGTCCAACATAAGTTCAGACTATGGCTACTCTGCTCGTGACCTTGCTGGCTTCCAAGAAGCTAACTTGGCTCAGTACAGTGCTACAACTGCCCGGGAAATCAGCCGGATGTGTGCAGCTCTCAATACCATAGATCGATATGGAAGCAACCCAGACTTGATGCAGTTTGGTAATTTGGGGAGAGGAACTGGGCCTGCAGCATCCAGACTGGCAGCAGGTCTCGGTATGAGACAAAACCTCCTTTTTGGACTAGATGGGAAGCCAATTTCCCACAGCCAAGCGCTAACTAACCTTATTAATGCCAGGCAGGCCAGTCTCAGAGCAATGTACCCTGCTGCTATCAGGTCCGCTGATGGGATGATCTACTCCACCATTCAGACCCCCATTGCTTCTACACTTCCCATCACAACACAGCCTGCCTCTGTTCTTCGCCCAGTACTGAGGGGGGTCTACAGGCCATACCCTTCTGCCAACATGACACCTGTGCCCTTATCCAGTCTTAGCAGACTACCAATGAGCCCAAGAATACCCTTAACTGGGCAAGCTCCAGTCCGCTACCCAGCACCAGGCCTCCAAACATCGACAACCACTGCAACTTCAGCTGGTGCAGTGACAATTTTAGGCCCAGTAGGTGCCCCAGTGTCTGTTTCCATTACAAGTACTAGTTCTACAGTCCAGGATGAACCAGTTTACCTCGGTAAAAGTCCATCCTCAGCAGCGGAGGTACAAGGAACAGTTGGCATACCAATGGAGCCACAGCAGCAGCCAATAAACCTGTCCCAGGCCCACCTGAACAGTCAACAACAACAACAACAGCAACAACAAGTGGCATCTGCTCAGCAACCACAACAGCCTCCTCCAGCAGCCCATGCCTACCCACCCTCAACCCCTTTACACACTCATGGCTACACCCAACCACCACTTGGCCCCTCTGTCCCCACTAGTGGCTTACCTATTTCAGGGGGTCTTCCTCCCTTCCCGCCACCAGGTGCCATACACAAGGAGGGTGAAACCGAGGCAGAGAGGCTCCATCGGCAGCAGGAGCAGCTTCTGCAGATGGAGAGGGAACGCGTGGAGCTGGAGAAACTCCGGCAACTGCGCCTGCAGGAGGAGCTGGAACGAGAAAGGATAGAGCTGAAGCTGCACAGGGATAAGGAGCAGATACTCGTGCAGAGAGAGTTACATGAGCTGCAGAACATCAAGGATCAGGTAGAGGGAGAAACAGGAGGCAGAAGGGAGAGTTTGATGTCTTGTTTGATGTTTGGTGATCGTTGGTTTTGCTATGGATATTGTTTTGTGTTTTGTTGGTTTTGTGATGGTGTTATTTGTAGTGATGTCATTTGTGGTGCATCTTCTTCTATTAGTTAAATTGTTTTGTTCATTCAATTGTGCATCTTTGATGTGCAACCACTAAATTGACTTGCAAGATACAGTACATCATTCCCAGAAAGAACTAATAAAATAACATATATACAGTACAGTATATGCATGCATTTCATCAACAAAGTACATTTAACAAACTGTAAGTGCGAGACCGTTAAATATCTCTTCATAAAATGATGTTAAATTCTGTCATTGTTAGAAAAGAATTATATTGTAATGTGATGATGGATGGGATTATTTTGTTGAAAGAAATGTTTGCATCCAGTCAGCTTTACAACTACACAAAATGTATTGTTGTAATCTGCATGCTATGGAGTTCACCTAACTGGATATTTTCTCTTTAAGAAGTATGCATGAACATGCCTGTATGTATGTGGGATAGAAACTGATGATGCTCCAAATTGGGTTTTAGTGCAATTTGTTGGTCTGATTTATACTCAAAAGAAAAATGGATCCCATTATGTTGTATTCATCTAACAATCAATTGCAAGTACACATTTGAATATACCCCGTTTAAGCTCATAATAGCCTTGTTCAGATGTTTTAAAAGGTAACAGAAAGGCTAACATGACGATTTTCTTCTTTTTTGATAGAACAAGCAGTTGAAAATCTTTCAAGTTAACTCAGTTAAACAGGTTTGGAAGCCTTACTTAATGAGAATGAACTAGAGATGGAATGTGTAATATGCATCTCATAACCCACAGTAAAAGCAGAAACCCTAACTCCTTATTTGCACTAGCTTGTCATTTATGCAACGAAGAAAATGCTTTACATATTTTCTTATGAGCATTATATGACTGGTAACAGCCGTGACCAGTACATGCTGCACTGCATTTATGTTGCGCTTCCATTCTTGGTTTTGCCATGTGTAGAGGTTTGACTAACTTGGAACCATTTTTACAACTAATCCATCAGCACAATAATAATGCCATGTCACATATAGTGTCAGGAGTCTTTGATCATCTTTTTTACAACCAGATGGACCAAAACTCAGCAACCTTGTCCTCTACTGTCTTTACTGTCTCTGTCTTTTTCTAATTTTTTTCATTATGTCTCTTTTACATCATTTCTTTTCCTTTGATTTCTTCACAATCTTTCCACCTTCACCTCCCTATTGTGCTACGCTTTTCCATACTTTTCTTGTCTTGTCCTTTCTCTCTCTGTTTTTGCCGACGTCTGCCTCTTCCAATTCCCCTTTCCACCAACATTTTTTTAGGTCCTACAGCAGCAGCAGCACGAACGTGAGAAGCAACTGGTTCTCCAGAGGGAGCAGTTGGCTCAGCAGAAGTCACAGCTAGACCAGATCCAGTCTCTCCAGCAGCAGCTCCAGCAGCAGCTTGTAGAGCAGAAGAGACAGAAAACGGCTGCAGCTCAGAGCGTACAGGTGAGGGTGGAGAGGAACAAGTGCATACCAGTGATGTGACAACATACATGTTAAATACATCAGCTCTTAGACAGCAGCAGTATGTTAGGGCATGGAGAGTGTGAAAGTACAGAAGTAGCATGCTTCAAGAAGCTCTCACTAATATTGGCCTGCCTGACACCTGCCTAGACATGCCTGACTCCTGGCTTGGACTTTCCTACCTGACATTTCCCTTTTTTCTACAACACTTTTCCTAAATCTTAACCTTTATTTCTACACTATATTTCCTAAATCATAACCAATGAACAGGTTCATTAAGCCACAAACACATATTCTAACTCGTGAATCAAATGCGTCGCAGTCTGAAAAGTAAATTGTGCATTGTTGGAACTGAATTGACTTTTCAAGCTTCAGCTCCTAATGTTTGGATGTGTGTCTTTTGTGGACCTCTATGATTGTAATATGAGCTGCAATATGCAAAGCCTTTTCAGTCTCAATTTAAGCAACGATGGGTGACAACTAACAACCTTAAAATATTCCATTTTTCTTCAGCTTGATGTGAACGGACAGCCCCTGCCCCCTTACATCGACTCTCAGATCAGCTCCCGCTCTCTCCCCAACTCCTCGTCAGAGATGTGTCTGAGGAGCCAGCAGGAGCACATGGAGACCAGGAGCAACATGAGGAAACACAGTTCCATGACCAGACTGAGCCGGGACAGCTTGGACGGAGATGGCGTGGTGTTTTACGGCTCCCCGCGCAGGAACGTGGACAGCTCTGTGCAGACAGACGATGAAGACGGAGAGGAGAGGTAGAGATGAGTGTGTGTGTGTGTGTGTGTGTGTGTGTGTGTGTGTGTGTGTGTGTGTGTGTGTGTGTAACCTTGATAGTCTCCCTGTTTATTTCACATCTTTCTTTAATTACAAAACAATACACAAGCTGAAATGTAGATGAAAGCTTTATAAATAATTTATCCAATTTTCATACAGAATAAAAATGACACTTTTCTGAGTTTCAAAGGCATAAAGCTTTGTGCAACACTAAAAAAGATGATATGACATCAATCATTTTTAAATGTTCAGACTTAGATTTGTTGTTGTTTTTCCATGTAAGCACTTTATAATACAGCATGTAGATTACATTATGCTTTGTCTGTTTTACACTTGGTATAGTACATTGCATCATTGTGTCTTACCTTTTGGTTTTCCCTCTCTTCCCCCGTCAACAGGTACATGATGCGTCATCGCACTAGAAGGCGTGGTCGTAGTGTTGACTGCTCAGTCCAGACAGATGACGATGAGGACAAGGCTGAGAACGAGCAGCCAGTCCGAAGACGACGCTCCCGTTTCTCCCGGCACACTGAGTCCAATGCCACCGGCAGCAGCACTGCCACCACATCCACCAACCACTCTGACTCCAAGACCGAAACTCCCAAGATGGTATCATCCAGTATTGCCATCCAAACCATCAGGGAAATGTCTTGCCAGACAGAAGTGGAGCACTTAGGAAGAGTTTCCCCAGCCATCCATGTGACAGTACCAGACCCGAATAAAGTAGAGATTGTGCACTATATCTCTGGACCTGAGCGGACCCAAAAAGGACAGTCTCTAGCATGCCAGACTGACCAAGAAGCCCAGTCACATGGTGTTGTAGCTCCCCAGCTCAGTGTACCAACCACGGTCAGTCCATATTCTTCCTCCACCAGTACTGGAACGCAACAATCTGGTTCTGTCGACCTCCTGACCCAGCAGCGCCAGCAGCAGCACATTGCAGCAAACGCAGCCAAGTTTGAGCGCCGCCGCCCTGACCCGCTCGACATCAACTACCAGCCTCACAACCACATTCACAACGAGTCCATCTCCAGCATCATCCGGCAGCAGCAGACAACCCCCAAATCCCCACAAGTCCTCTACTCTCCGGTCTCCCCGGTGTCCCCTCACCGCCTGCTGGAGAATTCTCTGTCCAATGAGAGGCTGAACAAAGCCCATGTCACACCTCAGCAGAAGTCCTACACAGCAGAGTCTCCCCAGAGACACCCTTCTGTGCCCCGACCAATTAAGAGCACCCAGAGGTCCATGTCCGACCCCAAGCCACTCAGCCCCACCTCAGACGAGCACACCAAGGCCAGGCTGTCCCTCTACCAACAACAAGTTCTCCAGAGCCAGGTAAAGTCAATCAGACCATGCTGACACACATATTAGCACACAAGGAAAGAGAGATGTGGAATTAAAGAGAATAAACTAATTCAAATGCAGAGTATGTTCTTTGTAAAACAGACTGAATCAGTGGTCAAACTTTGTGCAAAAGAATTGTTCAGATAAAAAGCCCCACTAGAGACCTACAGTCAGTTGGCGTGTTGTATAAAAACAGGATTTGTATTGCAGCTTTCATAGTATTCAGTGGTTATAGAGCTTCACATCACGTAATGGCAAAAAGAAAGTCTACACAACTACCACTGATAATGAACTTGCTTGTAGTTTTGATGGAATTGATGCATCTCCCCAACGACCAAACAGATGGGATGTTTTGCTTTCTTTCCATTTCTTCATGCTACTGCTAGTAATGCTGCCTAATGCTACAATCCAAGAGATGTCAGATGTTCAGGGCTTCCAGCAGTAAATCATGTAACAAAAAATCCACAACATACATTTGACAATATAGAAACATCGTCAACAGAAATAAAACCAGTTTATTAGATCATATTTTAAAACCATGGGCAGGGCCCCAGCGCAAGTTCATTATTTTTGCTCTAGTCAATAGTTTGAGCACTTGAAAGTGGGTTCAGTGGAGTCAAAACTTGCCAAAGGCATCAATACTGAATATCACTTTAATTGAAATCATTCCTTTCATTCTACTTTGCCCCAGCTTTTATTTTGTGAGTGCTATGAATGTTTTATGGGAATGCTATGATGACTAATTCAATTTGTTGTGGAGTTTTCAGATGTTTCTATTGTTTTCCTTTCCACGTGCTTTAGGGCATCCAGACTTTATTTAATCTACTCCATCCCCAATTTATAACAAGTGACATCTTAAAAAACCTATAGCTGCCATGAAAGTGAGATTCAAAGTGTAATCTGCTGTTGAGCTTTCTTGAGATAATTTGGGCCTTTGTTATAGAAACCTTGGGTGAAGGGAAGTGTTCCACATCTCCTCCACAAACTAACCCAATTTAATACTAAACTAAGTAGCTAGTGAATGTTTCTGCCTCATTTTGCTTCCTGTAGATATCTATGATGGTATAATCTGGCCATCTCTCTGGTATTCACTTGCATATTTAATATCTATGTCCAACTGTAATTTAGGCCTCTATGAAATACTTACCTTGGATTATGGCACAAGGGACAAAACCGTCATGATTCTGTGCATTAATAACTAGTTCAATATCATCCTACGTTTAAACCACATGCAATGATTTACTGCTTCGTGATAAATGAATGTTTTAGGAATATGTTTTAAAAGTAATACGGACTCATCTAGTCTTACTTCCTCAGGGAGTTTGCTCCAGTCAGCGTCAGAGTCATAATGTTGAGCGATGGAAAGGCTAAATACCATTTCTGTATTTTACTGTAGCATACAATATAGAAGTTGATCTGAAGCTGAATCAAAATATAAGTGTTTTTTTCCAAAGATAGGTTGTTAACAAATCGTATGCAAGCCTCCGCTGCTGATGGGTTGGATTTAAATCACCATCTTTCAGTAATCCATTTACACATCCTTGGTTGTTGTGTTGTTAAACCACTACCAAGTGTCTGCAGCATACGCCACGATAAACTAAACAAAGAACACTGTTTTGGGATGTGCCTGTGAAATGTCCCCCACGTCAATGTTGAGCCATAACGATTATTATGTGAAGGTTGTGATGAATAACTGCTTTGTTAAGTACAGATGTTTCACACTGCAAAGTATTTAATCTCCCAATCTTCTGAGGTGGTGAGAGTATGTTTTCACAAGATTATATGCAAACATTCATTCATTCTTACGGTCATGGGTTAGGGTTAGGCCCATATTGATCAGCTATTGGAAAACATTGACTCATCTAAACAAGACACAAATGCTTACCTGGTTTGAACTATAATTTGTGTTTAAGTAGTTCCATATTGTGCAGCCAGTGACGTATACAGTTAGATATACAGTTAAAATGATAAAATGCACTAAAATTCTTGTCTTTTGTTCTTTGTGTTTTTCTTGGAATTTGCAGTGGAACACATAGTAGGCTTGGTCTACAGTTTTTAAGTTTAAGTTTGGAGCATGAGGCTATCTGAAGCAATGCATACGTCATTTGGAAAGACAAGATAACCATTTCAACACTTTGAAAATGTCAAAAACTAACTGGGGCTGTATTGTTATCTATACCTGGCTTAGTGGTAGAAGAACCACATTGTGTTTTCAGAGCAGCATAAATTCAACGAACATCCTTTTGGATTTAGGTCCATACTGACTCAAAAGCAGGTACTATATATTGGCCATATATTCATGCTGCCAATCTATAACTGAAATGATTTATTCCTTCACAGTTGCAAGACCATTCATTTCTAAAATGTTTATATAAAAACAAATGCCACATAGTCACACTCAGTTTAAAGAGGACAAATCCTTTCCAGACCATCTCAGATGTCTGCAGTGAACGATAATTAGTCTCGTCATTCCTTGACATCCCTCTAATTACTAAATAGTATCTTATTATTATTAAGTTTTGAATTAAAAGAAAAAATATTACTAGATTTTTTGCAACACATAACATGGGGCAGATAACTCTCCTTTACCCACTAACTTTGTTGAATCACACAATCCTTTTAGCAACAACCCAACAAAATGTTTCTAAATTATTTAAGTTGTATGCAATAGATATACTCGATTGCTTTGCGGAAAACTGCTCCACCATGACACCTATTTTTATGTTTTTGTATGTCCTCTAATACAAACTGCACTCTTGTTCCTTGTTGTCTTTGTCTCTCTGTCTATATGTGTCTCCTTTGTCTTCCCTGTATCCTTGTTGTTGCGTCCTCTCCTTGTTTCTTATGTTCTTTGACCTTTTTTATCTGTTTTGAGTTTTTCCTCCCTCCTCTTCCTCCTGGTGTCTTTGTCTGTTGTGCGCAACATCTGTCCTCCCACCTCCTTCAACTTTCTCCTCCCACTGTGATCCTTCCCTATGGATCTACTTCTACCGTCTCTCCTCTAACATCTACCCCTTTCTTCTTTCTCATTTAATTCTCTCTTTCACGTTTCATGTTCCCTAAATCTTCTTTACCCTTTTCCCTCTCTTCCCTCTATGTGTTCCTCATTCTTCTTTTCCTCATTGTATCTCCTTCACTCTCCTTAATCCGGTTTCCTTTCTTCATCTGCTCTCCCATGTCCCCTTACATTTGGTCTCTTCAAATGTCCCATCCCTCTCCATTTAACTGTCTCTCATCCTAACACATTGATGGTTTTCCACACTCCTCTGTTCTTCGATTTTACCTCCACTATCCATTTCTTTGCATGCTTTGCATTTGTCTCTGCATATTCTCCTGCTCTCCCATCCTCCCGCCATCCCTCCCTCCCACCCCCCCCTATCTCCTACCCTCTCTCTCTCTCTCTCTCTCTCTCTCTATCTCCAGCTGGCAGCTCTACAGCAAAGCTCACTGCTCCGCAAGGTCAAGCGAACCCTGCCCAGCCCTCCTCCGGACGAGACTACCACATCAGTTCACCTGCCCATGATGGCACCTTCCCTGCAACAGGTCTACCTGCCCTCCGTGCCCAGCCTCAAGCCCAGCTCCAGGTCTGGTCTGGCTGCCAAAGCCAGCCTCCTCAAAGACCTCACCCACGAGCTGAAGGCCGTGGAGCAAGAGTCGACCAAGCTGAGAAAGCAGCAAGCTGAACTGGAGGAGGAAGAAAAAGAAATTGATGCTAAACTGAGATACCTAGAGCTGGGGATCCACCAAAGGAAAGAGACACTGGTCAAGGAGAGGGAGAGGAGGGATATTGCCTACCTGAGGTGTATGGGGGACACAAGGGACTACATGTCTGACAGTGAGTTGAATAATCTACGTTTGGCAGCTGCAGCTGCCTCACATGAGACCAACGGGCTACTGTCAACGAGGCCAAGCACCGCCCCTATGAGTCAGTTCACCAGCGACCTAAACACAGCAGCCCAGTACCCACCCACTTCATCCTTCCTTTCCTGTCAGTACCCCCAGAGCCAACCAGCAGCACCAATGCAGCAATCAAGTGTGCCGTACCAGTCATTCAACCAGCCTCCCTATCCCACAGTGTCTCAGTCCCAGGCACTGCCACAGCCCACGCCCCTCCAGAGCCATGTCCCACCACCTGGACCTTCTTACCAGCCTCAAACCTCTTACCCCTCCCACACCTATCCCCAAACTCAGCCCCCATACCCCCAGACAGACATGGGGTTACCAGCTGCACCTCAGCCTCAGCCCCAACCGGGGCATACAGGTTTTGGACCTGCACCGCCTGGTCAGCCCCCATACCCCACCCACAGCTCACCCTATCCCAGCGCTGTGTCCTCCTACCCCAGCCAGACCACCCCATACCCGGTGCAGCACCAAGCTGAAATCCTGACCGTCCACCCGGGAAGACCAAGGCAGACTTCGCTGGCCGATCTGGAGCACAAGATGCCTACCAACTACGAGACGATCAGCAACCCCACAGTTGTGGTCACCACCACCGCCCAGGACTCTAACTATTCCAGTGCAGCCCCCTCTTATGGTCAGTACACTGGATCGACAACCATGGCCAGCTCCTATGGGCCATATGGGTCAGCACCAGTATCCAGCAGCTACGGTGGGTACTCTACCATGCCACCCAGCACTTATGGCCAATATACTTCCTCTTCAGCTAATTCATATGGACAGTACACCACAACCACTGCTAATACGTATGGCTACACCACCACCACAGCCAGCTCATATGGACTGTACACGTCTACAGTCTCCAATGCCTATGGGCACTCTGTAGACAGTCCCTCCACATACAGCACTGCAGACGGGATGTACGGGGCTCCTGGCTTAGAGCAGAACATTCCAAGAAACTACATGATGATTGACGACGTAAGTGAGCTCACGGCAAAAGACGGGCTGGGCACGACGACAGGGGACATGATGCATCATGGCGGCAGTGGGCGTTACCCGGGCGACATCCACGGCCACATCAGCACCATTGGCAGCACTACGCGTGGGGGAACTGGCAGCTCCTCGTACGGCAGGGCACCTGAAGAGGAAGCAGCGATGCAGGAAGAGCTGTACGACCACCACGGCAGGGGTAAGAGCAGCTACAGGCACGGACCTCTAGGGGGCAGCAGCAGCAGCGTGAGCTCTAGCATGGGTGGGGGATCCTCCTATCACTATGACTACGACTACAAACATGGCAGCATCCGCTCCGGGGTACAGAAACCGTTGTCTTCCTCCAGAAGCCTTCTGGCTCCTGCAGTCATGTCCACCAAGCGCAGCAAGCACAGGAAACTGGGCAGTATGGAGCAAAAGATCTCCAAGTTTTCCCCCATTGAGGAGGCTCGGGATGTAGAGGCAGACCTGGCCTCCTATTCCTCAGCGACAGTTGGGGCTTACCCTCCCGCTCACATTCGAGGGCGCCAGCTGATCGAGGATTACGGCTTCAAGAGCAATACCTACGAGGGCGGCAGTGGCACCACTCATGGTAGTCGATACTATGGTTCAACGGTGGAGGAGGACGATCGGATTTACTACAACTCCACCGGCCGCTCCCGTTCCACTGGCTACGGCATGGACAAGATCTCAGCCAGAGACTACTCTGGGTATCGCAGCCGATCCTATGAGAGGGACGACCGCTCCTACCGATCTGGCTACAGCCGGGGGCGCAACCCAACCCGGCAGTACTCTGAAGAGGAGAGCCCGCTTAGTCCCCTGAGGAGGTTCATGGGTTCGGGACGATCATCGAGCTTAGGTCCTGACCCATACGACAGTCGCAGCAGTAGATATCATTACTATTACGGCCAGTACGGTTCCAGCCACTCGCTGCCAGATGTGCAAGACCACATACGAGACCTTCCCCGGACACATGTCTACAAATCGGATGATACATACATTATAGATGATTATCATTGCGCTGTGTCTGACAGCGAAGGTAATTGTGGGAGCTGAACGCCCACTCAGTCTCACTACCTCCTACTGCCCCCACCGTTTATCTGAACGTCCCCCACCCACCCAGAGGCTAGGCTTAGCAAAGAAAAAGAAAGACAGAGATAGCCGTTGCATGCTGATGTTTTCTTCTTCTTCTTCCTGAGAGTCACTTGGAGCTCTCTTATCAGTGGACTGCTGTCTGTCTGTCTGCCTGCCTGTCCGTCCTTCCGCCTGTTCGTCCAGTCGTCTGTCTGTCCGATACTCGCATGGTTCTTCGGCGTGGTCGTTTTCTCCGTTCGCTACACTCTGAGTCAATTGAAAGGTCTTCTTTGCACGACACAGATGCATTGTTTTTCTTTACAGGGTTTTATTTTTAGTTCTGCCATTGGCATTGTTGTTTTGTGTGTGTTTTGATTCATGAATTATTTGGTTACACTGCAAAAAAGTCCATCACAGTAAATTCTATCTTTAAACCTTACATTTCAAAGAGCCAGTATTATTTTCAAGAATTTGCATGGCAGTTGTTATGTCTGTGCAGCATAAAGTTATTTTTCATTTGTCATGAGCTTTGAAATTGAAGCTAAAACATTTTTGCACAGAAACAGCTGCCATAATGGACTGTTTTGCAGTGTTTGTTTTATCCTGTTTATACTGTCTTGTAATGTGTGAAGGCAACGTGAAGTGTAAACTGCATGGATGTAAAACTTTTATTTTTATTTTCTGTCTTTCTGTGTCTTCTCCCTCCTATTCTTTTCTTTTGCATGTGGTTGGTCTTCTTCCTGTCTCCTTCCTTCTCTCAGCCTGCATGCCGCTGTCACCAAACGACATGGAGATTGACTGTGATCTGCTCTCGGTTTCCAAAGCCTACCATCTGGGCCAAGAAGAAACAGACTGGTTTGAGAAGCCACGCTCCAGTTCTCGACACTACGGAAGCAGCCACTCAACTGGGAGGAGCCGACACGGTGTAAAACATACCTACCATGATTACGATGAGCCTCCTGAGGAGGACCTGTGGCCCCAGGATGAGTATGGCCACGGAGGGCGACACGCTACATCCCGTGACCACAGGCAGCAAGGCAGCTCTGGCCGCCACTCATCCGCATCACGTCATTCAGATGAGCAGAGGTCCTCGAGGTCATCCAAGGCGCACCCCAAAGACCCATCAATGCGCCAAGACCCATCAGCACGATCCTCATCTACAGGAAGGCGTGGTGAGTCCAGGTCCGGAGCGTACCACGCTTCGGATTACTCCCGAGATCCATCCGGGCACCACCACGGACAGCGCTCCTCCAGACAGGGAGACCCACACCGTTCCTCCCGGAGCAAGTCCCAGCCGCCAGGGGACATGCAGGGCCAACCACCTGGTAAACACAGAGCACCTTTACACCTCATTTGAAATGCTTTTCTAACCTTATGTGTGATAGCATTACATTTGCACTTTCAGAGTAAAAGTAATCCAACATTAATAACTCTTCATTGCCATTCTTTCTCAAAATATTTGACAGAAAATGAAAGAAAAAGTGCAACAAAAAAATAGATAATTTGACAAACTAAACGATGACTGATGAATACATTCTTTAACTGATTCTTTTGAACTATTTAAACATAATGGTATTATACATGTTATATATTATAATTTCATTTAAAAATCCATATGGGGAATATGTTTAAGATGTAGTAAAAAAGCAGACCATTCAAAAGCTATTTTCTAATTCAATTCCATGACTTAATTAAGTAACAGATATTTCCAGTTCACATTTAAGTCAAGTCAATAGTATGTATACAACTCAAAATACATATGCACAGCTTGCAACACCCTCTGTCCTTTCGACTCTTTATTCGTATGTAGAAACACACACCCAAAAGAAAAAAAGGAAAAGACCTCAGGAAGGGCTGCAGAGGAGCGATGCCTCTCCCAGGTTTGTGTCCAAACAGTTACCCTCAAGGTGCAAAAACATGTAAAAAACACTTGTGAGACTGCTTTCTAATGACGTCTCCTAACCTTAACCATTCAAGGTCAATGCCTAGCCTTAACCATCTGGCTAGAGTTTTGCAACTTGTGGGTTACGTTCTCGACACAAAGCTCTCAGGACGGACAGACATGCAAAAGAAAAGACAACATATTTGTATTATAAAATGGACAATCAGGATGAAAAAATAATAACTAGAATAACTCCACATGTAGACCTGAAAAGGGGAAAGACTACACAAACAAGAGGCATACTATTCACACACATACCAGAAAGAGAAAGACAAGGACAATATCCAGATCCCAACATCTGGACTGAGGCACCTACACTCAGGGGAGAGCGAATGGTGGCAGGATGACTGAGTATAATTTGCCTAAGAAATGAAAACAAAGCGAGAAAAGCAAAGGGGCACAAAAACAGAGCCTTGAGGTTCACATATCATATCACAAACATTTTGATGTAATTAGGTGTTCTTTCAGATAAGGCATGACTTTAACCATGCAAGAGCCATCCCAAAGTTAACAAAAAAAGTGTTTTGTTCATTTTAATTGATGGTCTTATGTTATTGATCAGTGATCTACGCACAATGTTGAGTCACCCTGGATGAAAAAGACCATGAAATATTGTAGACCTCAAATTATTACTCGAGCAAAATACTAAGCTGTGATTCTTGGATAAGATCCCTGTGAGTGTCTTGTTTAGATCTGAGGGAGACATATTTAATACCCCTGGTTGTTCAGAGTTTGACTTTTATAAACAACAGTTCCCTCAGGGATCAACATTTTTTAATTAACTATATCAAGCGTAACTTTACGAAATAAAGTGCTGTCTCCTGGGGCAACATTGTGGCTGTGTTCTTAGCACTGTACTCATTAATTTGCTGGTCTGATTTTTGCTCACAACATTTGTTGCATTTCATTCTCTCTTTCATTGCGGCTTCACCTGTGAATTGCTACTGGATACAATGGAATACAAATGCCACCCATTATAATAATAATAAGAAAGCCTTACCGTAAAATAAATACTGCAGTTCCAGTTTCACAAGAAGCAAAATTTTCTCAGAAGTAGAAATAATCTGATTGGATAAATTAGACCTCACTGACTGGTGCAGGTTCAGGATCAGTCCAGGTTTTCTTTCTTGGAACTGCTCACATAAGAAAAAGAACAGATGATGCGAAGATCACAGATGTATCGACCAAATCTTTTTGGCACACACAATATCTTTAAGCTGTCAATCATTCCCTTCATTTAAAGGCCTGCAGCGTTCAGAGTATACTGCTGATATTTTATCTTGTTTTAAAGTATCTGTGAGCACAATACTTTCATTTAAAAACATATTTCACCCACTTACTCCATCCAGGCTCCTCCAGGTCTGGCAGCTCTTCCCGGGGTCAGGGCCCCGCCGGAGGGCCTACGGGATCAGGGCGACAGGGTGGTCCAGGATCCCAGACAGACGGGGCTCCAGGACAGAGGACCCAGCTCCAACAACAAGCCCAGACATCAGCGGCCAGGTCAGGGCAGCCTGGTGTCGCCGTGACCACCGGCCCTCAGCAGCAGCCCCTAGCCCAGGGACAAGGCATGGGCATGGGCATGGGCATGGGCATGGGCATGGGACAAGGCCAAGCCAAGCCAGGACAGATGGGTCCAGCCGGTGGACCCATGGGTCAGGGAAGGCAGATGGGTCCTGCAGGAACCACGCCGGCCACCATGGTGAGTATAGGGAGGGAAGACTAGCAGAGAGAAATAGGACATGAGCAGTTTGTTTCCATCTTTTTCAGTTTGAGCAAAATGTATTAAACTTGTGTTTTTGTTAAAATGCGGTTAAATGGCATAGTTGAAAATACATTCAAATCAAATGTACTGTAAGTTATATTTTTCCATTACTGCATGGTATGTGATTGATGTGACATTTTAAGAAGTATAGTGTATGTACTGGGCATATACTGTATACACCTTCTCTGTTAGTGTTGTGGTTGTCTTGCAGGACTAAATGTACCACAGATTGTATTTATAATTGTCTTTCTTACTACACACAATCACACAGAGTTTTAGTGAACAAAATATTACTTGTGATATTACTGTGATCTTGAAATAATAACCTTTTCATATTTGTTTTCTGGGGCCACAAAAATTCATGATTATGACAAACAGTTCAGATGGTTTATTTAAATTCTGCTGCGCCTCTGTTGGCAGGCCTTATCCAACACTGTGATTAACACAGAGGCAGCTGATAACTAAACATAGCTGATTCACTGTCTGCTAGACGCTGAGGGAAATGGAACTCAAAATGTTCGATTGCACCCAGTATTTACTCCATAATCATAAATCCATGCAAACGTATTTGCTTTTAGAGTTTAACAATCTGATTGTGATGTTTAACACAGAGATTCAAGACTTTCTTCATTCGGTCTCTGGAAAATACACGAATGAGTTGCCAATGAAGTTTGTAAGTCACTGTCACCATGACCCATAAATATTCACGATGGAGCGTTCTTGATCTTCATTTTGCTGCATCGCTGTACTATCAGCGGGAAAGCGGAGTAAAATACTTCCTAAGGTCTGATATTAAATTATGCAGGAATTTGTCTTGGAAATTATTCAGAATGCGCTGCTGTGGAGTAGCTCCGACAGGAAGCCATAAACTGTAAAGTGTCATTTGATTATTATTCAGTCTGCAAACTCATACACTAACACTCATATGTTCGGTCCATTGTGTAATTAAAAGCCTTTATGAAGTGGCTGTAAATAATGAAACGCTGAATGCTGCACGGGGCATAATAATGCACCGCCTCGTCTTTGCTGCAGCTAAACTGGATCCAGTGTCTGTCAAGTCAAGTGTATTTATGGAGTGTTTATAAACAGGAGTGGCTCAAAGAGCTTCACACAAAACAGATGACACAAAGTAAGAACATAAAAGCAGGGCCATGTTTCCTGATTCAGATTGTACCAACTGGTGCAGCGATGGGTATCAGTAAAGGTCTGGTCTGCGTCTTTCCTGGAGCGATTCTCTGTTAGTGAGCAGCAGCCGCTGTAGTGTAGTGCTTAAATGTCGAGGGCAGAGCTGGAAAGAAACACAGCAAACGCTTTCAAACTGCTCTCAGTGACTCAGCAGATATCAAAATGTCCAAACCAGTCCAATCTGATAAGAGAGGAGGTGGGACAATGATGCAGGGAAATGTGGAACATCTACAGCCATATTTAAAATATTTCCGTTGATTTACTTGCCGTCAGACGGCTGTTTCCAACAGGGGAAAAATAAATTGTGTGAAAAGTCACACAATGTATTTATATGTCCTTGCGTGAAAATAGCAACGTTAAAGCAGCTGCATAATTCAACAATGCCAATATTATCTTATATCAGAGGCATACGTTAAACCAAAATGATAATTAATGAAGGTATTAATTTAATCATTTAATAACAGACAATCTATCATCAAGGGAAAAAGAATTTGCAGCTTTCCTGAGATTTTCTTGGAGGTGTCTACATGTCATTTATTTTGTGTGTGCTAAATGTTTCATTTCAAGCGTGTAGTGCAATTGTCTAGTGGCCTATTTTAACAATAACAAAATTATAATTACAATGATGAAATCTTTTTTTTGTGTCCTAAAAGATATTATATTTTCATTTTAAAATAGGATTTGCCTGGACAAGAAACAAAGCAAATGATAACTAGTTTTTCTTCAATCATAAAACTTTGAGCGGACCCAGAAAAGGAAGATAACTGACAGTGGACTGTGTTGGGGATGTTGACGCTCATCATTCATGTCATTCAGGGAGATGTCACAACACAATAGACGAGCAGCTTTCTCTGTCACCTTCTGTCAGTCTCTCAACCTCTTACTTGTCCCTCTCTTTTCTTCGTGTCTTCTGTGTTGTGAATACCCAAGAGCTATCTCTCCCCCACTGTCTTAAATTACCATCTGTTTCACCAGGAAGAGGTTCTTACAGCACTGAGATGTTTGTGTCAGCAAATGATGAGCATCGGTTACTCCTACTGTTTTATCTCCTCATACTCTGTTTCTCTATCTCTGCAGGCCAAGATGGACACGACTCCAGTAACAGCTATTGGAGCAAAGGCAGCGCCGGTCATGGCCACAAAAGCCGCCCAGCCCCCACTCACAGGCATAGGTACAGTAATCATTGCACACAGAGACTTCCAGCACTCTCACGTCTTGCCGGCTGCTGCCCACTGTGTCTTTATTATGTAACCAGTGTGCGCTGTCTCATCTAATCTGAGATTGATCTGCAGATGATACCTCAGTGGAGGGGTTTCACTTCATGGCAGCAGATCTACGTTATGTGACTACATAATGACGTGGTCATTTAGTTAATTTGGTATTAAGTAATTCAGTTAATGTGTCCAGTAGGTAATGAGTCTATTGGAATAGACGCTTTATTTCCAAAAAACGAAAAATCAATGCTGATGCAGGAAGTAGTAAAAGTATTGTATGCGGTGTGGGAGGGAAATGGATGTATCTCAGTCCCACATGTGACCATAAACGGATTTGATTGACAGGTAATTGGCAACAATAGTGAGTTAATGAATTGTTACATTACATGTTTTACATTACATTGCTGAGATGGTGAGCAAACAAAGAACAATGAATGACTGACAGCTACAAAAGCATCTATTCAGAAAAATCTGGCCACTAAAAAACAGGAACCCATTTAATTCTATAAAGAGCAGATCTAATGAGAAAGTAGGGCTGAATCAATAGACTGGAGGAAAAATACAACAGGGGCAACTCAAGGATGAGACTTCTTTTCTACCCACACATTTTGGAGGGTGCCGTGAAAAGACTCAGCACTTGGCACCACAGATGTCGTCATAGAAAAATAAAGAAATACGCACACTGTCAGATGCCACCTAACATTAGACTTGCACGGATAGTGACATCAATTGTCCTCTGGATATCTCTCTGTCTTTTCCTTTCCTCACTCCTCTCTCCTCTGTCTGTCATCCTTTCTTCATCTCTCTGTTTTTCTGTCCAGGCTCCAAAGCAGCTCCTAGGCCAGGAGGTATTGGCAGTGCAGCAGCAGGTCAGCCCGGCATGGAGGGAGACAGCATGTTGTCCAAGATCCTCCCTGGATCCGCCGCTGAGCAGGCCGGCAAACTGGGAGAAGGTACAACGAACAGATCCGAGGAAAAAGAGACACTAAATTAATTCAGAGACAAAAAGTGACGACAAAGAGACAAAAAGTGACCCACAAGAGACACAAAATGGCTACCAAGACAGATAAAACAACTACAGAGATAAAACATGACTATAAGGAGACACAAAACGACTACAGAGATAAAACATGACTATAAGGAGACACAAAACAACTACAGAGATCAAACATGACTATAAGGAGACACAAAACAACTACAGAGATCAAACATGACTATAAGGAGACACAAAACAACTACAGAGACAAAACATTACTATAAGGAGATACAAAACAACTACAGAGTTCAAACATGACTATAAGGAGACACAAAACAACTACAGAGACAAAACATGATTATAAGGAGACGCAAAACGACTACAGAGATAAAACATGACTATAAGGAGACACAAAACAACTACAGAGACAAAACATTACTATAAGGAGATACAAAACAACTACAGAGTTCAAACATGACTATAAGGAGACACAAAACAACTACAGAGACAAAACATGATTATAAGGAGACGCAAAACAACTACAGAGACAAAACATGACTATAAGGAGACACTAAACTACAGAGATAAAACATGACTATAAGGAGACACAAAACAACTACAGAGACAAAACATGACTATAAGGAGACGCAAAACAACTACAGAGACAAAACATGACTATAAGGAGACACAAAACAACTACAGAGACAAAACATGACTATAAGGAGACGCAAAACAACTACAGAGACAAAACATGATTATAAGGAGACACAAAACAACTACAGAGACAAAACATGACTATAAGGAGAAGCAAAACAACTACAGAGATAAAACATGACTATAAGGAGACACAAAACAACTACAGAGACAAAACATGACTATAAGGAGATACAAAACAACTACAGAGTTCAAACATGACTATAAGGAGACACAAAACAACTACAGAGACAAAACATGACTATAAGGAGACGCAAAACAACTACAGAGATAAAACATGACTATAAGGAGACACAAAACAACTACAGAGACAAAACATGACTATAAGGAGATACAAAACAACTACAGAGTTCAAACATGACTATAAGGAGACACAAAACAACTACAGAGATAAAACATGACTATAAGGAGACGCAAAACAACTACAGAGACAAAACATGACTATAAGGAGACACAAAACAACTACAGAGATAAAACATGACTACAAGGAGACACTAAACTACAGAGATAAAACATGACTATAAGGAGACACTAAACTACAGAGATAAAACATGACTATAAGGAGACACTAAACTACAGAGATAAAACATGACTATAAGGAGACACAAAACAACTACAGAGACAAAACATGACTACAAGGAGACACTAAATGACTACAGAGACTTGAATCCTACAATGTACTGTCCAGTAAGAAGTAAAAGCCTCATCATTAAGAATGCAAACAAATGTAAATCTATTTAATCTCTATTTCTATTTCTCTTTCCTCCAGCTATCACCGGTTTTGGCAAGAAGTTCAGCTCCTTATTCTGAGGTGTTAGATTAAGGTTGGTATTTTCTTCCGTTCTATCTCCCATGTATCCTGATAAGTCCTGTGCAAAGGCTCACTGCAGCAATGAAAAGAGACGAGGAAACTGGAAGGTGATTTATTATCTCCCGTGGCTTTTATTTTATGGAAAAGGTTGTAGCCGACGTTCTCACATTCAAAACAGCTTCCCTCAAACAGTATTGTCTTGTTTTTCACCAGAACTGAAGATTGGTTCGTCATTTATGAGTCCTCGTAGGTCTTTTACGTTGAACTCTCTTAAATAAACCATGCTCATGAAGGCTATGTCTCAGAACAGCTGGAGGGAATTTACTCAAATTTGGCACAAACATCCACTTGAACTCTAAAAGTAAATGTTCAGATTTTGGTGGTAAAAGGTCACTGTGACCTCACAAATTACTTGTTGGTCCATAACTCAAGAATCCGCACGCTAATTATGACAATTTCACACAAATGTCCAATAGAATAAAACGATGAACCGATGATATTTTGGATGGACATGAATGTAAATTGCAACATGACTGATTGGCGGCGACATTCAAGTGTGAGGCGGTAATTCTAGTTAGCCAATGATTCAATGAGCTGTAAACTTCTTATCTTTTCTTCAGTGAAAAACGTGCATCCGAACATTAGGAATCAAAATAAATCTCTAAGATGCTGCTGGTTCCAAGTCTACTGGGATGTTGACAGATTGTTACAGTGTGTTGTGTTTTGACTCTCGTAGGCAGCAGAGAGTGGGCCGCTCAAAGTGGTTTGCTCAGAACAAGCAGTGTGTTGCTGAAGCAGTGTGTCTTTGTCTGAGTGTTGCTGTATTTTACTCTCCGTCTGAGCTTCTTATGTTTGTGTTCTCTGGCTTCCTTGCATGTGCAGGGTGAAAATGTAACATTGACAATGACAACTTATTCATACCATGTCTGTATCAAACAGGACGTGTGTTTTCACAGCCGGTTGTCACCCCTGAATACACGGTGCTGTGATGTAGAGTAAAATCAAGGGTATCACTACCAGAGCTGTGCACCTGAAAATGTTGACTTGGAGTTTATTGCTATAAGTTTGTAGACTGCACTTCCAATAATCACGAAACCCCCCCAGATATAATCCCAAACCATGAAACATGAATAAGACAGCGCCAGAAAGAGCTTGCAATGTGTTGAATATTTTATGATTGAGCCTGTGCATTGAAAATGCTGTGTTGTGTTATTTAAATGGACTACAGTGAGGAATGTGAACCATTTGCAGCATGACTCGCATTTTGCTTATCAGGACAGTTTTTAAATCAGAATCAGAATCAGCTTTATTGGCCATGTGTGTGTAATTTAACTCTGGTTCCACGAAGCTCTCGTTGTATACACTGTATATACACATTTACAATAAACAAGATAAATATAAAGAGACATTAAAGACAACAGTAGTCCGATTAGTGCAAATGGTGAAAGTATTTTTTAAATAACGTGAAATAACCGACCTGCTGTGGCTTTGAGCTCCAGCAACGACACAGCTTGATTTCAGGGACTTTTAACAGGCTGTCTTTTCTAACATGAATTTAAAAATAAATCTCAACTAAACTGACTGAATGTTTCCATGTATTTGCAGGACTATGTAAATGTTAAATGATCAAGTCACGAGGCCCCGTACCAGAAAAACCTGTGAAGTTCCCCCTGCTTTTGTTTTACTAAAAGAGAGAGAGAGAGAGAGAGAGGAGAGAGAGAGGGGAACAGAGAAAGATGAGCATACTGGTGAGTACTATAATTGTCATTTAACATGTATATCTCTTGGTAGGTAATTGTAACTTCTACCACAGTTTCTGGCCAGCCAACCGTCTGCAGGTTTTTATGCTCCGGCTGTTTTTACTAATGACATCACCACTAACCAGGGGAGCTGATTACTAAGATCAGCTGCTGATGTGGTTGAACCGCACAATCGGTTGCAACAGAAACCTTTGAGCCCAGAATCTACTCCAATAGCACATTAGTGTCATATGGGAGTTGGTCATTTGAGGATTAAAAGTGTAACTTTTAAATTTGAGTTTTATTACCATGAACAATGGGCTTTAGCTGACATGAAGCATCCATGCTTGTTTACTTTTAAGGCACTTCTATATCATTATGCTGTATTCATTTTTCATTTTCCATATTGTAATTACGACTTGGATCTTGACATGAACGCTGTTGACAAATCAGAAACTGGAAACAACAGTAACTATGATATGAAATGAGCACAGCATACCCTTAAAGAGAACAAAACTAATTGTGCCTTCTGGTGCCCCTCACTAACACGTTATGTAAAGTGTCTTCAGTTGTGTCTCACTAAAATGTTATCCATAAATAATATCAGAAACGGTGTACAGTAAATGGAAAAATGTGGCAGGTTCAATGATGGCAAAGTCTCGTACATGTTTTGTAATTCAACTTCATCCCATGTTGAACAGTTATGCAAACAGTCTCCAAAACATAATAGTAAATATATCCATATAACGTAATGCATTAACAGCCGATCCTGTGGGCCCATTTGAACACAGTGGATGCAGTCCAATAATGTCCGACTATGTACCAGAGGGTGGATGTTTTCTGTTAAGAAAAACATCTCATCTGAAATTGGTCTGCTTCCTCTTGCAGCCAACAAGGACTGGACTCCTCTGGATACTTCATGTCTCAGGCCTGAGCTCAAGCTGGCAGAGAGAACATGCGGCTCTCTGGCCGGCCGGACAGTAAGTTACTTTTCCCTTTGCCCAACTTATCCAATCAAGATCTGTTTTAAACCACACGTTGAACTTTCCCATTCATAAAAAAAGACCTTGTAGTTTTTGTCAAACTGTTCCTTTTATCATGATTTATTTTAGGGATGCACCGATACCGGGCGGTCGATACTGCGTTAAAATACTCGTACTCGTATTCGTTTTCAATTGCCGATACCAAGAACCGATACCACTCAACAGTATTTCACTACAACAAACTGGTCGCGCTTTGTGGAGAAAAAGATTTGTTGTCCTACCTGACTTCAACGTCTAGGGCAGGGGTCGGCAACCCGTGATCCAGAGCCGCATACGGCTCTTTCGTCGCTCTCTTGTGGCTCTTGCAGCAACGTGTGTAGAGTAATGGTGCGTTCACATCCAACGCGACGGAAAATTACTGCCGTTCCGCCGGTTTGAATCAAACTGTTGCTGATCCACCTGAAGTAGCGCTGGCAGCGGCCTCATTCAGACGCTGTTGTGCGGCTACGGATGATATTATTGTAGCCGAGTGTCTGTTGTGTGTCTATATTTGTAATTATAATAAAATGAAAACACGCTGCAGGGTAACTTGAACCACTTTTTTATCTCCTTCTCACACGTATATCCCACAATTCCACTCCTCTTTTCCTTTCCGTTTCTCCCTCCACAATAAAAGCACCGGAAACATAACTTGGAACACAGCTTCCTATATAATTGCTCATCCCTAATATTATCGCTTACATTATGAACCCGGACACGGGGGCGTTTTATGGTCCGACATTAGAGGGACTTCCACAAGAAGTTTAAAGCTTGGGATAGCCTTCTGTTAATTTTGTACTATAGGCTTGACATAATCTGCAGAGGATAAAATAAAATCTGCCTCCAAATTAATTGCACTTTCATGGAGACCAAATCTAAGAAGTATCGGTATCGGCAAGTACACAAATAAAAATACTCGTACTCGTATCGGTTTGTAAAAAATGGTATCGTTGCATCCCTAATTTATTTCCCATAATGCTGTATGCCACATGCTGTCTTCCTTGATACTTCCACTAGGGGGCAACAAAGTCAGAAATGTTCAAATCCTGTATATAATAATGACGCAGGTGGGTTACATTGGAGTTATTTGAAAACTTCAGCTTTAAGTTTTTGTCATTGACTTTCATACAATCAGACTTCTTTGCAACTGGAATAGTCGCCCCCTTCTGGCCGGTATCGAAAAAGCAAGTTTTAGGCACTTTCGCGTTGGCTTCATTTCTACAGAACTGGAGGTTGCCGCTAGTGTTGACCTGCAGGTGTAGTACACAGTGGTGTACTACACAGTGGTGTAGTACACCGGCACACCTGGATGGTGTCGCTCTGTTCCACCGATCAACAGATAACATGTGCTGCAATGCGCCAACAAATGCAGAGAAGACTGCAAGCTAGTAAACATGGATTAAACAGTTCAGTTAGACTTTAAAACTCTGCTTAGCAAAGAAAACCAAATGTATTTAACACATTAGTTGAATACACACAATGCACTGAATGTAACTATATATTTAGTTTGTTGAGAAGAAAATTCCACAGGAGACATTTCTAAAAAGAAAAACACTTCTAAAACAAACACATTTCTAAACCAAAACGGTAATCTAACCCCTAAGAGACAAATCTTGTACTTTGAGCACAAAAGCACAGTTTTAATTTACTTATCACTTTGACTTCGGGACATTTGTACATCTGTATTTCTCCTTCTAAATTATCTCAACTTTCGTCATGAGACGAGCTGCCTGTGCCGTGTGCTCCTCCAGCTCAGCCTGCAGCCAGTTTTGTCGCTGCTTTTGTGTTTTTGCATCTGTTGTATTGTTGCCTGCTCCGGAAAATCACTGGCATCTGTGTTCTGTCAGTT
This sequence comes from Cottus gobio, assembly GCA_023566465.1. Classification (NCBI taxonomy): domain Eukaryota; kingdom Metazoa; phylum Chordata; class Actinopteri; order Perciformes; family Cottidae; genus Cottus; species Cottus gobio. The sequence continues at coordinate 19,245,427 of CM042215.1, forward strand.
TAAAAGCCTGCAGCCAGCCTGGCCAGAAATAAATCAGCAAAAGTAATTCTTGTTCCAAGAGCATGCCCATCTGATTGTTTCCTATTAGAGTAAATTGACAATGAAACTTTAAACAGAGAGGATCAGAATCAGACTTGTAGCTCATTTGGTCTCTTGATGAACCGCAGAATCAAAGTGAAACGCTTAGAAATGAAACTCAAGTGTCCCGAGTGTCTTTAATCACCTCTAAATGTGAGACTCTGAGCCGAAGTCTCTCAGACCGCCTGATTTGTTTCCTTTTTTGTTCTTACTGTGATGTTGTCGCACATTTGTTTTTTTTTATCTAAAAGGTATACTTGTGGGGTTTATTTATCTTCACTTTGATACCGACAGAAGTCTGTGACGAACACCTTAAGACGTCACAACCTAATTATAAACCATGAGACCAAATTATCCTGAAAGCCAGCCACAGAAGTGTGTTCATAGTTTCGATGGCAACATTAGTAAGTTAGCTCACTATCTTGTTAATCTTTAATTGGTAATCATGTAGAATTGCCAAGAGTGGATTTAAATACAAATACAAAACATATTGCAAATTAGTTATTTGTTAGAGATGTATCATGTCAGGTTTAACCCCTAGAGATATATTTATTATATTAATACTATATTTAAAAGGTAACATATTCTAATCAGAAGGAGCCTTTTGCTAGAAAGGTGACTAAAAGAGGATCTGATCGCATCATAGTTTGACATATAAGGAGCAGAAAATTGCTTCCGATGCATTTCAAAATAAATACTGATGAATTTGCCTTTTTATGGTATGGCTCGGGTGTTTTATGTGAGTTGGGACTGTGAAAATAGAAGCAACAATAGGAAAATCTGTTCAATGCGTCTTCTTTTTTTCAATTAGAAGTACAGTCTTTTGTCTCGGTGCAGTGGGATTTGAAGCGTTTGAAGCATCGCGGGGGGATAAGCAGGCACTGATGATGCTGAAGAGGGTGCACAGTATTGCATACGGGTCACAACAGATAATGGACTGAGCCTGGATTCTCTGTGGCTGAATAACTTCCTCGTGTGACTCTCTCCCCTCCCACACTCTGCCACCGCTGTCAAACATCACTGCTTTTGGTTTTGTCTCTTCTTTTGCTCCCGCTTTCTCACTTCTGTGCCGTCTGTCCCCGCTCATATTACACATTACACCCCCAGAGCTGATAGTTAAACGTCTCCTTGCAATGCCATGGGTGCAAATATGTTGATATAGCCTCCGCTCCTCCGGGAAGACTTTCCATAAGGTTTTGGAACATGGCTCCAGGGATTGAGTCACAAGACGATTATTGAAGTCGGCCATTGAAGTCGGCCCACGGTCAACCTTCCAGTTCAGCTTGAAGGTGTTGGGCGGGGTTGAGGTCAGGGCTCTATGAAAATCAGTCAACTTCCTTCAAATCAACTGGAAAGGCCTTCCCCGAACTGTTGCCACAACATTAGAATACTGATTAAAATATAGTGCATGTTGTAGCTAAAAAAAATTAAAAAAAATCCCTTAAATCTGCAGGGCCAAACCGTGAGAAGCACGTCAGACCAAAAGGACACGCAGTATGTGTCCATACTGCGTGTCCTTTAAGCCACGTCGTGGCTTCAGTGAGTCAAATACCTGTTTGTTGTGTACCAACCCTTTGGGGGCCGTGTTCACTGGAACAGATTAAGTCTGCTGCTGATATACAGCATGTTTGGAGCCGTTCGTCTGAGTCAGGCTCAGCGGGAGAGGAAACCAGAAGGCAGGGATTCCAAAAAGATGCATGCTCATTGGGTTCATGGAGAAGGCAAAGACAACCTGTAAATAGGATTAAAGACTCCAAATGTCCAGTACGTTATTTGGCAAATTATTATTAGACAGTGTGTCTTTTATGATTATTTACAAATGTTAGTTACACACATAGATAAATCTTCTTTACAACAATTCCACACACAGACAAAAAACAGCAAGTTTCACAGCTACTTTGGGTCTTTTTATTTCCTGCAGATCCAATGAATGCAGACCATAAATCAGCAATGCGGAATATTTGCATTTAAATGTAAAGGTTGAAATACATGGTAGAGACACTGGAGGCCACAGCGGCCCCAGGTTATGAAAGCGTCTGGGGTGCACAGGTGTTTTGCAATGGGCTTAATTACTGCAGTGTCTATATATATATGCTCTGTGTTAGTCCTCTACACTAGCTAGCTACACTACTCTACCACATTTGAAGAGCCAGATTATACAAGTGAGTTATCTCTTCCAGGCAGCAACATAACTATTACATGGACAGGTGCTGTGTCAGCACAGCCACATGTTGTCTGGGGATTTGAGGAATATCGTTGGTCTTGCTCTTCTGCTGCCTCTTACAGATGGTTCATGCTGGAAATACTCACAAAAAATATGTGAATAGTCTTAAAAAACAAATGTTTTTAACTCTTTAATTTATACAGTACTGATCCTATCCTTGTGTAGGAAGATCTGAGGGGAAGAATTGTCCTGTAATGGAGAAATGGAAAACACAGAAAGATGCTTAAAATGCAGAAACTAACGCGTTGTGTGATTAACCCTAAAGACAAATCAGTGACATTGATGATTTTACTGAACAAATGAGAACATTTTTGTTAAACAAGCGTCTTTGTCAGATCTGAATACTGAACTCTGACCACAGCAATAAGCCTTTACTGCACTATGGGCTGTGAATGCAGTGGGAAATAAAACAATGAATATATTTGTGAAACCCTTTTAATACAAATGTTACAAATACTGGTCCAAATACAAGTAAATGTAGATGTAAGGCATTATCATCAACATTACCAACTCAGGATATGTATCCCTTTATATTTAAGTGAAAGTGCAAGAGAAAACATTCATGATTTATTTATTTAGTGTTGACAACAATTACTGCATTTAGTTGACAGTACAATACAGTAACTATGTTCATGTCATCTTCAGTTGTGCCTGATATTATTATATACAGTATATATATATATATATATATATATATATATATATATATATATATATATATTATTGAGAATAAACACGTGTTTGTTTCATCATTTGGATTTGTGTTCATAGCACAACAATGTGCAGATGGCGTGTGAAAAGAAGATTTTATTTGACGTTTGTGTGAATGAGTTCCTAAAATTGTGTCAACTTACTAAGATATTTCATATTTTGTGTGTATATTTAAATTTTTGTGTGTGTAGAGTTTTTGCAAGGAGAGCCCTAGTTTTTTAATTCTGCTAAAAACTCTTGAGCTGGATGTATGAGAGCCTTCGTGTACAGTATACTGTAGATCAGCAGTGCATTTCCTCAACGTATCCACCATCTAGTGGCCAACTTCATTTTCACTGCATGACAGCTCTATACAGCAAATAGCCTTCATTTGAATAGAGAGGCCAATAGAAAGGCTCCCTGTGCATCTTTTTATTAAAAAAGGACCCCACACAAAGTCCTTGACCACATATGACTCACAGGCAGCTTTGAAATATAAGAAAACTGGTCAGAATAAGACCGTGAGCATTGAATCATTGATTTAGACTAGTGTGTCCTCTCCCCTGTCCTGCCTCGTTGATTTTATTCTTTAGTCTGTGTTGCCCATGGTTGAATAGGTCGACACATTTAGTGCATCCAAAGCTGTTCATTTATTGAGCCCCTGTATTACAACAGAGATGTTCTATCCAATAAAAGTGATGTATTACTTGGTATGGAAAACAAGGTGAATAGCAGTTATAGGTGGCTATTTATATCTGAATAAACTATTGTTACTGTCATTTACTTTTTGAACATATCAAACATACATAACCCATATCAAAGGGTTGGGTTTTGACTAAATGACCTCTTTGTTTCTTTCACAGATCATGTCGAGCCAACATCCATCTTTAGAAGGACTATCCTGTATCCAGCGTGCCCAGCCAAAGAATGAGTCTCCACCCAACGGCCACGGAGCCCGAGGACCGACCTGTAGCAGTTAAAGAGCTCCGCCCCTTCACTATAAAAGAGCTACTGGCTGCCAAAAACGACAGCAAAATTCAAAGGATTTTGCGTTCTTTGCTGCTCTTCCTCCATGCCAGTAGAGGGAGCTCTACTTACAACACCAGAGATCCACTCAGCTGTAGCAGTCCAGTAGAACCACTGAAACCAGTGTACCACCTCAGCCCTTCATGTGGATTTAAAACCGCAGCTTCAATGGGGAAAAAAATAAATGGGTGGAGCAATTCTACTCCTATATGCTGACGACTTCACCGTTCATAGGAGCGCTGCTTCTTCCTGCTTTGCAGGAAATGGTACTTCACCACAGGCATGGAGGCATGCTCGGACCCTTGATTTCACAGTCCTGTGCTCAAGCTAGGAATAACAGCAGCAAACCAGCCTCTCTCCTCTTCTCTATCTCTTCTCAAAGTAAAAAATGAGTGGGGAAAAAAGGAATACAACTTGCTGTGGTACCGCAGGTTTTTCTGGTACTAAAGACCTCTTGTTACGTCACCTGTTGTGATGAAGTTAATGGAAATGTCACGTTGAATGAATATGACAATGCTAGCGACGCAGCCGACACACAGAGAACCAGTGTGTCGGCACGCGTCTCTTTCCACGGTTTGTTTCTATCTACATTCCAGAATGGAACTGTTAGAACCTTTCGCTCCCTCGGTTCCTCACCTCTCTGCGTTTCTTGAATGCTGATTCTTTTTTCTTTCAATCCCCACCCAACAATCCTCAAATTGCCATGTCTTTAAAGAAGTATATAGGGAATTAAGAAGAAGAAAAAAAGTAGGAATTTGGAATGCATGGAACTTTATATCCAAGACCTTACACTGTTCATCATTACTTAACAGAGGCCATAAAGACACTGGCAAACACATCTTAGCTAGACGACGTAAACAATAATTAAGAAGAGAGGTTTCCGGAGCAACACACAGGAATCGGGCCACGGGAATCAGAGGAGCCTTTTGTTTTTTTAAGGGAAGAAAAAAAAACAATAGGTGGTGTAGTCGGGTCGTTTTTCAGCCATTGCAAAGCCATTAAGACAACATTTACCTGCAGTGGTTGTGGTGATGGGGTTTCTATAACTACTCCACAACATTTGGCCCTCAGATATTTCTCATGTTGTTGTTGGTGGTTATCATTGTGTTCTCTTTTGATTGGTTCTAATTCAGTTTTCTTATCTGCCTGGTTTTTATGTTGCAGGTTACCAATATCGCCTTAATCATTCTTAAATACTTTTAATTTTGAAGTTAAACTGGCATATTTTTTATTACACCATGTAAACACATATTTTCATCACACCCTTTTTTATGTAGTGATATTAACCGGAACACTGGCAACAGTGAGATTTATTTATATTTTTTAAATCAACTTTGTTTTTGATAATTGTTTGTGACATTTTTCATTGATTTATGCTTTGTAATGCTTTGTTACCTTCATCAAGCCCCCTGTCAAATTTCTGACCTGTATTTATTATTAATACTTATCAAAGCAATAGAGTAAGTGGTAAGAAAGTAGAAAGTACAATATTGTGTAATTTTAAAAGTTGGTGGGATAGAAACGCGTTGCCTCCATCTGTCTTACTCACTGATGTACCGCTTAAGTCTGACTTAAAAGTACCACCGAAGGTACTCCAACATTGTACTACTGCTGGACTAATACATCAGAGAGCAGGTGCTCACCTACAAACAACAGTTTGTTACCGCCCAGATCTTCTCCTCCACCCAACAGGGAGACGTCATGTCTTCAGTCCGCCGGCCCGAGGGCCGGAGTGATGCGTTGCTTGTGATAGCTAACTGGAGTCTGACCTGAAAGCACTGCAGGGCAGCAGAGAGGCACTGAAACGCAGACCGGCCTCACATCGCGACCCAACTGGACTAGTCGCCGTCACCTGCGGGGGTTTGGGTTCCTATGTGATCCTTCTGAGCCTCCGAGATCAATGTTGCACATCAGTGCGTATCAGTATGTGTCTTCACTCTGTCAAATGTGCACAGCACACGTGAAAGCACACTTGTAAAAGGTGTCAAAAAGAAAGGGAAAAAAAACAAGAGTCAGCACTCATGTGACTTCGGAACCAAAAATAACACACTTGGTTGTGTCACTAAGTCACTCGCCTTTTTTTAACTCTTCATTTTCTATTGTGGTGGCGTCCAGACGAGTAACCCAACCCCCGAAAACCTCTCTCAGACTGTCAGTTGTCTTGGAAACTTCTCAGGTCAGTGTTCTCCCTGCTGTTGCTCCTGCAGTGCATTGTGGGATCTGCGGTTCGGTACGCAAAGCATACTCTGTCAGGCCAAACATTGCGAGGCCTTCAGCAAAACCAACGAACCAACCAACTTCTGCTGTATATTGTCTGTGTGAACGCTCGCTGGGGACCTTCGCATGCTGCCCGGCGCAGAAAACCTCAAAGTCACCTCTATATTGTTCTGTTCCTAATGTTTGTATGTGTGTGTGGGGGGGGGGGGGGGGTCTGTATGCCTGTATTTAACAACCATCATCCAACGTGGAAAAGAAAAGAAAACCAGACAAACACGAGTTCAACCACAACAAATATGGTGGACAGAAGAGACGACCTCTCATCTCCAGTCCTTCTATGCAATGAATCATATTTGGGAAGAAAAAAAAAACAGAAACAACGAGGAGAAGGGAAGTGAATACACAAATGGGAAAAGTCACAAGATCATTATTTATCACACCTGATTCATAATCAGCTTCTTGATACAAGTAATGTCAAGAATGCTTTGGCATCCTTCATAAATCAAGATATGGAGATTCCGTGAATGTGTTTGTGTATAATATAGGTCACCGGTAAGTTAGAAAATAACTGCTAGGGTCTTTGTATTACTTGTGTTGAACTGGCACCTGCTTCATGGTCCCCTCCCCCTCCCCCACTGGGAATATCTGCCAAAAGGGTCTCTCTCTAAAGATGTGTTCATGACAGCTGGGAAATTACAGTTAGAGCTGAGAGGACGAGTAAGGGGACGGCAGTGTTGCTGCCACAGATGCGCCACTGTTTTCAATCAAACGTTTCATGGAGTAGAGTTTCTTTGTCATAAAATACAACACTTCACCTAAACAAAAAAATGCACTTGTCAAATCAGTCATTTCCATTCAAAATAGTCTGTTTGAAAGGAAAACTGCATTGAAGGAAACAGAAATGTGAATGAGCAAAAGTAAAAAGTCTCACAAAAAATGCCTCACGGTAAACAATAATCTCTTTGCTGGGTATAAGAGCACCGGTGTAATAGAAGTATTTCCCAGAAATAATAAGGAAATAAAATGCATTTAAATGGGCAGTTGTCCAGAATAGGAAAGCAACAGAAAAGTTGTCCAGAGATTTATATAGAAAATGAAGATGTATATGAATATAGACTAAATACAATATATATATAAAGATTTAAAAAGAATAGAATAACAATTTAATAATATATTCCCTAATATGGGTTGTGTCTGCTCAGGGGTGTGTGTGTGTGTGTGTGTGTGTGTGTGTGTGTGTGTGTGTGTGTGTGTGTGTGTGTGTGTGTGTGTGTGTGTGTGTGTGTGTGTGTGTGTGTGTGTGTGTGTGTGTGTGTGTGTGTGTGTGTTTAAAGGTGCACTGCCACAACACACTTAAGATTTAAAAGCTAAATACACTGTGGAACGTACATTTCTGGGGAAAAAAGTTATCTGCGTATTCATCTGTATTTGTATTTATTTGAGTTGCAGCATGCTGTGAAAAAAAGGTTATTATATAGAATTTATTTATGAAATTACAGAATTGAAAAGATGTGCTTCATGCAGTTTAAAAGCATCCCTTAATTCCCAACTCCTTTACAACTACACTTTAATTCAAGTCACTGAAACTGTAAAAGAAGTCAGTATATATTTTTTGTGAAACATTTATGAGATGATTTATCAATGTCAGAATTTATTTTTTTCATACTGAGAGGGGATAGAGAGCTGGCTGGGAGCAAATAAAGAGATATTTAGGTTTAAAATCTACACACAGAGTGAGAAATTATGTTTATGCAGATGTTATTTATCGCTGGATTTATGCACAACCACAATAATCAGATCTGAAAATCTCTCTGGAGAAATGTGTGTTATATGTTATCGCAGTAAATCAGATTGGTGGATGGGAAATATTTTTGGTTGATTAGTTGCGTAACAGTCTTGGCCTACTTTTTGTTCAACAGCACAGGTTATCATATCAGATTCAGGAGTCTGATTATTCTGGTTGTGCTTCATCTGGCTGTGCCCCAACAAACAGCACTGAGCCTTGAGAGACCACTTCCCAGGTCCACCGCCACCAGATCAGTGACTTCACCGTGGAAGCTTCAAATTTGTTAAACAAATAATATGAGCGTTTAAAGTTACCCAAATTAGTACCAACTTCCTCTATTGTATGTCGTATGTTTTTGGAAGTTTGTAAAGAAATAAAATGTTCCTCAATCACTTTTGCCTCAGGAAAGCGCACACTAAATGCAGCATCGCAACTGAGATGTTCACTAGACATTAGACAAGTAATAGGTGCATTTACGCAGGCGCAATAAATCAGATTTTTTTTAACACTTTACGACACGGATGAGATCTTACCGTGGCCGCCGTTAGCGAGAGGGGTTCAGTAATCTTTGACTGACCATGAAGGCTTGAGTAACGAGCTCTGTGTCAAAATGTGTCAAAAATGTTTCTGCCCCTGTGTGAATACAGCCACTAAAGGTGACTTAAATATGCATAGCAGCAAGGGCTTTTATACTACTACACTGGTCACTGAAGAAAGCCATCCTTTTACTGCCCTCTAGCCAGTCGTGGTCTCTGTCTATACTCTGCAGGGTGTCTGTCTATATCCAGGAGTGCAAGCTCAGACCACAGCAATCACCAGTGGGCAACATCACCAAGCCGCAGCCTGGTTTTTCAGAGGTGTTTGAAGCACAAACGTAGACAATAAAAAAAAGTTAGTTGAATCGTGTTCCAAATCAAAATGTCAGTAAATTTTAATTGAGATCTGCTCGGGAACAGCTTCTTTTAATAAGCCCCAGTCTGAGAAAACAAGCGGAAAAAGTAGTTTTCATGAGTGCAAAAATGTTTTTCTAAATCTAAGGAGCTGAAATTCACAGGTGTGTTCTTTCAAATCATGTCTTGGAGCAGAACTCTTGTGTTTATAAGTTTGCCACTGAACATCACGTGGTCAGGTTTCCAGACATGCAGCCAAGAGAGGTTTCTTCCACCAGATCTGTTTAAAATATTCCAGAACTCTTGACATGTCTTTCAATCCGAAATCAAGAGCCTCAGCAATAAGGTCGCATTTACACGTCGCACAGTCAGAGATTTCGATTTTTTTTGTACCCTTTGTGGCACTGATCTTGTATCTGCATTCTGTGTTTTTCCCGACTAAACAGCCATGAAAAGGAGAAACGACAAACCTTTAACGCCACAAAGAGTTCAAAAGAGTCGACGGTATTCGAATGCAGCTCCTAATGCTTTTGTGAAACCTGGACTGTGTGTGTTTGTGTGTTCTTAACCAAAAAGGTAGCATCAACTGATTGTACAGTACGTAGTGTAGAAACTGTCACCACTGCTCTTGCTGTCAGTCGGTGTATAGCAGGACCGGAGAAAGATTATAAAATACACAAAAATATATTATAAATATATAAAAAAGTTAATGTTTCATCGGTGAAAGGTTGTAAAAAAAAAAAAAAGGAGAGAGCAAGAATGTTGAAGCAAATAGAAAAAGTACATCTTTCACTGTAAAACCATCAGGGAGCGTTTATTCATCCTTCACCTGTAATGAATCTGTATAAATTACAAGTGCATGACCTGGACACCTCCCCCATCCAACCTAACCCCCGCCCCCCAATCCCTTGACCTTTTGAACCTCCTCGATCTTTGACCTCCCGCCAGTGTAAATACCAGATGAGAACCAGAGTCTGCTTTGAACAAACAACATGTAAATGAAGGACATGTTCTTTACAACATGTAAATCTTAAACATGCTAACTCACCACAACACACACACACACACACACACCCACATGGGCACGAGAGAGGCCTTTGCACACCACACACAGCGACACAAGCTGGAGCGTATGCAAGCCCGAACCTCCCTGCCCCAACGTGTGCTTTGTGTGCATAAAAACTGCAAAACCTACATAACAAACGAGAGCAATTGTTGATTTGAATAATAACTGACAATTGTGTACGTATGTGGCTGGCTCGTGCGGACTGTTTAAGAATCATTAAAAAAAATGTATTGTATTCGGATATGAAAAAAAAAAAGATAAAAACATATTGGTCTGTGTAGAGTTTCTATACATGTTGTGTTTGTAAAATGAGATGACATCAAAAAAAGAAAAAAAAGGGGGGAAAATATTCTGGCTTCCATGTAATTTTTGGGGAGATGGAGATGAAGAGGGTGAGATGGCAAATTGGACAATGGAGATGTGTAAAAAAAAAAAAAAAGATATATGATAACCCAACTGAATGAAAAAACAGGGTGAAAACAAAATACAGAAAAAGGCGAAGAGCCTAAAAATGATTACAAAGTGTTCCATTCACTGTTGTAAGTGCAATGAGCTCAACTTCCTGTTCCCCCATTGTAAAACCTTGTGTATGTTTCCGTGTATTCCTCCTGTAAATGGGTGTAGTAGACCTGGTGCATCATGCCATGTAATGTGATGAATGACAAATTATGACCGTACAATACATTTCAATCAGGAAAATAAAGAAAAGACAAATAAAGAAAAACAAAAAAACCTTCTGTCATTATTTTAGTTTTGGACTATCGTTTGCATGTGTGTCATGTTACACAGAATACTCAATTATTCTTTACTTCTGGAATCTCAAGTCAAATAAATCTGTTTATTTATATTGCCCAGTTAAATTTGCCTCAAAAGGCTTCCAACGTGAGCATTTTATACTTTTAAATCATAGTAACAAAATCTTTATGAAACCACGCCGTCGTTTTATCTTGGACGTTAAATACAAAAGAAAGCTATTTCATCATTAATATTCTATGGTTTTTTTTCCTAATATGTGTATATTTACAGCTGTCAGACGTCTATAGTGAAAACTGGTTGATCATGTAATAATGTGTGTTTTGACTCGGTAAGCAGATTTGTGTCAAATTTGTATTTATTTTATTCTAAAAAAAAGAAGAAAAAAGGCGACACGGTTATAAATTGAAATTAGGATTTTATTAGTAGACATTTCCCCTCGTACATTAATCTTAAACTGTCCACAGATTGGACATGACCCCTTACAGTCCCCCACCTGAAAATAAAACAGCTGGTACAATGTTCTCACCAAAAATTGCTTAAATACTATAAAAAATAAATCAATTGAACAAAACAATATGCCTTTTTGCTCGTGATTATTTCTGTGCAGCACGTGTACACATAAAAACATCGACAACCCCATGAAACAGTCCAGGAGAAGGAGGGTCAAACTCAACAGACATAAAGACATATTGTAGAGAACGAACCAACACTCAAAGCAACAGAGATCTAGAGTAATTACAGAGGTTAGCCGTAGCCGCTCCAGCCGTTACTCGCCACCATTTCACCAGTTTGTTCCTGGTTAGGTTCATTTACCACTGTAGCATTCATTCAACTCAAGTAGTGTTTATGCAATGGATTTTGAATTACTTTTTTCAATGACAAATCTACCTACACACGTTACTGGCTAGTGAATCTGACAGATGTAGCGGCCGCAGTCACACGTACAAGCGTTACACTGGTGATGGCGTTCACTTCAAGCCCCGATTACACGCTCCACTCCTCCATAAAACAGCTCCGCTTCATCTTTCATTGAGACTAGTAAATTAAGCACTGTGTGATTTAGCTACATAAGCAAAAGAAGAAGAAAAACTTACAACTGAACTATGTCATTAAACCTCATACATCATAAATAATAAACATAAATACAAAATACACAAAAGAAAACAAAAGGAATGACAGATTTAGTTGGGTTTTTTTAAACACACAAACCAAAAGTTGAAACAAGACGTGTAGTCCCCAAAAAGTTATAATAGTGTCCAATTGTTTGGAATATATTAATATAAACTATGAAGGCAAAGTATTTATTTGGAGGATTCACTATTTTGAGTGTGTTTTTGTTGTTTTGGGGGGTAACGCTCAGATGTTCACTGTTCGTGTTGAGGTGCAAAGGTTGCATAGAGTTGGTGTTGTGAAGTGCATGCCAGCTCCTAAATGCACTGATGGATGTGAAAATGGAGCCTTCAAGAAGAAGGACCAGCTCCATACATCTGTGGCACTTCCTCTCCATTGCCATTTAAAAGCAATGCAACCTAGAAGATCATCCACAAATATATTTTTCCCCAACAAAGGCGCTTCAAACTAGTTGGTTGTTTTTCATTCTCACCCGGTGCAAACAGGTGTGCAGGGAATGTGAAGAGTCGAGGGGAGGAACCGGTTCATCGGACGTTTCTGGAATTAACATCCGGACGCGAGACGAGCGAATGTTTCACATGAACGAGCCGCGTGACCTCAGGCGACCCCGTCGTCTGCTTGGACGAGCGGGACTTCTGAGAAAACTCGCAGTGAGGAGTTTGACACCTTGTTTTCTTTGTGGCTCCTTTTTTTTTTACTACAATCAGTATCAGATTTTGTAAAAGAACATGGACGAATTACATTATCATTTTGCATCTTGAGTGTTTCTTTCAGTGACAATTTGAAGGTGCATCAATTCCTTACATCCAATCCAGCCAGACAGCAACATGTTAGATTATATTACATTGTTTTAATCATGCCTTCACGAGTGAGATTAATAATATTGTAAATCTTGAGGGGATCACATTGTCAAATTGCCATCACTCACTAAGCAAAATCCCCTTCCTCTCTTGTAGTTAATATGGCTTAATAAGTGGCTGTAGATATTTATACACTCATTCACACGATGAATGTAACATTGCCGTCACTTAAATGAACTCGATGTCATCACTTTTGCTCAGCGGTGGTTCCGTCAAATGTGTGAATTCAATATTCTGTAATAAATGTCAAACTCCTTCCATAGAGTGGGGGATTTAAACGTGTGCCTTTCAACACGAGGGCCTTGTAAAGACAAGATGTACGAACCAGAGGATGACAGATGTGCATTGTGTGAACCCTATTCCTGAATCTCAGCAGACCTCGGCTGTGACTTAGCAGCCAACATAGTGAGCCAAGCTGCTTGTAAACATTCAGGTCAGTGTGTCGTGAACTCCGGGCCTGTCCTCCAGCTGCTCGACGTTCTTCCTCCTGTACAATGCTATTTTTTACAGACACACAGAGGCTACAGGCCAAGTCACCACTGAACCTGTGCTCCATTCATTCATCGGCCTCCTTGGGATCATCAGGTCATCGCGTGGTTTCTGTTCTGGTGCCGCTCCAGCTGGACATTCCCCTCTGCTGTCGAGAAAACATCTGTTTTGTTTAGTAGTTATTTCAATACATAAACCCAAAGCAGAAGGTGACTGGGAGGCTAACAGTGGATACTAAATGTTTTAGGGAGACAACACATGGACAGTAAGGAGCTCATGCCTGGAATTCATATATCTGGACCGGTATTTTAAACCAGTATTTCTTTATAGTTTTGGTCCTTAAATAGAATATAATGTCACCTATATTTATTTTGTGAGCTTTAAAAAAAAAAAGAAAGACAAAGCATCCTCAGGATTCATCTTCAGTCAAAGGAGCATTCACATCCCTGATTTCCCTGCTGACTGTCCGTTCATGTCCATAAATCCATCGATGTGATTATTGTGTTTTTACTTCATGTTGTTGCAGCTCGTTTTCACTCAATGACACACGTGATGGTTTGAAAACGTCCAGAGGCTCGGCGGGTGGGGAGAGTTTGATTGTGAAGACGTTTAACATTCAGATGGGATCCGTGGGTTTGAGGACCGGCTCTCTGCCGCTGCGACTGGTCAGAAATGAAATGGTTCTTGTGCTCTACACGATGCCGGGGCAGAGAGATGGAAACACGTTCTGGTCGCTACGTGATGTGAAATCACACATGATTAGACTTGAAGTGAAGATAAAAATAAAAAAAAGACTTAGTTGTCATCAAGCTGCCCGCTGTTTGGGAGGAGTTGCGGGCATTTGGATCCTTTGCAAGTCTTTCCACATTGTGCCGGGTGTGTCGGTCAGTTTAGTGATGATGAGGATGAAGGCAGTGAGATGAAGATGTGTACGTGGATTCTTAACGTTTTTCTCCATCTCATGACAGGCAGTTCATTGCAGGTTATAAAGGAGGAAGCGGATGAAGGCCAGATAGCTCTCAGTAGATATCAGGCTTGTCTTGGTAGTTCCTATTGAAGTAGCCACCGGTGTAAAGCCAGGCCTGGGAGTTGGTGTACGGGTTGGTGCCCATCTGAAACCACCTGACACACACACACACACACACACAGACACAGACACAGACACACACACACACACACACACACACACACACACACACACACACACACACACACACACACACACACACACACACACACACACACACACACACACACACACACACACACACACACACACACACACACAGTTTTATTTCGGAATACCTTGAATAGTACTTCACTAGAAGCCTCCAGCAGTATTTTTAGTCAGATAATCAATGAGCAGGACTTTTGGTCGTTAAAATATATCAGTAAAACAAAATAAAGAGGAGCTTTTCTTTTGCTATCTCCATTTACCAGAGCATCAAGGTCAGATGTTTGCAGTTACTATCCCCAGTTACCAACTTTTTTCAATGAAAGTAGCTAGCACGAAGTCCAAAAAAACCAAAACAAATGTTTGAATAATGTGTGTTTTCAGAACGCAAGCGGAGAAAAAATAAAAAATCTGAAACAGTATCATCTCCACATCACATTAGCAAAGCTCTTGGCAATCAGTTTGATCCAATATGAAATTACAAAGAGTTTGTTGTGAACGTTGCCAGTGAAGTTTGTACCATCTGTAGGTTAAATTGCTCGTGTTTCCCACCTGGTAGACCACTCCTCCTCGCTCTTGGCTCTCTCCTTTCTGGCAGCTCTCTGTTTCTCCTCCAGTCTCTCCTTCTCCTTACTGGCCTCATCTGCAGAAGAACAACACACAACGTCTGCGGATTGGACCATTTATCACAGTGAAAAAAGACCTGGTGTACAACATATTTATCATTTCAAGGTAGTTCAGTGGTTTTCATCTTTCTTAGTTTATGGATCACTCACTGAGATCAACAAGAGACGGTGTCAGAGACACCCAGCAGGTGGCAGCATTGTCTTATTACTGTCTAGTGACTTCTCATGCCATACAAAGAATAAAGACACGATATATCTGGTTGAATTTTTCAGCCACAGAAATGTAGCACCGCAGGAAATGTTTTGTGTTTTTCCCCCAGTTACTGAGATAATAATCTGGACCATCAGTCAGATGTACATACTTTTCTTTTTGTAGATCACTGCAGGGCGTTGATGCCAAACAAGGCAAACAGAACTCCCTTAAACACCGATAAGGGACTTTTAAATCAAATTACCCATGCTGCCATTCTCCATGGCTCTGATGTCCGGCCTGAAGCGGCAGTCTGTGGGGGCCACGTTGGCCTCCATGCCGGGCTCCAGCTCATTGAGAGACATTGCAAAGTTGGTGAAGTTGTACATCTGGGGGAGAGAGAGAGGGAATTAGGGATATCGAGTGTGTTTGTAAATGGGGTCTTGAGAAGAAAAATGTGTGCTAAGTGCAGGCCCATTCAGCCCACTGGCATGACTTAATGGCGCTGACTCAAACCTGAAAAGTGTTGATTAAAGTAGCTCATAAACTGCACTTTGGTTTTCTGTCTTGGTACCGTGTGTTTTTATTTTCATACCTCAGTAGAATATGCCGGTCTGGAGTCTATCCTCCACAGCAGAGTGCTTCCTGGTACAACAGAAACCGTCTCCTGGACTTCGGGCATGTCGTCTGCGTCATCGTTCTCCGCTCCCTCCTGCTCCTCCTGGAAATAACCCACCGCATTGTCACTGCTGTTAAAATCAATACGTTCAGGAGTAAATGGCGTCTTATATCGCATTTAAGGTGACTCTGTTTAAACTTTATCTACAGGAAGCCTGTGTCGCCCCACACACAAATAAAACCAAATAACCAAACAGACTAATGCTGAACAGTTAAAGACCTCAACAACAGCTGACACAAGCCTGTTAGTTTACCTGGATGAGACCAGAAGCTGTGGTCACATCCAGGTAATCAAGAGAAAAATGAAAACAAACAATAATTATATAAAACAAGCAATTAGATGCCATTCAGAATATGGGGGAAATAAAAGCAGTACGATATTTTATATTTGCATTAAAAACCTTAAGAAAACTTGAAGAAACAACAGGTGCTGGTTCACAGATTCTCAAAGTTGTTCTTACATTTTTCTGCTTCTTGTTGTCTCCTCTCCTCTCCGACTTCTTGTGGGCCTCGTAGGTCTGAGGGTCGACACTCCACATGCACTCGGTCCACTTCCCATAGATGACACAGTGCTTCTTTTTACTGGAGAGAAAGAGAGGGACAGGGCACAGAAGAGTAAGTAGAGGCAAGAAACACAAGAAATGGAGGAGAAAGACGAAACGGCATAGGAACAACCTTGTCAACTTCCCATGCAATTAATAATAATAATAAATAAATAAATATAAATAAATAATAATAATATACACATACTGTAGGTGACATAGTAACTGAACGCTCACCTCTTATCCTGGATGTATCCCTCCACTTTGTGCAGCTCTTTGCCAAACATCCCACAGGGCTTGAAGTTCAACACACACTTGTCTCCAGTGCTGCGGGAGAAAAGAGGAGAAGAAGAACCAATCAACGTCTCTTCCCGAGCTTTGTTTTTCCCAGTAAACGTTTAAGTGAATTAAATAATAATTCCTAGACGCTGGCATATTGGAACTTTTGTGTTGTTTTATTTTAATATAGATTATGCAATAAATCATACGTTTATAAATGTAATGTGCATAATGTATGTGCAAACAATTCATATCAATAATAATATTTTAATAAAAGAGATTTACCAATTACAACTGGGAACATTGTTGATCTACTTAAATTTAGCGGTGTGACGTTGTGATCCGGCACTGTAAAGGAACTGTCAGTCAAACTTCCCCTGTTGTCTGTGTGTGTATCCACTCAGTGAAACTGTAAAGCTCAGCACCAGCAAACTGTGCAAGACTGTGATTTGACTGCTTCACAGCTTCTTGGACTGGTGCTACAGCGCGACGATGACACAATGCGTGACGGAAAATAAGAATAACGTGAGCCTTGCAGAGCTTCCCAGGACAAACAACGGTTTAACAAGAGACCAGAGGAGTGTTGGGCTGAGAAGACACCCGCAGAGTAAACAAGCTGCAGTCTGAAGAATCAGAGTAAACAAGTTGCAGTCTGAAGAATCAGAGTAAACAAGCTGCAGTCTGAAGAATCAGAGTAAACAAGCTGCAGTCTGAAGAATCAGAGTAAACAAGCTGCAGTCTGAAGAATCAGAGTAAACAAGCTGCAGTCTGAAGAATCAGAGTAAACGAAGGAGCTGGCAGGAATGCTGAACAGCGCTGTGAGTAACAGACAGCCCAGCGTCACATTGAATGCAGCTTATTTAAACCTGACTGTGGTTGGGTTTCTTCAAAAGAACTGAGTCAAAACTCTGGACAACCATGTGTGAAGAGTGTGTGTGTGTGTGTGTGTGTGTGTGTGTGTGTGTGTGTGTGTGTGTGTGTGTGTGTGTGTGTGTGTGTGTGTGTGTGTGTGTGTGAGGCTCAATGATGTTGGAGTCGCTCTTGAGCACCAATAAAGGCTTCACTCCCCTTTAAATGACCTATTATCTATATATTAGAGTCACAGAAAAGAAAAATAATCTTAACATGTGATATTATTATTAGTTTAGGTAATTTATAAAGCAAAAGATTATCATACGTGTTGCTGGTCCCAGCTTCTCGAATGAGAATTTTCTGCCTTTCTTAATTGTATCTCTTTGTGAATGGACTGTTTGATGGAACACCAAGGAAATTGTGATGAGCATTTTAACTATTTTATGACATTGTATAAACTAAAGTATTAAAGTACTAAACAATTATGATGTTAATCAATGAAAATACTTCCCCTTTTTTATTTATTTTTTTACTGTATATTGTTCTATCTGAAGTTTATTTTATACATTAATATGTGTCTAATTGTAAAACAATGTGTTTGTCATGTCAGTTTTGTTAACAACAAACTGCACGTATGCCTACAAATGAATAAGATGAACATAAAAGGGGTCATAGTTTACCTGTGGTTGACTATCTCCACTGTGCCGTACTGCTCGATCCATAGTTTGCCCAGGATGATATTGTGGACGCAGCAGTAAGGGTTAGTCCATGTGTACGCCTCGCTGTGCCTGGGGGAGGAGAAAAGAGGAAGGGAGTTCAAATCAAGGAGGGATGAAGGGCAGGGAAGAATATAGAAGAAGACAATGACCAATGACATGAAAGAATGACAGAGGTGATAAAAGACAGAGAGGCAGAACAAGAAAATAGAAGATGAGGAACTGATTTTAGATCCCAAAGCTGTGATGTGAACACACACACACACACACTCTTTTGGACTCACTTGAGTAGCTCTAGTGTGATGGTCCCTTTAGGCTCAGCCTCAACGCTCTTGCCCCAGAACTTGAGTTTGGGGTAGATGGAGCCGTGGAAGACGAAGTCCCCGACCAGACTCTCTGCATGGAAGGCACTCACTGGGGGATGATGGGATACCTGCTCCGATACCAGCCGGAAACCCTGATCCTCTCTGTAGAGGACATTGGAGAACAGGAGGATAAACAAAGAGCAAAAACTGAGTGTCTGAGTGTGTGTGTGTGTGTGTGTGTGTGTGTGTGTGTGTGTGTGTGTGTGTGTGTGTGTGTACCTAGTGAGCTCATAAGTCTCTCCCAGCAGAGGGTTGAAGGGTTTTCCAGTCCTGTCCCACTGAGACGCAACTGCTGACACAGCAAAAGCAGCTACTGCCTGAAGACACACAATTTATGGATCATGTTAATGAATGTGTGACATAACAATGTCTAGATATGTGTGTGTGTGTGTGTGTGTGTGTGTGTGTGTGTGTGTGTGTGTGTGTGTGTGTGTGTGTGTGTGTGTGTGTGTGTGTGTGTGTGTGTGTGTGTGTGTGTGTGTGTTGCATGTTCTCATTGTAATCCTTTGGAGCAGGGCTTAGTCAATAAGTGTATGTGTGTTTGTGCACATGATCAAATACACTGGGGATCAGTGTATTAAGTGAGTAACTAGTGTCAAATTAAATTATCTCAATCCTTGGTTATTACTAATTTATAAAATGTAACCCATGTATTTCATTAATGACACCAGCAATGCAACTGTTTACGTTTACTGATTGTTAGTAACTGAGCATATCAGAGTCAAAACTGCAATTGAAAGGACTGAAAGTACTGATTGCTGGACATTTCTCAACAAAGATTTATTTTTGGGGATGATAAAAAGACGTGTGTGTGTGAGTGTGTGAGTGTGTGTGTGTGTGTGTGTGTGTGTGTGTGTGTGTGTGTGTGTGTGTGTGTGTGTGTGTGTGTGTGTGTGTGTGTGTGTGTGTGTGTGTGTGTGTGTGTGTGTGTGTGTGTGTGTGTGTCTGACCTGCATGCGCTCTATGGAGTCGGGCAGAGAGCAGGCTCTGTTGATGAGGTAAGTGTGTTCCATGTATTCAGAGATTCTCTGCAGGAAGCTCAGAGGCTCGTTTAAGGCGATGGGCATCGTGATCTTTGAGAGTTCCTGTGAGAAACACAAAGTCCGTATTTTACATTTGACTAAACCGAATAAAACTCCAAATCATTTGAATGATGAAGAAACTATTGGTCCAATGAACAAGCTAGCATGACCTCACGGACTGAACCAATGACGCAGCCGGTCCTTACCAGTCCAATGCATTTCTTCAGGATGCTCCAGATACTGACAGTGCTTCTAGAAAACATGGCCGCTGGTAATGACGTCCTGAAATGAAAGAAAATAAGACATGACATGCAGGTTTGCTCGAAGGATGAGCTTTGGCATCTCTTGATGAACTAATACCCTTAAAGGTTGTAGAACAACTTTCAGTTAAAACAGATCGTGTTGGTTTCGTCAGGAACTCTGATACCGACAGTAGAAGAGGCGTTCTTCTCTGTGCGTATCAGTACAACAGTATCTGAACTAACAAGCGGGTCAGAATGAAAACCAGGTTGTAGATGAGCGGCTCATGTGGTCTGAACTCAACATGTACAAAGTAAAACATTCAACTGAACTCTGTCATCATATTCTCAGTATTGAGGACCGACCCAGACAGATTTGTTCACATGAAAACGTCGAGGCCCTTTCTCCTAGAGAGAAGAGGTGCATTTCCACACAGTGTGTCTCCACTGCAATGAAATTGCAGACAACAAGGTCAGTCGCCCACTGACTGCAATAAGCTCCCATCTCTTGACTAGCAGAAGGATAATCACACCAGGCGTATGTGATGTAATTTAGGTTTAGATTTTCAAACATTTTGCCTCTGGCTTAATAATAGTATTCTTAATCACATGTATGGATAAAGAGAACACCTTCTATGATTAGACCTTTTGATTTCACGGCCCATAATCATAAAGCGGTTGTTTTTTTTCACAACCAATCACACCTCTTTAAAAGAAAGCCTCATACTTAACAGAGGGGTTAACCACACCTCTGCACTAAGGTAAACATTTCTGTCCCTTCCAAGTTTCCTAAACCAGCCCTAACCTACCTGAGAACAGACACTACACACTACACACTACACACTACACACTACACACTACACCACACAGTACAACACCAGTGTGTCTTGTGTTTTCTGCAGATTGCCATATGTACTGCCACAAAGCTGCCTCTCAAGTTAACTTGCCCAATAGGACTTTTCATGAAAAACAACAATCAACCCAAACCAGTAGATGTTATGACCCTGCCCAAACAGACTGTACTGGTTTCAGTGGGAGGCTTCAGGACTTTCGGGACCAAACGTAATCACACACTACAGAAGGAATGTGGCGCAGGAATGCCGCCGTACCTGTGTTTCTTGACTCCGTTCTCCTGTGGCACAGAGCCATTGTTGTTCTTCTGGCTGCTGCTGTCAAACACCAGGGCATCTTTGAAACTGGCCTCCGACACGCCTTCATAGGACTCGTCAGAATCCAGGCCTGTGGGACAGAAAATGTCACAGAGGTCACGTTTACAACAAATCCCACAACGTGCTATGCAGAACACCTGCTCATTCAATAGTGTGATTTTTAAGTAAACCACTTAGAGACACTGCAGGCTTTTCTATTTTGCTGGCTGTGGGGTCAAATGTGAATATGACATAGTCTGCCACTGCTTAACAAGATAAGATATTCCTTGATTAGTCCCGCAGTGGGGAAATTGCACACAAGAGACACATAGTAAAATTAAAATTAAAAGTAATATAAATAAACAGTAAAACAGTAATAAAACACTAACGAATCCACAATAGCAAGTATATATATATATATATATATATATATATATATATATATATATATATATATATATATATATATAGACAGAATAAAATGCATTTAAAATGTATTTATATTGCACCAGTAGAAGTCATTAAAGTGACCAAAGTAATGTTGCTAACTACATACATTTGCATCCATCTTTGCATTAGAAACTTCTTGCTTGTGTTTGACTGGCAAATTGTATTGATTGCCTGGAACTGTTTACACTGACAAACCTCTTCACTGACACAGCAGTGGGTCACTTTAGAAATTATAATGCTGTGTCTCTTCTTTTTTCATTATTATGACAGTCAAGAGTCCAAAGTTTCAAGATGCAGTAAATGCCAGGCAAGTGTGGTGTTTAAATATGTATTTCTGTTGACGTCAGTCCTTATTTAAATAAAGCAGCATTACTTGGCCTGACATCAGGAAACCTGTATGGGATTAAATAGGCAGGAGCGGTTTATGAGAATATGTGCTGGTGTTGACTTCTACCCACGTAATAGCCAGAACCTCAACAAAGCCCGAGTGTTATGTTCTGCAGGGTGGAGCTGTGATGACCTCGAGGTGAGGCCTTATTAACAGCTTAAAATATACCAAAGTATTTATTATCATTTAGTAAACACGCCTACTCAGGTGTCAGCTATGTATTCTTAGCATATCAGGTGAGCCATGTTAGATAAAAAGGTATCGCAAAGGCCTCTAACGTGAATACATAATACGGGAAGAGGAACAGAATATAACTGAACAGCTCTTCCCTTCGTGCACATTTTCCATCCAGACTGTATGTGGCTCAAAAAAAACTAACATGAAACAGAAGCTTCATCGTAAATGTGCTAAGCTACCAAATGACATGCTGAAGTGAACTAGGAGCAGAGCTCTGTGATGAAAAGATAATTTTGTCTCACTTTCTGCAACTCATTGTTTGACTGAACTTTAAAGGACTGATCGAATAAAAACATTTTAAAAAAATCACCAACAAGAATATTGACATTTTAATGAAATCCTAGTTAACGCCTATTATCTTAAATTAAAGGCCCATTGAGGAAGAACAACTAGACAATAGGGCCTGGCTGCATGCCACCTGGTGCTGATCACCGCTGACCCCTGTGCTCACGTACTAATGAATAATACATCTGCCGGGTCTGCATCTGTCTCCAATCAGTAAGATGATCATAATGATGGCACAAAGACAGGCCGTCTCACACAAACACACGCTTGCATCTTTTATTCATATCTGCATGAAAGCAACAACCTGCATAAGACCTCACAATGGCTGTGCGTCAGCAATATCACCCAACAAGTACACAACCGGTAGTGAAGGTACAAAGACAAAGGCGCTCATAAATACTGAGAGAGAGCAACACCCTGCTTCGCCCTTCCAACCAACGTGAACACTACCAACGCTTCGAAATGGACGCCAGAGGCTGGGAACCTTCATGTTTCTATCACAGTCAAATGTTCACCGCCACCAAAATCCCTGTTGTCTCCATGCTCTTATTTCTCATTATCATATCCCAGGATGCATTGCTGTTCTCACCACGGTACGACTTTTCAGCCAGTGCGGCAAGGAAGGCGAGGAAGGATTGCTCCAAAGAAACTCCTCAGTTCAAAGTCCATCCCTTTGGCGAGTGAGACCCCTGGTATGCCGGTGAAGCTCCGCCTCTCAGTCCATAGTCACGGTGACACTGGAGGGACATTAAACTTACGTACAGCTTTCTCGTGAGGCCAACGCAGCTTGACTGGTTTTCAGCGAATCTCTTTTGTAATTAGCTAATGCGTGATATCAGGCCCTTCATGGCAACGGTAACATTAGCATGCATGGCATCCCACGAGTGTCGACTTGGATGACTACTTGTCTAATCTCTACAGTAGTGGAAATCTGAAACCAGGTCAGGATGTATTTAACGGCCTTCCTCAAGACGGGATATCAGATAAAGAGTGTTATGTGCTGATCGTGGGCTGGTTTTCCCAACCGATACCCCCCAAGCCATCCCTTCTCTGCTGGAGAGAATAAAATAAATATGTTCCCCTTTAACTGAGCACTGTTGTGTGTTGTTGACATTACTGATCATGACCACAAGACAGCAGACCTCTGAATTATTGAACCAATCATTAGACTAAGGCAGGTTAAGTTCCATTAGATGGTATTATGCTTCTATGATGGAGACGAAAACAGACCATCTAATTAGGAATGACAGCTTCCTGCAGAAGAAACGAGGGTCATAATCTCTCATGGTGATAAAATTAGATCTGAATAAACATAATCAATACATATGTTTGGCTTGTGAAAAACAACAGCATTTAAGAGCCCTGAAGAAGAACCATTCTATATTTGGAATCAGCACAGAGGAAACTGTACAAACTTTGAGAAAGGTCTTTAGACCATCTGCGAAATATTTGCATTTAATAGAAACCAGCACATTAAGATTAAGACACACTCTCTCTCACCCACACACACCTGTGACGGCGTCGTAGAACTCATCCTCATTGTTCATCTTCTAGAGTCAAAGGCGACCAGTGGTTCAGGACAGATGAACTTCTAGCACATGTTCCTTTCAGTGGCAATCCCTCAGAGTTCCTCTGGAGGGAGACCTGTCAATCAAGGTCCCTCTGCAGTGTCACCACGAGCACAACGTTTGGTCAATATCGAGGGAACGTCCAAAACTCAGTATGGCGAAGACGTTTGGGAGATGCTTTGACCAGAGAAGAACACCAGGAGATGTCGAGTTTGAGTCACCGGCGGCCTGTGGACCAAAGATGTAACTTCTGGGTTCTGGTTGTGTTTCTTTGGCTTTGATGAGTAATCAGTGACCTGAAGAGACAGATGAAGACAATTACACACAATTATAATTTCTGTAAACCAAGAGTCCCTTTTTTTACCTTGAAACCTGTGTTACCAAGAGCCAAAGCAACAACTACTAGCCATAAGCCGAGTGCTATTTAAAGTTTTCAGATGCACAAAAGGGTCCTTTGCTATCTAGAATACCAGCTGAAACGCTGAGAGACAGTCTTGTCCATCACGGCCCGCTGACTGCAAACAGAGACTTTTCAAGTCCAGCAGTTACATAATGGGGACACCACTGCAACAGGCCTTCTGGGTCTGTGTTGCCTTCTGTCTGGCTCTGTCATTTTTAACTCAAGTGCCCAAATGGTCTTTAATTTATAAAAAAAAAAAAAAAAAGGTAAACATTCGATGTAATTACAAACGATTCATTACAAAATGAAACAGCATGAATACAAAATTACACAAGCTCTGTGCTGGAGCAAAGTGTTTGGAAGACAAATTGGTTACAGCTAAAACCCACACCTAGTGTTTCAGTCTTCAATGTCTGACTTTGATGTTTGTTTTCCGCCATGTAAGACACAACTTTCTGTTTTGGCTGCTCCACGTAACAGAAATACATCTGGATAACAGCCAAATATTAGGCTTTTCTTTTTGGCTGAATAGAAATTGGTTGCTGTGTAAGCGATGTGCATTTACTCCTTCAACATTTGACTAAATTAGCTTTCAGAAACCCAACATTTAGCCTTTGATTGAACTGGCCTTGTACGTCATACAGCGCTATCCATAGATGACACTTTCTTATCCAGTTGAATGTCAGTGCATAACGGTGTCAGTGATATGAACCGTATTCCACCGGGTGAAGTGATTAAACTAAAAAATGAGCATATAAAGTAGTCTGTTAGTCAACCCTAAAAGGCTTTTGGAAAGACATGCTTCACTGTGCTGGCACATTGTTCTGCTGTACAAAAAGAGCTAATATTTCATCCCTATCACGTACTCATTGTTTGGTGACGCTGCCCACTTCACCACATTCTTCACAGTGACTCAGAATAAATACACATGACTTACTGTATACATTTGTTTCTCTCGCCACTGTGACCTTCATGCCTGAAGTCACACCCAACGGGCGTGACACCTCGTCTCTTTTCTAACACACAGTAAAGCATTCAAGGTCACATTGAAATTGAGGTATGTGCCAAATTTGAAAGATTTGCTCAAGGCATTCCTGAGATATTGAGTTAACCCGTCTATATCGGACAAACAACCCAAAGATATAATGCTTCCGGCCACCGGTCGCAAAGCTGATATTATATTATATTATATTATATTAGCACGTTTACAGAAACTAATTCCCAACAAACTCCTTCAAACAGTCACGTCTCTGAATTTCCAAATGACATGTTTACATTTTAGGAAGTAAAATGCCGAACAAACATTTTGCCAACCCTTGAAAGACGGTGAAAGGAGAGCAGGAGGGTGAAACGTGGGAAACGTTTATGTCTGAAATGAAATGTCACTGAGCCTCTCTGTCTCAAGGTTTACTGTCTTTTGGCTGCTTCATGATTTAAAACAGCTTTCAGGCTCTTGGTTGTTTCTGACTGTAGTATAAGACGTGACACACCGTGTAGAAACGGTAAAACGATTCGAGGAACGACGGCTCATCATTTCTAGATTAGACAACAATCACTTAATGTCATCTGCACTTGCTCTTCTACTTAAAATAGCTTCGTTCTTAAACAGAAACACTGAACGATCATCTGCTATTTCTGAGTTTGTCAGCATTACAAAACCTGTACATACCTGCTGTGAAATTAAATCCCAAAAGAGACTTTTCCTTTCTGACAGGTTTATGAAGGTGAAATGCTGAATCTGGGTCGAAACAGTGCTCGTTCCCTCTTCCTCTTCCTCCCACTCTGCCTTTTCCTTCACAGTGGAAGGGTTCTTACTTTCCCCAGCGACAGGTAACGCCTTCAGCGCACAAATGAACTTTGGCCTCGGTGTTCACAAAAGATAAGGTGGACAGAATGGATGACAAACTGCTATTCAATTGTTCGAGCAGCTAATGTTAAGTCCAACCTTAAATTATATTCTTTAAATAGTGGTGTCAAGTGTCATTAATGTGTCCCCTGAGTCTGAGGATACAAAGACAGTTCTCCCCTCTCAAGTCCAGCTTGTGTGCCAAAACACGACCGAGCCCATTTGTGATAACCCTTATCCCGCATATCCTGCATATTTCATCACTGCATTCTCCAGATAGTAGGGATATTCTACTATTAAGAACTTAACTGTTGTATCATATCACAGCAAACTAAAACCTTTGACAGGCCAAACAGAGACATTCAATTTGTGCAAAGTAAATACTGTTCCAGGTTTGCAGCCACTTCAGAAAAATAAATAGCAGTTGAGGATGGACAGACTACAAGTCACTAAATGTAGGAACAAATATATATTTCAGAATGTGTCATCTGACAGACTGAAAGCACGTTATGCCTCCCTGTCTGTCTGTGAATAAAGCAAACACGGATGAAAACGTGATTTGCATGAGTTACAGGACCAGTATTTTCTCATTTATGGACATATGGAGCATGAACCCAGCTGCACTCCCAGTTAAACTGAAAGACAATTGTATTATTGCTTTGATGCACTGGGCTAGATGGTACATTACATCTACTGGGTTACTGTAGAGATGCATTTTGACCAGCAGACGTCACAGTTACCTATTCTGTCCAACTTTGAAAGTCAGGTTGGCTGATCCAAATTAAATTAATTTATACAATGAATTATTGATCTTGCAAGAATGTTCTTCTCAAACACTACAGTTCACCAATTCTGGGAATCTCTCTGCAATGGCTCTGACTGCAGTAAAGAAATATGTAACCCATAATCTTGTAGCAGAGTGCTTCCAGTCATGAGCCAAAGCCCACACCGGGTGTGTAGTAAGCAACAGGAAGCATCAGGTAAGCGACAACAAGCGCACAGAGGTTCTCAAAAACAGAATGGATGACGACCACTGGCTGAACTACGACCCCCAGGCTGTCGGGGCCTTTTTAAGATGTCGAACAGATTCCGCTCCTTGAACTGATCTGAGGCCTGCTCCACATGGAGACCTCAATAATTAGGTTTGCGTGTTTGAAAATAAACAGGAACTGAGAATCCATGTACAATCTGGGAATGAATTTTACTAAGATGACTCATTTTTGTGGAACAAATATTTCTCTTAATCCGATACCAGCATTTCGACACCAGATGAAACACCAACATCCCTGTGATACGCCAGTATTCATTTTACACTAAAACCTGTTCTGCGCTTAAGTTTTATTTTGGGAATAATACGTCTTTAATCAACTTGTTTTTCTATTTCATAACAGACCAAGAGGGAGGGGGAGCTCTCTGATTGGATGCATTAAGCTCTCAGACCGTGTCGCTCGCTCTGTTCGAGACGCCAGTGAGCCGTGACGTAACCATGACAGGCATTGTTACACAGACGCACACACACACACACACTCTCAATCTAACCCTCTCTTACTCCATTACAATACAGAAACACCTGTCTGACATGATGGTAGAGATTATCTACCAGATGAACACAGTCTCACTGTAGTGGTATTAACTTCATCTTGAGGTTTCTTGCACATTATTGAACACACAACTGCTGACTACAACCTGACCGTGACAACACAGTTCAAAGAGTTTGCAGTTTACTTGTTTTCACCAGAAATCACAAGTACAGATAAAACAGTAATAAAACATTTTTTTTCAGCCAAGAATGAAAAGAAAACCTCAAAGACAAACCTACTGACGGGAATGTTTCAGTCATGAGTGCAGTGTACAGACACTGGCCTAGCAACGCCTGTCTCCGCTGTCCTCGGAGGGCAGACGAAAAACATCCAAAGCCACAGGGACAAAAAGAGAGAGAGAGACAAAGATGAGGTGAAAAGAAATTAAGAGACAAGAGCTATTGCGAGACGGAGCACAGTACTGAGAAACGCACGCACGCACGCACGCACGCGCGCGCACACACACACACACACACACACACACACACACACACACACACACACACACACACACACACACACACACACACACACACACACACACACACACACACACACACACACACACACACACACACACACACACACACACACACACACACACACACACCTCAATAGGTGACACACCTCTGCAGACTGTGAAACGCATACCACAAGTCAAATTAACCCACACGCACACTGAAACGCACAAAAGGTTGAATGCTGAGGAAACTAAACCATGACAAGCTTAAATCTCAACAACAACAACAATCTCAGCTTTTTGAGTAAATTGGGAGCCTATAAAATGTAGAAGGGGAAACACTGAAATGAACGTTGCCTGAAACAAATGCAGGATTGGAGTTCAGTAACGAGCTCGTGTCTCATCTGAACAGAATCCCGTCCGGCCGGCCCGGCGGCTTCTCAGAACCGACAGTGGTTCCTCGTCCACAGCAGATTGTTGCTTTCAGGACCCTCTGGACCTTGATACACAGATTTGATTCTGCTTCTCAGCTGCAGTCTATGCTCCCCAATGCTCATGCAGACTGCAACAAAAACACTGGTTGTCTAGTATCAATGTTTGTCCAAGAGCAAGCTAGCAAAGCTTTATTTGCTAATTGCTATATTGTGAGAATTTAGTTGAGTTCAGATCCTGAGGTTGAAAAGTTCCTCTAACTATTTTTAGAGGATTTCTAAAAAGGGCCAAATGGGGGCAGAGAGCCTTCAGCATGTATCAAGTCCTCCTTATCGCAGTGATGCGGGCCCTTTGCTGCATTTAATCCCCTTTCTCTCGCTATCCCTTTCCAACATAGCAGAAATGCTAAAGGCCAAATGACTGGCATCCAACACACACACACTGCATTCAATTTCATGGTTTCCATTAAGTCCCAACACACTATATAGTTATTGAGATCCCAAAAGGTTTGTTGACCAACATTCTTGCACTTGGTTTCTCGGCTCACCAACACAATTTACAAACTTCTGTCAGGTTGCATTTTTGACCTGGTGAGATTTATATGTAACAAAATATGAGTGTTATCTCCAATCTCACCAACGAGCCAAACCCTGGCTCTGATGCAGGAAAACAATTATCTAACTCTAATGTTTTAAATGTTCTTCAAATACACTCGCCACTTTCCCACTACACTTGTCACTTTCTTCGCACTTTTTTAACTTTAATTTTTTTAATTTATATTCTACTGTTCATTGTAAATATGAATTCACTCATTCCCATTTATTGCACTCTGTTTATTGTTATGCCACTCCCACCAGGACAAATTCCTTAAATGTGTAAACAAACATGGCAATAAACGGTTCTGATTCATGAGTGCTCCTTTAAAAGCATCCTCTACTACTGCATGTCATGTAGGACAGTAGGACGCTTCAGTGCTGCCAGAAGTACACATCACAAGACCATTTCCAAGAGAGAGTTTACATGGCAATAGCCCACATACAGTTGTGCTTTAATACAAAGTTGTGAGTATGAAATCAAATTCATTCGACCTCAATCACAAGACTAAGCTTGTCAGAGTACATGCTCTGAGCGGAGGGTTTTGTAAGTGCTCACGTCAACATCTATGCTGGTCTGCAAATGAGAAAGTGTAAACCACACAAATGATGATAGGCATTACTCCGAACAGAGGCTGAAACTCATCAGTGGTGTTGTGTCGGGAGATGCAGAGACTGAGGGTGGAGGAGAAGGAAAGCTCCACCATCCACAGGGCTAACCCGTGCAGTGTAAAATGGCATCAGCATTAAGGAAGTGTCCTTTCTGCCCTGTGATATGTGAAAAGCTTATTTTGTAGATTACAACACACTTGTAATACACGGCTGGGAAATTCCTGTTTTGTTTTTGTAATGTGTATGTACTGAGGTGGGTCACAAAGATACTTGTACTGAGAATATGCAGCTTTTTATATTAAAAGACTAGTGTAGCCTGATTTATTCTTGATTACGTTCTAAATACAAATGGAATTCAATATTATCTGACTGCTTGTATTAATTGATAAAAAAGTGTGCAGCAGTATACAAAATCAAAGAGGCAAACTATCAGGATGCATTGAGAATCGTCATTGAATCGTGAGGACAGTGAAGATTCACACCTCTAACGCAGAGAAACTAAAGATAACAAACCTTTTTACCATCACTCTAAAAATATCCACCAGAGAGAGACAGAGAAAGAGAGACAGAGAGAGAGACAGAGAGAGAGAGAGAGAGAGAGAGAGAGAGACAGAGAGAGAGAGAGAGAAAGAGAGAGAGAGAAAGAGACACTGATGATTGTCATTTGGACATGGATGAAGACATCAGCCCCAGAAGTAAAGCACAAACACTGTTCCTCCCAAACAGAAACAAACACACATGATATTAACAGTTCAGTTCATAACCAGAACATGAAGTGCAAAGAAATACAAGGATATCAATATTTTGCAAAGACTTCAAAGAGTTGAGCCACTTTGCCCTCAAACCAGACGAAACCTGTCTAATGTGTTCCTATGACGCGTGCTAAATAAGGATGGATGAAGCACGGAAAGACAAATTAACATATGCCCACTCAACGACACAAACGCAGCTGCATGAGTCAAACAGACGCCACTGAGAACTGAAAACAGCTTCCACACAGTGATCGTCTGAAAACAAGATTTCCAAGGCCCGTGTGCGTCAAGTCTGCAAAACATCAGCTCAGTACCTTGTTTCCCAAGCAAAGACTAAAGCTGGTCTCAGACTACGTGGTTTCACCATAAATATAGCGACAATTACTTTTGTCTTATTTGAGAACTAGACTTAATATGAGCCGCGTTGACTGAAATACTTTGAGTGTCTGCTCACAGTCTTCTGACTGTGGTGACGGGAATATTCTCCTCATGGTCCTCCGGTTACAGTTTTAAACCCTTTAGGAACAAAACACTGTCTCATTCCAAGTAGGATGCTGAGACACGCACGCACGCGCACGCGCACACACACACACACACACACACACACACACACACACACACACACACACACACACACACACACACACACACACACACACACACACACACACACACACACACACACACACACACACACACACACACACACACACACACACACACACACACACACACACACACACACACACACACACACACACACACACACACACACACACACACACACACACACACACACACACACACACACACCTGCTTGGAAGTCAAACCTGCTAGGATGAGTCTGACGTTCACACAGGTTTAAAGATAGAAAGCCTGCTGAGCATCTTGCCTCGAAACGTCTTTCACGTGTACACCCTTAATTACTTTGGCACTCCCAACTGAGTGCAATAAAAAAGAAAACATTGTTCTCGACTGTCCTGACAGACGACTGGTTCAGCTGGCAAAAGATTTTTGCTTTGGTGTCGAAATGTTCTGGTGGTCACGCTGAAGATAATGAGGTGCAGGGACGGATTTCCAATTTGTTTTGTGTTTTTAACCTGTTGCTTTTGAAGCTCTGAAACAAGGGGTTTCACGTTTTCTGAGACACACTTTCATTTCACGGCGTGCGCATCCTACAATAACAAGTTGTGTTTACATTCTTTCAGCCAGTTTGTGCAGCAGTGAACCACTTTGCTAGATCACATAATACTTTGTTGTCTTGTGTTACCGAAAAGGAGAACATTATAGAGCCCCTCTTCATCTAGATGAATAAGAAGAGTTTGTTAACATCGTCTTCACTATCAGTAAACAAGGACGGGAAGGATGGAAAGGAAAAAGAAAAAGAAAACCGAGCCGCCCAATAATACTTCTTGCAGTCTGTACACTCCCTCTCTCCCCACCAAAATATCTGTTAAATGCCGTCAGGAAATTAATAACCGATCTAAATCTATATCTCCTATGATCACCAGTTTGTCCCTACTGACCGACATGAGCCAAAAACAAAGAAAGGCAAATACAATGGCTCTGTGTCAGACCGGCTGCAGATTGGCTACCCGTTACCCTGCTCGCATCATAAATTATACATACAGCATTGTTTCTCTGTTGCCTGGATGGTTGCCTGGACTAGTATAGTGCAAACTTTGCCTTATCCCCACGTGGCAACACACTGCAGATGTGAGACGCACAAAAACAAAATGCAGCCTTTTTATTTGTAACGATTCGCACAGCAGCTGACTGTATAGGCAGAATAGGCAGAATATGATTTGGGAAATTCTAAAATCTCACACAAACACTTCAAATCCCACAACTACACCTTGGGTGCTAAGCTCCAGCGGTTTCTACTAGTGTGACATCTGCTTTCGTGTGTGTTGTTCCTGCCGTCACTGCAATATTCCTCTCTCAACTGTGTTGAAATCTGGCTTTTAGGACATGCCTTGCAAAATCTCTTTCCTGTTCCCTTAAATTTAACCGCAGAACTAAAACAATACATATTGCACAAATGGTTCTTACGGTGTTCACAGGATTAACACTTAACCAGCCAACCGCTACATCAAAAAACACAAAAATCTATCTATCTATCGATAATATATCGATATCTATATAAGATAGATATAGATATATCTATAAATATATACACTCTGCTGTTCTGCAGGGGGGAGGTAATCCGTTGAGCCAATGTGATGCTCCACTTTCAAATGGAGCCCATCACCATTGCAACGAACTACGAGATAATCAAGGCACCTTCGGGAGGAAGTCGAGACAAACAACAAAATGACTACAGCTGTAATTCCACAGGGAATGGCATGGCGTCCCATGTAATGAAGCAGTAAACTCTGCAGGTGTCTGCTGCTTCATTTTCTTTCAATCAACCAACGTTTAATTTTGTCAACAAAACATCAAAAATAATGACAAACAAATTACCTGAGCCACTACAAGAAAACACCTTTGATTTAAATGACCAATCACCTACACAATTACATTACAGCCAATCAGTCACTTTAATCTCTGATAATCATTTGTTTTGGTACAACTGAATTTTTACCTATTTATCGACAAAAGATTCAGTGTCCTATTAATGTCAAGCGGATAAAGGGTCTCAAAAGCTAAGCATCAGCTCCTGATAGCAATATGAGGCTCCCCAGTGGTAGTCCAAAGGTTACTGTACAAAAACAACATGATATCGTATCTGAAGAGACTCTCAGTATTCGTGGAAGTGCTGTATGTACTGTATGTTTCTGTGTACTGGCTGAAGAAACAGATATCCCTCTTGGGGACAACAAATCTAATCTTTCCCGGCATCAGCAGCAGCAGCATCACAAACCAGTTGTTTGCAGCAAAACAATCTCTTCATCTGCAGATGAACAGCCCGCTGTGTCATTGACCTCCAGTGCACCAACATGGAAAAAGACAGCTTTGTTGAGTCTTTCCTGTGAGTTGGATCTGCAGGGTGATGGAGGCGGTGGGAAGCCAAACAGGCAGGGGGACATTCCCACTGTGTGCTGGGCATCAGACGCGATGGGAGGCGACTTTAACCTACTTTAACCTGAGATAAGTCTCTCTCACACAGGGGATCTGACGGGTTTCACACAGAGAAACCTTCCTCTTCTCCCGACCCGCTGGTCCATTTCTGTTTTTTGGGGAGGCTTCAAGTGTTTCCCTCACGTTTCACTTTGGGTAGTCGCACCGCTACCATAATAATGATATTAATAATACTAATATATATATAATAGTAATATATCACTCAACCGTCAAGCTGTGTGTTGTGAATAAAATCCTCACTGACTGAATAAGGTCCATAAGCCCCACCGTTTGCTTGCTAACATTAGCACACACACTAGTAACTGTTCTAGCTTGACAAAGCTAAACTTAACAAAGACAGGCTCACCATTTCAAATGAGAACAATGTAATTAAATACGCATACGGTGAAACTGCGTGTGCTTCACAACATGAACCTAGCGGACAGCTCCAACTCTGACAGCACGTAGGGGAGCCTTTTTGACAGCTAGCTTTGACGTTAGCGAGCGGGCTAAACAGAAAAGAAAGAAGAACAGAAAAGGTGACTAACAAGCAATAGTTAGCGCCTTCCTCGTGAGAACAAACACAAGAGGAATTAGTGGCCTTGAACAGGAAACTGTCGTCAGAGGAGTAAAATGTCTGTCGCCTTACCTCGGCGGTGTGAGCGGAGTGATGTTTTGACAAGTCCAGAGATGTGAGCAGGAATTTTAGTGTGTAGCTTCAGATTGACACAGAAGCGGAAGTCACTGGCCAGTGGGGGCGTGGTTAGATGAATGACAGACATGGTCCGCAGCCAATCGGGTGTACGGTTGCCCAATCGCAATACATGTTGAATGGGCGGTAGAATAGAATTGACAAAATATATATACACTATACAGGTTCTGGTTTTGTTGTTTTGTATCATGTTATGTATCTTTTGCAGTCTGAGCCTTACTGTAACAAGTCACACCATTGTTTTGTTTATATAGTTGTTGTATTATTATTATTATTATTATTATTAACTACTGAATCAAATATATCAATTTATTAAGATTTGTTCAAATAGATGATACATAAATTTAACCCGGATTCATGACATAGGATCACACATCCCATGCAATTCTTTGATCTCACTAGTATTTTGAACTATTTTGTTTTGGTGGTGATACTGGACATGTGCAGGCCGACCTACATGAAGCCAGGTGGATTGTGTACAGAGGTGGCCACTAAACACCACACCCTGATGGTTGCACATTCTTCATCTCCTAAACAAGATTAACTGAACATGATGAGAATGACTGGAATTTGTTGATCTGCTCACAATGACTTTGTGGATTTTCCCCTGCCAGCAGTTGACTATGACAGTGATGATGATGAAGATGATGATAGTAAAGAATGGTGATCTGAAGATTGTTAGAAGATTTGTAGAATGCAGTTCATGTTGATGTATATCCTTATATGGTCTTTCCGGGTGTCTAATGCATCCAGAGATGATGTTTGATTATGTTTTGTGATTTTGAAGAGAAACAAATTGAGATTTAAATCCATTAGCTTTGCTGAGCGTGCACAGTTGATAACTTTGTCACAAACAAATGTTACTTTCTTCAGCTCCACAGTTCTTGAGACATATCATTTGGCCTCTGGATAGCTGGTGCTTTTTTCAAGCCCTGTTTGTGAGACATTAGCTTGTCCAGTGTGTATGGTCTATCTTATCAATAATGCAGCCTATCAGTCAATGATATGTTTGATACAGCTGGCTGGCTGCTTAGAGAATAGCACGGGCATAACGAAGAATTAGGCATAATGTTCTACACTGACGGTATCTCTCTAATGCACTCTGTCTTTCTGTGTTCATGTTCTTGTGTTATCAAGTATCAAGTTACTAAATTGGTCTGTTGCTTGGTCATGTTGGGGATTACTCTATTAATAAATGCCCTTTTGTTGATCGTTTTTTATATAAAACACTTGTGATTCAGCTTATAATCTGTTTCATAAAGCTCATCAATTTGTTGTCCTAAACATGCTGGTCAGACACACAAGTCTTGGTGCATTTCTGGGTCATTTAAGATGAGCAATAGTGGTCATCTTGACTGAACACAGAACAAAAAAAAAATTAACACCATCTATAGAAAGCACTAAAAGTTGAGAAAGCATTACAATAATCGTACAAAGTGCTGAACTCTGCACATGACTGCGCACAGAAAAGTGGACTCTTCACTAATGATTTGATGCTGTGGGAAGCATCAAACAGACAAGCAGTGTATTTCTTTTCCCATCATTATATAACAACCATGATGGTGTGATGAGAATGAAAGAAAAAAGACAACAGAGGATAGGGTGAGAGAAAGCAGGAGAGGAGGAGGGAACAGGCAGGGAACGGTGGTGCAGAGGAGAAAAGGGCTTCTATTCATGCTCACAGTGGGACACAGTACACACACACACACACACACACACACACAAAGTCATGCTTGTACACGACCAAACACCCACAGACATAGTCATGCACTGTACATAGTGCAGATGCTCACAAAAGCACATACACTTGCACATGCAAAAGTCTGAATGTGTTCAGAGTGATGGTGCATATTTGAAGAAATATTCCACCCGGCTAAACAGAGACTCGACATAACTACTATTATTGTCTACATGCGCTGCATACCGAGTAAGTCCCTAGCCATGATGTTACAAAAGGCTTCATAAAATACATCAAAACAGAAACAAAAACATGCTTTCTAAAATACAGTATAGTTAAAAGGGAGGGCATGCAAAACAGTGTTCACGACGGCATGTATCATGAATTTAACAGCAGCTGGTTTAACGGTGGAATTTCTCTCTCTTTCAAAATTGAACTCTGCACCAGAATAATTATTATTATTTCGTAATTTGAATAGTTTGCTTCCTGTTTGCTGTGTGTTACCAAACAAATGAACCACATGTTGTCGGTCCCTCAAGCTGCACTAAGTTCACTGTGTTTTCCTCTGCTCACCACCAGGTGGCGGTAGAAGATAGAAAAGAAACTTTGATCCCCAGATGATCATGTCTTTCAATAGCTTGGTCTGTATGTGTTCAGTATTAGGCAGATTCATTTTATCTCTTCCCAGCAAAGCGTCCACTAAGTACCATCCCTCCTTGGTGCTTATATGGGATAGAGTGTCTGGCTCAAGGACACTTCAACAGGTGCAGAGGCTTTAATCCCTCTCTGAATCTTTCCTTCTCTACAAAATTATATTTAAATTAGTTGTAATAAGGTCTGGAACACTTGATGCAAAACTGCGACATGGCAATCAACATTTTAAATCCAATAATGAGCCCTTTTAAAGCCAAGATCACATTTTATGATTGTAAACAATGATAGGAGTATGGATCACTTACATTAATTGCACTTTTTTTAGGTGCCCCAAGCGGGACCCCGCAGTGTCAGCATGGGGTCTGTGATTTGATATCATTCTATATAGGCCATCTACTGTACCCAGCTGGGAGGGAGATCTGGGGAGAAATGTGTTATTGCAGATAAAGCGGGCCATTGGAGACTCAGACAAGACTCTCCACTCGCTCTTTCAGAAGGATTCAGAATAATCGGTTGAGGCTGACGACACCGCTGCAGAATCATAGTTTCAGCTTCAAGGGAAAACCCACAGAGGTTTAGTCCACTTCAATAGCACAGTAATACATTGTGTGATTAGAAATACATGGTAATAATGAATGTGGCACAGATGGAAAATGATATTGTATTGTAATTAAATTATATTACATTCAATTACGTTTAATCCCACTTAGCCACATGTTAGCAACCAACTTTTTAAGATTCACTAGAGGGATATTTACTGATGTATTTCATGGCGTAGGACAAAACGTTAAAATAGCTTGACTTTGTGTTAAGGCATCTAACCCAAAACTTTGACTTTGAGATAAGGGAACCAAAAGTGCCAGAATTTCTCACTCATTTCGCACCCTATGCAAAGTCTCTGTCTCCTCACGAACGGACGTAGCAGTGGCACTGCTGATGCAGCTCCGCTTCATAACCACCAGCACACCCACTGCTTTCCAATTACTTGACTGAAAATAACTTGCAAGGACAGCAAGTTTCCATTATTGTCTCAGCAAAGCAGACTGAAAATCATGCACTCTAATACCCAGATTGGACGGCAATGAAAGACCCATCAGGGTATTCTTGCACAGATAATTAGTAAAACATGGTCATTGTTAACGGGCATTTGCTGGTTGGTCGGCCGGGTCTCCTCCCTCCAGCTATCGAGGCCCAAACGACAGCCGGGTGGGGTGAGGCGTTCATCACCTCGTTCACACTCGCTTTCTCGATGAGAGGTTGAATGGCCGGTTGTTTCAATGACCAACATCCGGCAAACAAGTAAAGAAACAAAATCAATGTATCAGTTCTGAAAAAGATTGGATTGATACACAATAAAAAATCCAACGAATAACCAAGAAACCATGTTTTGAAGATTCACACATTCTGTCAGAGAAAAATAAGACTAGATGACTGGTTAATTGGCCGTCGGTCCTCCATGCTGGACAGTTGCCTGACTGGTTTCTGACAGAGAACGCTCTGTGTGCACAGCACTGGGATGCCCAGAGCCGGTATACTGCCCATGACACATTTGCACAGTTTCCACCATCCAACACGGAGCCGGCCCTCTCATTTTTGGAGTCCTCGGGGAAAACCTATTCAAGTTAAATGTTCTATTTCTAAATATTGCCTAAACAATACATACAAAATTCAAAAATATATCACCCAATATAAATATGGGGAAACAAAAAATGAATACAAATGATATATTTCTATTTAACCCTTTTCTCAGAAAACATAAGCCATTTCCTCCCATTTATTAGATTCATATGAAAGATGTGGTCGAGGCAACCTCTTCCATCCTCTCTTAAAATACTCTTTTAACTCATAGTGAACTCTGTTGACAAACTCTATTCCCATTTTATCTGACAGGGCTGGCCAATCAGCAGGGTCACAGTGCTCCCTTCGTGGACCCACATGTTCAATAGCTGATGTAAACCTGGCTTTGTCGCACAGGTGTGTGAAAAAGTGTAGCTTTGGTCCTTGTAGCCGCTTAGGTTTATGCACAGCAGAAGAGATTCAGTCAGAATGGAATTTGAAATGACGTAGTTTCATATTTTGTTTTACTTCATCTTGTTTCATAATTCATTGTGTTTATGCGTTTATTTAAAAAAAAAAAGACACAATCCCCGGAGAATGGGCTTACACTGGTTGTAGTTAGCACAGTGAAAACTACTGGCAAGCTAATGCTAGGTTAGCATGTTTAAACCACACGTGCGCTACCAGGTAATGCTAGCATATTGAGCGGCAATGAGCTACTTCATTAAAAAGAGGTGCTGGTTTATGTCTAGCAAACCCTAGCTACACATACTGTACCAGCCCCAATTCTGCTGACAGGGTTGAATAAAGTTCAAGGTTCTAATATGTGTGTTGGAGGACACATTACGGTGGGTCTAATTAATGTCACTTTTCATTTGAGAAAGAGCTAGCAGCCAGGAGCAAACTGCATCAACATGGCTGCAACACTGTTGTTCTTATACACACCTTGTGTGTTTCGTATAGGGTTATCAGTGGGGGACTGGCTGTTGGTATTGCACTTGGGTTTCTGCTTAATTATTTAATGAACGCCTTTTACCACCTCCCTATACGATGAATGGCCTGCTCATTAATGATTCAAAGATCCAATCTACAACTCCAAATTGCAATTTCCATGTTATACTGGATCCTTGATAAATGTGCAATCTGAGCATCGAATTACAATGCACCAAAAGGGAAACAAAATAACCACGTACGATATTGACCCCCCACATAAATGGATTCCGGCTTGAATCTCGCAGAGGGATTTCAGCAAAATAGGCCGTTTTCACTAATGACATTCTGACATGTCACAGAAGGAAAAAGCACAGGTACAAATAATCAAAGTAAAGGTGATTTAATTCAATTTAGATGCTTCAGTTTCTGCATCCTGGTATTGTGTATGCTGGCTCACATGGCCTACTGGGACACATTGGTAATGTGGTTAGTAACAACTGTGCTTTGAAAAAAAGGCCTATTGTTGTGGAAATGTCACATGTATGAAGCGCTGTGACATCTTTTGCTTAGATTTACTTCGACGTTGTTCTCTGCGGTCTTTGCTGTCAGTTTTATTCTTTCGCTGTTCAGATAAACTGCTTGCTAACTACACTAGCCACTTCTTTATTTATTGTTGTCTTATTGACAAAACAAACCAGACAGTTGAAATAGATCACCTTTTCTGCACAAGAGGATTTTCCTCATGACAGGGATTCAAGACACTTAAAGTGTTTTAAAACAACACCTTTTCAGCACAGTGAACCTTTTATTGGGCTTATTGGTGGTGTGAATGAAGATGTCTGCAAGATCATTGACGTTGAATAATTTAAAGACAGCATCATTTTGAATTTGCCCATCCAGCTCATAATAGTATCTTTCTAAAAATATAAGACCAGAGGATTTTGGAAATAAATTGGACTGGATTAGAGAGTTTGGTGACAAAAACACATCAGATGTCTTCTTTTTGGATTTCTTTTCTTTCTTTAATGAACAATTTCAAAGGCCCGGGCACAGATTGGATGCAGGATAGAGGCAGTATATTGGTCAGCTGAGTAAAACAAGCGATTATATATTATCTAAGTTGGTTTCGATGCATTTTAAGCTGGATTTACATGTGTTAAATAAAGTTGAATAGTCTCCTCTCTTCATACAGACCCATGTAATCTCTCAAGTGGAAACAAACAGTGAAACCTGACAATGAGAGATACACTGTTTAATGTGGAGCATAATGGCACCATAATTAGTTTATGCATTATTCTCACTATTGTCACACATTATTTGTGTGCATGTAAAACATTGCCAGCATCACACAAGGCGTCCTAAACTCTATAGCAAATCTCTGACTGGTCTATTCGAACTGCTCTAATTCTGCGCTTTGCTCATGAATCATTTACGCAGTGTGATTCTGCATGCCGCCGCAGACTATATTGACATCTTGCCTCGGTTCAGTGATGAGTCTTTAATCTGATGACGGTCACGCCTCGGCAAACAGCCACAGCAGAGACAAAAGATCAAGATCAGAATGGAGAATCGAGACGCTGTAGCATTTACATTGGAATTAAAAATGCAAAGTGTGTCCATACGTGCAGTCGTACTACTGAGGAAACAGCACACAAGAAAACATGAATATGGTTATTATTAGAGATGGGGAACAGATGGTAGCCGAGGAGGACGTCCCACTCTGCTTTTTAGCTTTAATAATAAAAAGGTCCTCAACATAATGTCCCTGGCGCTTGTGGAAAATATAAAAAAAATATAAAAACACATCAACTTAATGGTTCCCAGTTGCCCTGTCTAGATATGTGCTCAAAGAAACACGGTGTATAGGGGAATGCAGTTACATGACATTTTAGGAGAGGGACAAACTTAATGATGTCACTCTTTACAACACCACCTGTATTACGTGATAATAAAAAAGGCGATGTAATAAGACACTGTTTTGCTTTTAGAGAAATGTCTCAACAACTATTAATTGGAACGCTATGAAATGTGGCTCTAACATTCGTGGTCTCCAGAGGACGGACCCTAATGACTTTGGCGACCTCTTGACTTTCTCTCTATAGCGCCACAGTGAGGTTGACATAAGTGGCTTTTAGTGAAGAGTCTTCTCTATTGGCATTCACGTCCACCTCAGGAGGAACTGTAATTCTGTTTTGGTGATCCCTTACGGATCCCCAATGCTTTTACTACATTTATTACTAAATACTTGCAAAGCGAATATAATCCTCAGATGCACGCTGTTTGTTGATAATTAGAAAGTGTTATCATGCTAACACACTGAATTAAGATGGTGAAACATGGTAAAAGCCTAATTTGCTTCACATCAGCATGTTAGCATGCTGGCCAAAGAAAGGCTCTAGCACTGCATTGCTGCCTGCACTCTGAATCATTAACCTGGAGACACACACACACACACACACAGAGAGAGAGAGAGAGAGAGAGAGAGAGAGAGAGAAAGAGAAAGACAGGTAACTTGAGACCACTGTGATGTGCTACCATGTGCACATGGAATCCCACAAGGACGTAAATTAGTCATGATGGGAATGGCTGAATATCCATTGTGTCTATATGTTGAAGTTGTCGGCCAGATGCTGCATGCAACACAATGTTTAAAACAGCTATCCATAAACATAAACAGAAATAATAACAAATCCAGACAGTGTGCAGACAAAAGAAAGACGGCAGTTGGGCAGTGGTCTCTGGCGGCCACCCATTAGCCTATGACCTTCCATGCACTGACCTTACAAAAATATATTTAAACAAAGTGTATCTGAAATGCAATTGCCCCTAATATATATATATAGCAATGCAAAGCAAGCAGAGTGAATCCTGCTGTATCTCTCAGAGCATCCATACATTGTTTTCTTTTGCCTGCTCCCTACTGTCTTCTAATATCGTGCAATGGTGGCGACAGAGAGCTGCAGAACTATCTCTCTCTCTCTCTCTCTCTCTCTCTCTCTCTCTCTCTCTCTCTTGGTCCGTTATCTGGGCGGAGAAACCGGGGGAGAGAGAGAGAGAGAGAACGAGAGAGAGAGAGAGAGAGAGAGAGGGAAGACCATATCCTCCACACTGCCTCTCTGTTCTCACCCACAGCAGCTCCTCTAAGCAGGAACCGGCTGGTTGATGTCATCGAGACCGACATCCTGAGGAGAGGAGGGGATCTATCAGAACAAAGCGGAATAAAAACACACTTTCCTCCACGCACACACACACACACGGTGCGAAACGGGATAATTTGCTACGTTTCTTCCAGTTGTCGGACTCCGCTTCCTGCTTCTCCTCCTTGTTGCACGACGGGAGTCTCGTGCGGCCGGAGCGAGGCTCCTTTTGTGTCGCTCTGCAGTTGTTTATCCGCGCTCCAACTTCGGACTCTCGTTTCGCCCAAACGGGATCATCGTTCATTTCAGTTTTTCTTTCTCGCGTCGGCATTTAAACGGAATGAATGACAAAAACAAAGGAGGTTGATGTCCATAACTCTCCGGCTCACCTCGTCTTCGCCTCGCCCAAGGAACGGAGACTCCATCTCCGGCAGAAGATGGAAAGCGGAGGCGGGACGGAGGGCTCGGACAGCGGGCAGACGCAGCACGCGGAGCTCCCCGCGATGTTGGCCGCTCATCCTCCGGGCGAGAAGAAGAAGAAGGTGAGCCGGGCTCCGTCCCCGGCCCGGCCGAAGGATGTACCCGGTTGGTCGCTCACCAAGATCCGCGGAGGGATTGGGACCCCGACCCTGAGCGTCAAACCGGGAGCCATCCACCTGGGCAGCCGCATTTCCAGGCGCAGCCCCGTGGGAGGGCTGGCTGCAAGGGACGGCAAGGCGGAGAAGAGCGGTGGGAAACCGGCGGGCAAATCCTCCCCCTCCTGCTCCGCGTCGTCTAAAACGGCCAAGGCGGCCAAGAGCACCGGCGGGCGGCGGAAGGTGTCGGACGCCAGCATAGGGTCCGACGATGCTTCGAAGGACTCCGGCTGCGCCACCGGGAAGCTGTCCCCCACCGACAGTAGCTCCGAGCTGTCGGACTGCGCCTCAGAGGAAAACAAGCTCTCCGCGGACGCTGCGAGCAGCGACGCCGACTCAAGGAGCAGCCGGGGCGGCGGGCCGGACGGCGACAAGCCGCTCAGGGACAGAGCCCACCAAGCCGCCAGGACCACCTGCTCCTCCGCGGAGA
This sequence comes from Cottus gobio, assembly GCA_023566465.1. Taxonomy (NCBI): domain Eukaryota; kingdom Metazoa; phylum Chordata; class Actinopteri; order Perciformes; family Cottidae; genus Cottus; species Cottus gobio. The sequence continues at coordinate 19,288,870 of CM042215.1, forward strand.
GGGACTGCAAGGACCGGCTCTCCCTGGCCGTGGGGACCGGGGAAGGGAGCATATCCCCCGGCGAGGAGCGCTCCGTCACCTCGTTTGACAGCAGGGTCCCTGCCAGCACATCCCTGGCTTTCTCAGACCTCACGGAGGAGTTTATGGACGGCATGCACGAGGAGTTTGTCCGGGAAATAGAGGAGCTGAGATCCGAGAATGATTACCTCAAAGTAGGTCCCTTATATTTACACAAGAACCCTTTAATGACAGACAGCATGAACACAATTGTCAGTTTGCTTCAACAGAATATGCAAAGACAAAGCCTCACTCTCCGATTTAGACATCTATACTGTGTTATTATAAAGCATCTTTACCAGGTTCACTCTGACTTGTTTCCCAGTGTGTAGAAAGGCCGTTGGATGCCATCCAAGGCTACTCACAACGAGGATGATGATGATGATGATGATGTTATGAATAGAGAGTCTGCACCCTCATTAGCACATGAGCAAAACACGCCTTATGGCCTCAAATGTTTCACATGGGATATCTGCATGTGCAATTCAGATAATTTCTTTTGATGAGAAATGTTCAAAATCATGTATTCTCCCTCAAACAAATATCACTGCTACAACCACCAGTCCCTCACTGCATCATCAGGTTACCCTAACCCACTGTGGGGATGGCGTGACCTCAACACTAAAGGCATCCCTCAGCATCCCACAAGTGGCGTGATGTATCATGCATGCGTGGACAAGTGGTCAAGTGGATCCATCCAGCCTTCGAGAGTGATTGATTAGGAGGAAGGATCAATTATATTAGCATGTCCCCAAGCACTAACTGGCAGTTACCAGTTAAGCCAATAATTGTCAGAGATTGATTGTGGAGGGTGATTGTTTACTTTCCCAAACAGGAGAGGACCTCCTCATTTTTTCTCGTGGAGTGTCGGCGGAGAATTTAGATTCTGGGTGGCCCTTCAGCAAACAGGTTTATTAATTGATCACTATTTCGTCTTCTTGTAAAACACTAGCCCTGACACCTTCAGACATAACACGTAATACTATTCCTCTATTCTGAAGTTACATTTCATAGTGATTGATTATCACAATATAATTCACTAAATTATGACTTTTAGTTCTGCTAATTATGAACCTTGCTTCCTATTGTTATGTAGCTCTGATTAGTTTCAATTTAAGCCATTTATCAAGCGATTGGAAAGCTGGTTCCAGAGGATTTGCTGCTTTTCTATCTCATCGATGTAAATCGTTTTGGACAGTTGGCAGGGAAAAGTCAACCAATTGGAAGGCCGTTTGTCACGATTTCTCATATCTCTGAATTCATGTAAACATCATGATTTATTTACACTTTTCAGATGTCATTAGAAGTCTTTTTCACTCTTTTATTCATACACCATGTATGTTAAGATGTGCTGCATAATTATATCAGGTCTATAGCAGATCTGCAGCCGTGTGTGTGTGTGTGTGTGTGCGTATTTCTGTCTATGGATATATGGCTGCTATATATTCAGGCAGAGAGAGCTGTTGCCTGAATATATAGGCCATCATGTAACAGAGCTATAGCTCACTGGACCACCCCAAAGCCTCATGGGAGGCCTGGCAGTGAAGTGCGTGTGTTTGTGTGTGTCTGTTGTTGCAGCTGTAAGGAACACCTGTTTAGCAATCAAAAGATGAAAACAACACGCTGCCGTGGTGTCAGGCTGCCCCTCAATCTCTCGCTGAGATGAGTCTGATTATTCTTATTTTTAGGTCCGACACACTGTCTACTTGTGACTACCCTGTGTCTACTGTCTGCAGACTTGTACGTCTGTCTGTGACAGTAGCTTCATGGATGTGCTGACTGTGTGATTGGTGCATTTGGTCAGCAATTAGGAGATCAAGACAACTCACAGCTGTTGGAATCTGTAATTATGAATAAATATTTCAGTGTGCACGGTGTTTGTGCCGCTTTGCTGTGCGACATGTTAACAGTTGATAAACAACATGTAGTTCTTTCTGAACAGCTGCCTTTCTGAGCTTAATTTTTAGGACAGTCTTGTCCTGTGACTACAGTTTAAGCTGATAGTTGAGCATCTGTCCAGACCAAACGTGTATGGATGACTGTTATAGCCTACAAAATATAACATGTTAATCCTCACAATATTTTACTTTGCAAAAAATTATTACGAAGCATTATATGCTTATAAATGCTGGATTTGCTTCATTTTCCTGTTTTATATTGAGGCAATTCCCTAAATCCTTAAGTCTTCTAAATATGCTCTGATGTGCTGATATCATAGAATATTTGAAGTTAGACAGACACGAGATTGCAGCTTTTCTATTTCTTGTGTCATGCTTATAATAACTCAGTATCCGTACAGATCCACTGCACATGTGTGTAACTTTATTGCTAAGAGTTACGTAATAATATGAATATGAAGCTATACAGTCAGTTTAGGACAACGACCGGGGGGAGCCCGGTTCTTGTCCCAAATTAACAAAATGTGGCCTAAAAGACAAGGGTTGTTTTTTTACCTTTGATTTTTGTGTGGGATGATCAAACAACCTGCTGCCTGTTAACTGGCGAGCTTTAGAGGTGTAGTACGTGCACTCTTAATCACAGCAGACGTGCGTGCGCTCTGATTTCTAAATCAATCTGGGCTCACTCAAATCTCACATCTGATTGGTTGATTCAATCTCCTGACTGGTTGGTTGCTCACATGACCGAAAGCATCTTCCCTGTTCTTCTTTAGTTAGCTGTGTAAAGCAGGTCAGTGGACCACCTCTCTCTCTCTTTCTCCCTCCCTCTCTCTCTCTCTCTCTCTCTCTCTCTCTCTCTCTCTCTCTCTTTCTCCCTCCCTCTCTCTCTCTCTCTCTCTCTCTCTCTCCCTCTCTCTCCCTCACCACATTAACTTGTGATTCCCTTGTTTCGTGTCCTCACATTCACACTCTCCAGTGTCGTGTTTTTATCTCTCTCCCCTCCCACATTTATTTCCAATTCCTCTTCTGTTATTTCTCTTTCTCTTTCCTTCTGCTGTTTCGGTTTCTTTCCTTTTTTGTGTGTCTCTTTTATTTTTCTTTCTTCCTTCCTCCCCTCTTTTTCATTCTCATCTGTCCTTCATTTTCCTCCCCTTAATTTCCTTTCCTCCTCTTTCTTTGTCTTCTGGACTTCTCTGTCTTACTCTTTTCTGTCCCTTGTCTTTTGCCGTTCTTTCTTTCTTTCTCTCTCTCTCCTATTTCTTTTTGCCATTTGATCAATACCCCCTCTCTCCTCTGTGTTGCAGATGTGTAGCACAGTGATCAGTGTCCTGCAGATTGCCTCCTGCTGCAGTCTATTTTAGCTCGATCAACAAATCTCTTTCATAAGATTGCACACACACACACACACACACACACACACACACACACAGTTTGCTGTACGCTGAACCACACACACGTCAAGTTACCTTAATCATTAGCATGCTGACAATCCATACTCGTACAGATTGTTTATACCGTAAGGTAATAGCAGCATAGACACACCCTACACACACACTCCCTTTCTTGCGGTCTTTTTTCCACGCATACAAACAGACACGTACACATCCCCGGTGCTAGAGCAGAGGCTCAGCAGAGGCTGACCCACATTATCCACTGTAATATATTTTGACAGCGCTACTACTACTCCAACTGCTTGTACTCCTTTTGCTTATTTTGCTTACACATCACATCACACACTCACACAGATGTGTGCCAGCACGCACATTTCACACTCTTGGAAGCACACTGTTGTGTAACAACCCGCCTGCTGTCCCATAAAGCCCAGCGCCCCAGACTTCTTCTGATGGGGTGTGGTTCACTTCAGATCAGAGACGCACACGCAAACAAGAGCTGCACCTTCGATACGATTCAGAGGGATGATGCAATTCATGCTCTCAGGATGAAATGAATAATTCATCTCTGAATATGTCCAAAAGAGAGCTAGATCGCATTACTGTAACTTAATCACATGTACTGGCTTATTTTTGAGTGGTATATCATACTTATTTACAATTTTTATTAAAACTTCTGTTTAGATATTTAGACTTCATATTATTTAGAGTGTAGGAATTTACTTTCCTTTTGCTCTCAATTCCCCTGCAGGGACTGCTAAGAGTCGGTTCTGAGGTAATCTGATAACCTGACCTCTGACCTCCTGGGTGGGAGAGAGAATGGAGAATCAATGCAGTATCATATTACTTACTACACCCCTCTGCTACTTACAGCATGTATTGTTCTATATCTAATGACCCCTTTCATGAGACTTGAGAGAAGATTACGTGGCAGTTCATTTTAAGAAGACACCGTTGCTGTAATGGCTCTACTGATAATGAGTTTGATGAAGGCGAAGATGTTTGGGCTTTTGACAGCGAGCAGCGATTGATGGGAACGAGGTTAATGAACGCTGATTTTTTATTTTTTTATTTTATATATATATATATTTTTTTTAAGCTTAAATGACTCCCATTAAATATGAAAGGATTCTCTTTATGGCCCACATTCTGTATGTGCACATGATGCTGTTACAGTCGGTGAGGAGCCTGTGCAACACGTAACTGCTCTTTCCCCGCAGGTTGACTAGTAACGTTGAAATGGCAGATGCACTTACTCTCTCTCTTCTCCCTTGTCTCCAGGACGAGATGGAGGAACAGAGGTCCGAGATGCTGGAGATGCGGGACATGTACATGGAAGACGATGTCTACCAGCTGCAGGACCTACGGCAACAGCTTGAGCAGGTACAACATGAAAGCCCACCCTTGAACCCGCGCTCTCACTTCAACGCAGCGTTAAATGCGTAATACAGACAGGGGCTGCAACATGTTTAGAAACAAGCCAGTGAGAGAGCGTGCAATCCATCATCTGATTGTCATCGTTGAGCCGGAGGGCCGACACACAAGGCCAGGGCCAATGTGGACATCTGCATGTCTTCGTTTGTATTTGAATGGCTGCTGCGAGGCAAGCTTTCCTTGAAGGCACAGAGGGGCTCAGACAGATGACACACACATAACCTCATCCATCTTCTGTTTCTCAGGCAAACAAGACCTGCCGCATCCTGCAGTACCGGCTGAGGAAGGCAGAGCGGCGCTCTCTGCGCGTGGCCCAAACGGGGCAGGTGGACGGAGAACTGATACGCACGCTGGAGCAGGACGTCAAAGTGAGTGCTGATGTGTGTGTGTGTGTGTGTGAGAGAGAGAGAGAGACAAAGAGAGAGAAATGGAGCTCTGTGTGGAAGTTTGTGTGACAGCGTGAGGTTAAAAGTGTTCATGCAAGCAGTGTACGAGCAGGAGGGAGAAAGTGAGACATATGGAACAACATGTCAAAGTGTAGCTGTAAGCTTATTTACAGATTTTTAAAGTGCATAGTCTCTTACTCCACACAACGCTCTGAGCTCTTAGTGAATTACAAATATATATGAGGCCACTTGTGTACAAACGTTGCAAAGCTAGCAGAATGATCTGAAAGAAAAGTCAGCATAATGTAAAAATCCAAACAATCACCACTGCCCAAGATTTAAGGACCTTAAATATGGCTGATTATTGTTTCACGGAAGCTGTGTTTGATTTGTTGGTTTATGTAAATTGAGGTTCTTCTTATGTCCTCTTCACGATTTTGATTTCACTGATCGGTCGTCCATTTCGCGTTAAAGACCAACTTTGCACGCACACAGATAAAGAAAAAGTACACATGGACAACGCTCTCTTTTACGAGCACCCCCCAACACACACACACACACACACACACACACACACACACACACACACACACACACACACACACACCAGTCAGTGTCACGTCAGGAATCCCTGGTAATGACCAGTTATACACAAACACACACAGTGCAGTAAAGCTCCTGTGTGTGTTTTCTGTCATGCTGGACCCTGGACTATGGACACACTCTGTCAAATTCACAGCGTTCCGCCAACATTTTTTCATGTGATGGAGGATACAATGAGGCCTTTATACCCTCTAAGAGAGTGTGTGTGTGTGTGTGTGTGTGTTAGTGTGTGAGAGTGAGACTGTGATGTCATGGGCTTTTTTTGCCGGCTGCTGCTGTCTGTCTCTCCGCTGCTGTCTCCATGTGGTTGTTTTGGAAAAAGGAAAGAGGGAGAGAAAAGGATGAGCGTACGTCCTGTGTTTCTGAGAGTGAAAAAAAGGGGAGGATTGGCTACTTTTTTAAATTCAAAGCAGCCAATCAGAGAGGGAGGATGAGGCGGGAGGAACACACAGAAAAGAGAGGAACTAACAAAAATCTGAGAAAGAAGGAAAACAAGGATTGGATTTTGATTGGAGGTCTGACTAGAATTTGCATCTTGAGTAGCCAATAGTAGCGTTGGGATAAAGAGTAAGGTCAGAAATGATGAAGGAAATAGAAAGACAAAGCTTGTATCAGTTGGCTGCACTAGCAAAGATGGATCATAAACACAGGATACTGAAAACATAAACACTGCTGGGAGACAAACCTGACCTCTCACAGCACATGGCTGATTGTGTTGTCCTGCTGCCAAAAGACTCAGACGGCAGGTCAAGTTACACTATCTTGTGTGTGTGTGTGTGTGTGTGTGTGTGTCTGTTTGTGCGCGTGCATTAATCCCGTGCTCAGCTCCTTTTATGCCGGCCTCTCACAGTGACTCCTCTGTTTATTCTGGTGGCCTTATCCTCAGCCTTATAGAAGCAGACACTCACTCCTGCCTCTGTCACTCAACACTGATTCAGCTCACACTGGAAAAGAACTTACCGAGCCGTTAAACACAACACAAGACAATTACTATCAACAACCGATTGGTCCGAGCGCTCTTAAACTCTAGAATGACATGATTACTCAAAGCAACAGCATTCCTGTACATCCACATCGACCTTCTGCCTCCAGCATTTTGTTGTGATGCTTCATGCTGGTGCTGCTGGTTGAGTTGGGCCCACGACACGGAGAAGTGAACAGTTGTTTACGTTTATTAGATGGTTCTTCTTCCGAAGATAGTTACGCCAACAGTGTCCAATGGCCAGGTCGGCTACAATCCTACCTGGCCGCTTCAGTGTCCTGGAAGTGAACAAGTCATGGAGGGATGGCAGATTGCAGCCAATCCCCCTCTCAGCAGAGCGGATGATACGCTGCAGTCTGTCCTTGTCCTTGGCAGTGGCAGCAGCGTACCAGGCGGCCAAACCAATACGAGAAGAGAAATAACACTCAGACAGATTGGACATGTGCAACCTGTATATGTGGTTGCGAGGACATATTGCTCTGTATTAAAGGGTCCAGAGTCACAAAAGTTGTGAACGACTGACTTTAGGCCTTCAGGTGCGACATTTAGAATACACATAATGCTCTTCGTTTCTCAGGTTTTGCCCTTATGTATAGATATGTTTTTCTGAAAATATCCTGTTCTGTTGAGGGGATTAAAACCGATGGTGCCTCGAATGTCCTCAAAATACCTCAAACGTTTTTGTTTGCGGCTTCAAGGCGATGCTGATTGCCAGATCTTGCATCAAATAAGCCACTCTTGGAACGAGTATAAATCAGAAAATGCATCACATAATACAAAGTGGGGAGGGAAAAAAACCTGGGATGAAAATGTGTCACGGCTCGGCCGTGACTTATGTTCCTTTTGGGCTGTTTTCTGTTTGTCTCTGGTGTCCCCGGGTCGTCTTCCCTGTGTGTGTGTGTGTGTGTGTGTGTGTGGGTGTGTTTCGTGGGCGTGGCTTCCGGCAACTGGCAATCATCTCCACACCTGCAACCCATCTCCGGCACCTGACGTCAATCATCTCATCACCTCCTCTCTGTTAAAACACCCTGGCTTCCATCTCTCCAGTTGCCAGATTATTGCTCCATGTTATGTGGATTCCTGTGACCGTGACCAGCCTCCCCGCCACCGTCCACGCCACCTCACCGCTCCGCCTACACCCTCCGCTACCATCTAATAAACTGTTTACCTTTCCCCAACCTTGCCTCTCCGTGCCTGCACTTGGGTCCACCTAAACCAAACCGTAACAGAATAATCTGGCCACCATGGACCCAGCGGGCTCGGAACCCATTGGCCAGCGGCTAGCCTCTCATGGCGTTCTGTTGGGACGTCACGAGGCTGCCCTCCAGGAAGTGTTGGCCGAGCTACGGGAGATCAACGCCAGTGTGGCTCGACTCAATACCCGGATGGACCGCGTCGAAGCCCGTTTCACCGCGCTGGGTGCCCCAGACACCGGCGTGCCTCCCTCTGTCCCACCAGCGCCAACCCCGGCGTCTGCCGCTGCTGCCACGCTTGCCCGGGAGCCCTACATCCCGACCCCGGAACGCTATTCCGGAGACCTGGGCGCATGTGGAAGATTCCTCCTGCAATGCTCCCTGGTGTTCCGACAACAACCCAGCACCTACGCCTCAGATGAGTCACGCATAAGTTTTATCATAGGGTTACTTACGGGCAAGGCTTCGCAGTGGGCAACAGCTTTGTGGGAGAGGGGGTCCCGTATATGTACGTCCTACCAGGGTTTTGTAGATGAGCTTAGGAGAACCTTTGACCACCCTGTTCATAGTAAGGAGGCCTCTAGCAGGCTCCTCTCCCTTCGTCAGGGTTCCGGCTCTGTCGCAGCATATGCGGTGGAGTTTAGGATTCGAGCTGCCGAAAGTGGGTGGGGGGACGAAGCGCTGCAGGGGGTTTTTTTCCAGGGGTTAGCGGATAACATCCAGGATGAGTTGGCAACTAAGGATGAGACAGACAGCTTAGATTCCATCATTTCCCTGTCCATCAGCTTAGACAACCGCCTTCGGGCCCGCCTCAGAACGCGGCCCAGCCATCAGTCAGCTGCAGCTCCTAGCTCACAACCTAGGTTAGCTCCCCGCGGCAGTGCCGTTAGGCAGAATGTCCCTGACCCGCCCTTTAGTGTTGTGGCGCCCGCCCCCGCCGAGGAGCCGATGCAGCTTGGCCGAGCTCGCCTTTCCCAGTCGGAACGGCAACGGCGAGTTACGGCTGGGTTGTGCATCTACTGCGGGCAGGCGGGTCACCTTGTCTCTTCCTGTCCTCGCCTGCCAAAAGATTAGGCTCATCAGCTACGGGAGGGGTCCTGATGAGCCAGACTTCCACCTCTCCCACCACTCCCCATTCCTGCGTGCAGCTTGGCGCTTATCTCACCTGGGGGGGGAGGTCCGTTCCACTCAAAGCCTTGGTGGATTCCGGGGCGGACGCGAACTTTGTGGATACCACGTTCGTGGACCAAGCTGGGATCTCCACCGAAGCCCTCGCTGTTCCAAGGGAGGTCTATGCGCTGGATGGACAACTCCTGGCAACCATCACTCGCCACACCGGTCTTCTGAGCCTCCGCCTATCAGGTAATCACCAGGAATTGGTGAGGTTCCTGGTCATTCACTCCCCTCATGCCCCTGTTGTCTTAGGCCAACCTTGGTTGAAACTGCATAATCCCCACATTGATTGGTCTACGGGGTCGGTGGCCAGCTGGAGCACATTTTGCCACTCCCACTGTCTCCAGTCGGCCCCGGCTCCCGCTGAATCTGCTGGTACTCCCACCATCGAGGCCCCGGACCTTACGTTAGTCCCTCCCGTTTACCATGACTTAGGGGAGGTATTTAGTAAGCAGCGGGCCCAAACGCTGCCCCCGCATAGACCCTATGACTGCGCCATAGACCTGCTCCCGGGTGCTCCCTTGCCCTCTAGCCGTCTCTTTAGCCTTGCTCGCCCTGAAAGAGAAGCGATGGAGCGTTACATCCATGACTCCCTAGCAAACGGCTTTATCCGACCCTCCTCCTCCCCTGTTGGCGCGGGATTCTTCTTTGTTGGTAAAAAGGACAATACGCTCCGCCCCTGCATAGACTACCGTGGCTTGAACGGGATCACCGTACGGAACAAATACCCTCTCCCTCTTATTGACCCTGCCTTTGAGCCCCTCCTCCAGGCCACAGTGTTCTCCAAATTGGACCTCCGGAATGCCTACCACCTCGTTCGGATCCGTGAGGGAGACGAATGGAAAACCGCCTTCAACACCCCCCTGGGCCATTTCGAGTACCTTGTCATGCCATTCGGCCTCACTAATGCCCCTGCAGTGTTCCAAACGTTAATCAATGATGTCCTCCGGGACATGCTCAACAGGTTCGTCTTTGTTTACTTGGATGACATCCTCATCTTTTCCCAGGACGTGGAGGAACACTCACGCCACGTCAGACTGGTGTTGCGCAGGCTCCTGGAAAACAAGCTCTTCGTTAAAGCGGAAAAATGTGAGTTCCATGTGTCCACTGTCAAGTTCCTTGGGTTTATCATTCAGCAGGGCCAGGTGAGGGCGGACCCGGCAAAGATTCAGGCGGTGGTGGAGTGGCCCACGCCCACCACTCGCAAGCAGCTTCAGCGGTTCCTGGGGTTTGCCAATTTCTACAGGCGGTTCATCAGAGACTATAGCAAGGTGGCGGTTCCCCTCACGCAGCTCACGTCCACTGCTGTCTCCTTTTCCTGGACTCCGGCGGCGGACGCTGCTTTTGCCGCCCTGAAGGGGCTATTCACCTCCGCCCCGGTGTTAATTCACCCGGATCCCTCTCGGCAGTTTGGGGTGGAGGTGGATGCCTCTGATTCAGGGGTTGGGGCTGTGCTTTCTCAACGGTCCCTGCAGGATCAGAAGTTGCACCCATGCGCTTTCTTTTCACGGCGCCTTTCGCCTGCAGAGTGCAATTATGATGTGGGTAACCGGGAGCTACTGGCGGTGGTTCTGGCTTTGGAGGAGTGGAGGCACTGGTTGGAGGGAGCAGTGCAACCATTCATAGTTTGGACCGACCACAAAAACCTTTCTTACCTTCGCTCTGCCAAGAGGTTGAACTCACGCCAGGCTCGGTGGGCTCTGTTCTTGGGAAGGTTCAATTTCACCATCACCTACCGTCCTGGTTCCCAAAACACCAAACCAGATGCCCTGTCCCGTCAGTCCACCACGGAGAAGCCCGCCCTCGAGCCTGAGCCCATTCTCTCTCCCTCCCGGGTGGTGGTTGCGGTCTCCTGGGACATTGAGTCTCTCGTCCGAGGGGCCCAGGGTTCGCATCCGGACCCGGGCAATGGTCCCCCTAACCGTCTGTTTGTCCCGGTCCCTGTCCGGTCCCAGGTCTTGCAATGGGGGCATTCCTCCAGATTGGCCTGCCACCCTGGGGTCCACCGCACCCTCACCTTCATTAAGCAGCGGTTCTGGTGGCCGTCTATGTCCCGTGACACCCGGGCCTTCGTGTCCGCCTGCTCCGTCTGTGCCCGTAACAAGGCTTCCCACCAACTCCCAGCCGGTCAGTTGCGCCCTCTGCCGATCCCCCGACGGCCCTGGTCCCACATCGCAGTGGACTTCGTCACTGGCCTGCCCCCTTCTGACGGCAACACCTCCATACTGACAGTCGTGGACCGTTTCTCCAAGGCGGTTCACTTCATTCCCCTCCCCAAGTTGCCTTCTGCCACTGAAACTGCACAGCTTCTGGTCCTCCATGTTTTCCGTCTCCACGGCATCCCCCAGGACATTGTGTCGGATCGGGGGCCGCAGTTTTCATCCCAGGTCTGGAAGGCTTTCTGTCGTGCTCTGGGCGCTACCGCGAGTCTCTCTTCGGGATACCACCCGCAGACCAACGGCCAGACGGAACGGGCGAACCAGGACTTGGAGACGGCGTTGCGCTGCGTCACGGCTCGCCACCCATCCTTCTGGTCCGCACACTTGCCGTGGGTGGAATATGCCCATAACTCTCTGATCAGCTCCGCTACGGGCATGTCCCCCTTCATGGCCTCCTTGGGATACCAACCGCCCCTGTTTCCGGACCAGGAAGAGGACGTGGCAGTGCCGTCGGTGCAGGCTGGTCTTCGTCGGTGCCGGCGGATTTGGAGGGTGGCCCGGTCTGCTCTCCTTCGTGCGGCCGCTCGTACCAAGCGTCTGGCCGACCGGCGCCGGACCCAGGCACCCGCCTATCGTCCTGGCCAGAAAGTGTGGCTCTCGTCGCGGGACTTGCCCCTCCAAATGGTGTCCCGCAAGCTGGGGCCCCGCTTTGTTGGGCCCTATGAGGTGGAGTCGGTTATCAATCCCTCCACGGTCCGGCTCAAGCTTCCACCTGCCTGGAAGGTGCATCCAACCTTCCATGTTTCCCTACTTAAACCGGTGTCCTCCAGTCCCCTGTCCCCTCCTGTTCCGGCCCCACCGCCCCCCCAGGTCGTCGACGGTCACCAGTTCTTCACCATTCGGCGTATTCTCGACAGCCGCCGTAGGGGCCGGGGATTCCAGTACCTCGTCGACTGGGAGGGGTACGGCCCGGAGGAACGGTCCTGGGTTCCACGTCGCTCCTTTTCGGAGGTTTCCCTCATCCGGGACTTCCATCGGGAGCATCCAGACAAGCCTGGTGGGGCGCCTGGAGGCGCCCGTTGGGGGGGGGGTACTGTCACGGCTCGGCCGTGACTTATGTTCCTTTTGGGCTGTTTTCTGTTTGTCTCTGGTGTCCCCGGGTCGTCTTCCCTGTGTGTGTGTGTGTGTGTGTGTGTGTGGGTGTGTTTCGTGGGCGTGGCTTCCGGCAACTGGCAATCATCTCCACACCTGCAACCCATCTCCGGCACCTGACGTCAATCATCTCATCACCTCCTCTCTGTTAAAACACCCTGGCTTCCATCTCTCCAGTTGCCAGATTATTGCTCCATGTTATGTGGATTCCTGTGACCGTGACCAGCCTCCCCGCCACCGTCCACGCCACCTCACCGCTCCGCCTACACCCTCCGCTACCATCTAATAAACTGTTTACCTTTCCCCAACCTTGCCTCTCCGTGCCTGCACTTGGGTCCACCTAAACCAAACCGTAACAAAAATGCAAATGAGTTGGCGTTAAGCCGCCACTGAGACAGCCTTGTTATGTGAGACACATTTAGTAGAGGCTTTCAGGACAATCATTGTGATGTTTCAGAGATTCTGCTGTTCACGTACTGCTGCTGGACACACCCACTGAGTGTTGACCTTGAACTTACTGTGCTGCTCCACACTGAGCTGCTTTACAAAGGAAATTGGCTTAACTCCTGTTGATACTTAAAGGCCCCGGTGTGATGACTCACCCACACATGCAAATGCTACAAACTGGCGAAGGTACGCCAGCTTTAAAGTGTTGCACTGGAACTCTCTCACACCTTCTTTTTTGCTCACTCAAACTTTGCCGGCCCTCCATTCTACCGTTCCCATTGTGTCTCTCTGGTCATGTGACCTTTAGGGCTCCTCGAGGGAGAGTATGGGGGCCGGTGTGAGTGACAAAGACAGATGGAGGAACGATAGAAGGGATAGCTGAGGGGGAAACGGGAGAAACGGAATGATTGTGTGTCAGTGTAAACGTGTTTGTCACTTGAATATTTGTCACATGTATGCCACATGCTCTTATTTGTGTTGTTTTTAGACATCCTGTGTGTGTCGGCTTCCATGTGGCGTGTGTGCGTGTGTGTGTGTGTGTGTGCGTGTGTGTGTGCGTGTGAGTGTGTGTGTGAGTGTGTGTGTGTGTGCAGTACGGCTGTCAGAGTCTCCATGAGAATTTCAAACATCATTTCCTGTCTTAGTCACACACTTCTCTCATTCCCACATGTTCCGACAGACATCTGGACACACACACACACACACACACACACACACACACAATCTCACGCACACACAGAGGAAATAGTTGTTAGGATTCTCATGAAGTCAACACAGCAGTTCTGCTTATCTCCAGAGGGAATCAGTTGTGCGTTTGCCTTGAAGGTCTGACTCTGAACTGTCTGACTCGTATGATCCCAGCAGATATGTGTTCTTGTAGTATGAGGGAACAAATCCAGAGAATTTTCTTTCTCTCTCACCAGGAGTTAGCTGAGAAGATTTACATCAGTTTCTTCTCTGTGCCTTCAGCACAGAGAGCGGCCCACGTTGTGTTGCTTAGCGTAGTTGCCAGTTGCCCAAATAAGGAGAGCTCAGACCACTACAGCAGTGACTGGACACTATGACAGCTTTATGGTGGGTTGTGTATTCATCGACCGCATACCACCAGTGCACGGCCCTGCCATTGGTAATGTAAACATTATATTGGCAGTGAATGTCATTATTATAAATAGTCTGCTGTTTTAAAGAGCAGGCGTAAGCGTGTCTCTTCATATTGTCCCTGCTGCTCTGCTCCGGAGCTCCTCTGAGTTTTCCCAACCTTACCCGGGACCGTCTCTGTACTATATACATCATCTGTGAGTGCAGGCTCTGTGTGCTGTCCTGGAGCTGAAAGGATGGGCTTCATCACACACTGAAGAGTCCCCTCTCTCACTCCCTCACACACTGATGTGGTTGTGAGGACCCGAGTAGACATGAAACATTCGCTATAGTGACTAAGCCTAACCTTCAAACATACGTATACTCCAAGTCTTAACTTTTAAAGAAGCCCAGGCATTTGAAGAAGACACACACACGCACACACACGCACACACACACACACACACACACACACACACACAGTCATTAGATTAGATCTCCGAAGCAGCAGTATCCGGTACATTTATCTGAACCGGGCCAACTCCCAGCCTCATCTCCATATGTCACTATGTGTAGTGTGTGTGTATAAGTGTGTGTGTGTGTGTTTGTGAGAGAGAGAGAGAGAGAGAGAGAGAGAGAGAGAGAGAGAGAGAGATGCAAGAGGAACACTTTATTGGAGCTCATACAGAACAAGAAATAGACTGAATCCAATTTTGGCAATCTCACACTCACGCACACACACACACACACGCACATGCGCGTGCGCACACACACACACACACACAACCTCCAATTTTGCACCATGTGTCATGCACTCACTGTAGGAAGTACAGTTTCCATGCGACTATCAATCATTACATCCCTACACGTTAGGGACTGTGGTTTCCTCTGTGTGTGTGTCATGTCAGTATGGAACAAAGTTGTATTACTAATTTCTTGTGGTGATTCCTGAAGCTCACGATAGAAAAACACACTTCGATGGAGCCACACAGTGAATCCATGTGGTCACACACCAGCAGGAAGCTTCACCTTCACAAGATGAAGAGGATGAAGAATAGACGATGACTTTGGCAAACGTAACACTATTCGACACCAGCTTTGACGGAGTAACTGGAGCGTAAGGTTCCCCAGACCAAATAATAAGCACATCAGAGGTCACTATTGTTGCTCCACACAGGGTGGATGTTCCAGTCCTGAGTTTATAGTTTATAAAATCATAACCCGATCTTTTCCTTACATGAGTCAGCTTTATCCGCTTCAGTGTGTGGAGCAGTTCTCCTTTAGCAGCCACGCTATGATTAAACAATCGCTGTTCAATTGTGCTCAAACAGTTATTGTCTGATTAATTGGAGTATTTTGTTTACAGTCAGCAGTTAATTGAAGAGATAATTGAGTAATAATGTAAACACTCATTAGTCCTATCAAGTGCTACTGCAAATACTACTACCACTGCCATTATATCAAGTCCACCACTGTATGTATGTATGTATGTATGTATGTATGTATGTATGTATGTATGTATGTATGTATGTATGTATGTATGTTATGTATGTTATGTTATGTTATGTATGTATGTATGTTATGTATGTTATGTGTGTGTGTGTGTATGTGTGTATGTGTGTATGTGTGTATGTATGTATGTATGTATGTATGTATGTATGTATGTATGTATGTATGTATGTATGTATGTATGTATGTATGTATGTATGTATGTATGTATGTATGTATGTATGTATGTTATGTATGTTATGTTATGTTATGTATGTATGTTATGTATGTTATGTTATGTGTGTGTGTATGTATGTGTGTGTGTGTGTGTGTATGTATGTATGTATGTATGTTATGTATGTATGTATGTATGTATGTATGTATGTATGTATGTATGTATGTATGTATGTATGTATGTATGTATGTATGTATGTATGTATGTATGTTATGTTATGTATGTATGTATGTATGTATGTTATGTATGTTATGTTATGTTATGTTATGTATGTATGTATGTATGTTATGTATGTTATGTGTGTGTGTATGTATGTATGTGTGTGTGTGTGTGTGTGTGTGTATGTGTGTGTGTGTGTGTGTATGTATGTATGTATGTATGTATGTATGTATGTATGTATGTATGTATGTATGTATGTATGTATGTATGTATGTATGTATGTATGTATGTATGTATGTATGTATGTATGTATGTATGTATGTATGTATGTATGTATGTATGTATGTATGTATGAATGGATGAATGGATGGACAGAATGGTCTCTGGTGATGTCCGAGGTTGGATCCCATTTTTCCAACTGCCAAATGACATGCCGAGGATTGTGGGAATCCATCACATTCCACCGGCCTCTGTCCCTCCTCTCTCTCTCTCTCTCTCTCTCTCTCTCTCTCTCTCTCTCTCTCTCTCTCTCTCTCTCTCTCTCTCTCTCTCTCTCTCTCTCTCTCTCTCTCTCTCTCTCTCTCTCTCTCTCTCTCTCTCTCTCTCTCTCTCTCCACTCTCCCGATCCAAAGATAGATGGATCACAGTCTGTACTGGAACAGCTGTCACGCCACTGTCTCTCTCTCTCTCTCTCTCTCTCTCTCTCTCTCTCTATTTCGCACTTAATGGTTTTATATATAGACACGAAGCAGATTACTTGTGATGTAACATCCACTAAGCGGGTGTCGAGAGGCCAGGAGGTTGGACGAAAGTCAAAAAGTCAACAACACTAAACATCAACACCGGGGCTGCGTACTCACAGCCTCCTTTCAAAATCCTGTAATTCTTTTAGAGCAGACTTGATTGAACTATGTAAGCTGTTCACTCATGTCACACAGTATTTTACTTTCAGACACACACGGAATATGAAAAGCACAAATCATAACTTGTGGGCCAGACAGCAGCTACATCCATGATATTGACACACCGTTTGTACCGACCATCCCCAAAGACCTGGTCTAAGCTCACAGGAGATTCCACTCTTCCATTAAATCGTATATATAAATATATATATACCGTAATTTCCGCCATATAAGCCGCTACTTTTTTTCACACACTTTGAGACTGCGGCTTTTACAACGATGCGGCTAATTGATGGATAAATGTGTTGGCGGCGGGGCGCTAACTAGCTTCCGGCGGCGGGAAGCTAACTAGCTTCCGGCGGCGAGCCGCTAACTAGCTTCCGGCGGCGGGAAGCACATTTAAACTCATCATATCAGACCAATGAAATTGCCGAACAGGTAACAGTGGACCAATGAAACTGTTTCGGCAAACTAACTCACACAATCCATTTTGCGCTTCGTGCGCGCACCGTAATCATGGAAAAGAAACGAAGAAATGCATATGATGCAGCTTTCAAGTTAAAAGCGATCCGTCTGGCTGTCGAAGAAGGAAATAGAGCTGCTGCACGTACGCTCGACATCAATGAATCGATGGTGAGACGCTGGAGACGGCAGCATGAAGAACTGACTCGTTGCAAAAAGACGACAAAAGCGCAAACGAAAGAGAGACCGAGTGCAACGAAGCAATTCTGAGGCTGTTTAATTCCGACACTGAAGAAGAGGACTTCAATGGTTTTAGTGCACAGGAGGACGATGGCGATAGCGATCAATGACTTTTGCTGGTAGGTTCCTATATTTTCGCCGAGAAAATGTGTGACGTAGTAATTACAGGCTGTTCGATTCCGATACTGAAGAAGATAACTTTAGTACTGTTCTGAAAAAAAGCATTTGCGGTATGTATGTTGTTGTGGATGTTACCGGCATTTATTTAATAAAAAGTAAAAAAAAAACTTTCCTGTAACGTCTTGCCACGTTAGTTTCAACGCGGACACTTGCGGCTTATAGACAAGTGCGGTTTATGTATGTACAATTTCTTTCTTTTTTTTTAAATTAGCTGGTGCGGCCTATATATAGGTGCGCTCTATAGTCCGGAATTTACGGTATATAAAAATAACACGGACAAAAAGTGAATTGGCGATTTATCAAACCTATACCTATATTGCTTGTTTGCTCATATGTATCTTCAGCGTCATCAGACAGAAAAGATTTAAAAAAAAAAAACTGTCTTATCTGTCTGCACATCTAGAAGCTGATTCAGCAGGCGGTCGATAATTCTACAGGGAGCTTCTCTTAGTAAGCACATTTCATAGCTCATTAAAAAAAAACAATTTAGTCACCTCCAAGGTTGACTGCAGGACCTCGGACGCTTTCCAGTGTCAGTGGAGCCCACGGCCCCCCAACATGCAGCATGCGGGGCCGAGCCGCTGTGGTGCTGAGGTGAATAAAACAACAGATCCAAGGAGGGTCTCTGTCAGATTCAGCATCTGTATAAATGGTTATATTATTACTGTACTTCACAATACACTGGCCTCCACGCCAAAAACCTTCAGCCACAAATTACATTTTAAAACAACAAAGGCTGCTGAGCTTGCTTTTCTTCTCTTTTCTTTTTTTTTATGGACGAAGTGGTGCAATAAATTAATTGTGTGTGTGTGTGTGTGTGTGTGTGTGTGTCTGTCTGTGTGTGTGTCTGTGTCTGTGTGTGTCAGAGCAAGAAGGTCAGAGCCAACCGAAGCCTTTCTCGGGTTTGCATGCTTCCTCCTACACCAAGAGACATGAATGTTTCAGGAGGGGTTTGAAGTCCTTCTGTCGGCGCTCCGGGGGAAAGTCCGGACTCGTCCGGCTCTGCGCTGTTGCTGCCCACAACTCTAACGGAACGAGTTCAAATCTCCAGGAAACACTTTTTTAATGCTCGGACATTTTAGGAAATATCTTTGATCGCTTGCTTTGGTGTTGGATACAGAATTAATTTAATTTGTATCTCTGTACGTTCAGAGAGAGATGTGTTTAGCCTAGCTTAGCTCAGGCAGGGACCTGGAGATACTGCGAGCTGATTGAATAGAAGTTTTTTTTTTAAAAGGACCCTATTTTTACTTTATTTATTACATCAGTAAACAATGTGAACATGAGTTTCAGGTCTTCTTCAATACAGGATGAGGTTCATTCAGTAAGTTATGGTCCCATTGAGTGTAAAACAGACCATAGAGCAGGGAGTTCATGAGGGGCGTGGCTACCTTGTGATGGACAGGTTGCTATCGCCAGTGAAATGAGTAAATAAAAAGATAAATCATTGCATCATATAATCGATTTCAATCCCTTCTATTATTCAGAAAAAAGTAAAACACACAACATGTCCTTTTGTTCTTACTTTAGTCAAAACTCAGTTTGATCCCCAGAAAGTAGAACACACACACACACACACACACATACATACATAGCTGTTGTGTTTACGTAACCCCCCCTCCCCACCACCACCTTGTAGATTGTATCAGAGAGCTGCTTTACATGCAGCCAGTAAAGTGTGTGTGTGTGTGTGTGTGTGTGTGTGTGTGTGTG
Organism: Cottus gobio; assembly: GCA_023566465.1. Classification (NCBI taxonomy): domain Eukaryota; kingdom Metazoa; phylum Chordata; class Actinopteri; order Perciformes; family Cottidae; genus Cottus; species Cottus gobio. The sequence goes on from CM042215.1 coordinate 19,308,201, forward strand.
TGTGCAGACCGACTGCATAACAGGAGGAACAAGACTGGCTGTTGAACGCAATCAAACCCACAAACCACGCACAGTGTACATGAAAGAGATCTATTTGATGACAAACTGCCTCTTGTTGAAAGATATTACTGTTTGCCCTGTGGCCAGTGTGTGTGTGTGTGTGTGTGTGTGTGTTTGTTTGTTGGGTGTTTTGGTGTGTGTGAGTGAAGGAACAGACAAAAACAACTTTGCTCTTTCTGCTTCTGGAGGTTTCTTCTCTCTTGATTCCATACTCTCTCTGTCTCTCTCACACACACACACACACACACACACACACACACACACACACACACACACACACACACACTCACACATTCATGATTCACCACACACACACACACACACACACAGGATTTCATGCATGCACTCTGTCAGCTCAGCAGCACCCTGGCTGAATGCTAATTACATCCTATAGCTTTGTTGCTGGGTGAAACCACAGCTTTAATGGTGCTGAATTCCTCCATGTTCCCTTTTAACACGAAAGAACAATACAGCATCTATTAGGAGTCGGAGGAGAGGAGGAGAAGAGGAGGATGGGAGGACAGAAGGACAGGAGGAGAGGAGGAGAGAAAGACATGAAGAGAAGAGGAGGGGAGGAGAGGAGAGGAGGAGGGGGGGACAAGAGGAGATGAGGAGAGGAGGAGGGGAGTACAGAAGGAGAGAAGGAGGGGGGACAAGAGGAGAGGGGAAGAGGAGAGGAGTTGAAGAGCTAAACCTGCACTGCTGAAAGCATCCAGCTAATAAATAAATATTCTTTCATTTATTGATGCACCGATTAAAATTTGACACAGCGTTAATCAATCACCTTTTCTGCACACACACACACACACACACACACACACACACACACACACACTAAGAAGTCCTCTGCCTTCTAATACACAACATGTCGAGCCGCACTGTTAATCTGCTTGACAGAAAGAGATGGAGCAAATTTATTGAATTGTTTCAATAGATGAAAAAACTCATCATTTTCACAAATAAAAGTAAATAAATTTGTCAGTCGCTACGCAACACCTTAAAGTTGCTATATTGGTCGTTTTAGAGTGTCGTGTTGATGGATGCTGTTTTCTTCACGGTATGAAGAGAAGGAACTGCTTATCACAGAAGACTCCAGCACCATCTTGGTAAACCAATAAATAAATAAGTAAATCCTCAGGAAAACATCCTGGCTGAGGTTTTGAAGTCTTTAAATTAGAAGTCGGAGGTGGAGTGCGACAGTTTGATCTCACGTGCTTTATCCCGTACGGCACACTGATTGGTTCTATAGCTGGCAAAGTGCTGCACTCTGCATTTGTAATGCTATGTGAGGGAGGGGTGTGCTTCTGACCAGCAAGTGGAAAAAGGCCGTCATGGACTTGGCTGATGACGGAGAGGAGCAACATGGCATTTTAATGCGAATCAGAAGTCCGTGACCTAAATGAAAACAGGTACACGGTTATCAGAAGATCTGTGACGCTGGAGGATCAGACGGGGAAGTGGTGAAGCGGAAGAATTAACACAGAAAAGAGAAAAGAGACATGTAGCATTGTAATATACTTTCCAAGGGAAGAAATATAACTATAATGGAAGTACTGAAACAATGAATGATTGAGAGAAATACAGGAGCAGTACAGAGAGAATAAGAAACACGCATAAAAAAAAGCATGAATTGGGGTGAGGTGGAGCTCAGGGAGCCGTTAGGGATAAGGAAGTGGGCAGCACAGAGGGGCATTGTGGGATTCAGCTGCACACTGGCACCGGCTCACACACACACACACACACACACAGTATTGAAAGAAGAGACACATGCAGACAGCCATTCACATGTCATATCAGTTGGTAGTATTAATTATGCTGATTCACAATGAGATAAATATTCCGTTTGCCGTGTGGAAAGTCAAGTAATCATTGGCTAACTACAGCACCTTTTAAAAAATCAATAAGAGTTGACTTTCTAAAATGTAGTTAGCAAACTGTAAAGTCGTGTCGGCACAGACAAGTCATGCTGTGCTTTGAACCGAGCGACCTTTTCACCTGGTTTCCATGTAATGAAATGAGAGGCGGGTCATGTGACCAGAGCCGGGCTCCAGCAGGACAATGTGTTTGTTCTGACGGGTCTAGTCGTCACCATACAAGTAAAATACATCAGCGCAGAGCGGTTAAATCGTCAGACAATAAAGACCTCTTTGAAACCAGTGTCGAGGTTAACGAGGTCTGAGCACATTTATGAGCGACGATTGATTTAACGCAGGCGTTTGCCTCTAAAACGAGATGCGTCCATTTACTGAGCTCCCATTGGGAATCATCGACGATTCATTTCATCTACCCTAATACAGCCTTTTAGAATAAAAGCCCTCACAGCCCCTCCCATTGGAGACAAAGCAATCATTAAGGGACTCCAAATGACATTTAGTAACAAACGGCTTCTTTTATCTGGACTTTTTTTGTTTCAAATCATTTTTACATTTTTTTTTTGGTCATTTTAAATGTCTTTTCAGTGTCTGAGTCACCTGATGCATTGAGACTCATACAAAAACATACTTTTAGTCAAATGTTAGTGGTCTGACTGCTAATTGTAGTGCGCGCCTCTCAGCCTTAATTTAAATGGCGTGATGTCTGAACTGTATTTGCACCCAGCACTAATAACGCTGTCATGGGAAAACACAACTCTTCACTGCTCGGCTTGTACTTCAGCATAAGAGCGACGTCACCATTTACCGGCGCGAGTTTGTCTTTGCAGCATAACTCAGAACCGGCCTTCATTGTGGCCCAGAATATGAGCGTCTATGCTGTTTACATAACTGCCCAGCTCGTAAAAGTCTGCGGGTGATATATCTAGCATAAAAAGCCCATAATGCGTCCACTGCCGGTCTTAAGACTATAACGCGGAACTGAAGGAACATGGTGGATTAATATCGGCTCTCAGGGAGTGCTTTGACTTCATCTATTCGTCATGAGGACGTTAGACCTGGATCTGGGCCAATGAGCGTGCTTCTCACTGCATGTACCGTCTAACGGATTAAACCAACGAAGAAGCTTTAAGCAAGGTGTTTGTCTTGCCTCATAATACAGTCATTTAATAGTATTATAACATAATAACCGCATGTGCTCTGCTCCACCATAATGCAGCTACCACATGGCAGTTTCTTTACTGTTGTGCTGTTTTCATATCAGAGTTGACTTTTGTCCTAGTTTGACTCTTTGACATTATAAACTTTTAATGAATGAATCCCCTCAGGGGGGAAACGATCTGACTTTCATAAGCTCACTTTACGTATAAAAGATCAGTTCCTGCCAGAATGGCGATAATTATCTTTTTGGCTTTATTTGATTAAAAGACACAAAAAAAAAAAAAAAAAATGTTCCTGCCGATGAAGATAACACACTTTGTAAACTCAGCGGAAAAACCAACCCCAGCACTGAGCTGGTCCTGTTGGCACTGGCAGCGCTCCTAGAATGAACCACTGGCTTGGAAATAAAAAGAGATGGAGCCACACTTTATTTTCTCTACCTGAACAGAGATTAGTAACATAAAAGATAATCCTCTGAGCAATATCCCGTGATGACAGTTTCAAGGTGGCTCTGGCAAATCAAGATGTGGTTACAGAAATGACTCACAGCACCGTGTGTACTTTATTTTGGGGGAAAATATGAGTCATATGTTTTAGAAGTCTTCTCTTATTAATTAAATTAAATGTTTTTTTGTGAATAGTGTGCGTTTTATTTCTTATTTTTGTGATTTGTGTTTTCTATACGTCTATTCCTTTAATCAACACCAGTTTTGCCTTTCGGCAAACAATAAAAGTTGCGTTACTTCAACATTCCAGCTTACCGCGTACCTGTAAAAAACATACAAAGGAATATTTGGAGCCAAATGCATATTCTCTCGCTTAATTCCTATTTGCTCAGTATTTAAAGCCTTCAGCCGGACATTCATTCCTTCATCCACGCTATTGGCACAGCTAAATTCCATCCCTCCCTCCTTCTTCGTCCTCTCAGGTGGCGAAGGACGTGTCCATCCGTCTCCACAGCCAGCTGGACAGCGTGGAAAAGAAGAGGAGTCGCCTGGAGCAGGAGAACGAGGAGCTGAGGGTGCGCCTGCAGGACCTGGAGGTCGCCAAACAGGTCCTGCAGCAGGAGATTGACAAGGTAGGATGTGAGTCTCATAACGGGGAGGAGAGAGGCCCCAGCAGGGCTGCTAATAGATATGGACATTGTTTGACGGAGCTGGAAGGCTTCCTCTCTTGATGCAGAGGTACACTTACTATTATCTTACTATTATATTTCTTTCTGTGTGCCAGAAAAGCTGTACCATTCCGCTCAACAGCGTTAAGTTGTGTCCCTTGAGCAGCATCCATTTCACTGCTGTGTTGTTGAGTAAACTCTCTTTTTATGGATGAGATTATGGTCTAAATTCAGATTAAAGTGTCTCTTTGAGTTTGGCCCCAATGTGGAAATTTCAGCCCAACATTGAGGTTGAGGCAGATCCTTATTTAGACTGTCGGCCTCTTGGCTTTTGAAGAAAACAATGTTTACTGTTTGCCCGCGGGCCTCAGGAGAGCCCGTCTCTCCGCTCGCATCGAGTGTTGACTTCAATTCTGCCACTCGGCTGCCACTCCAGGGACATTTTGTTTGGAGTGGAGCCAATAAAGCACTACAATGAAAAGAGAGAATGCGACTTGAGAATAAACAAAAACGAGGTTGGCATCGCACTCCTTCCAAAGGAAAATAAATAAATGTAAAGTGGTGGTGCGCCTGAGTTGAGCCTGAGTGACCTCTCTGCTGCCTCCCTCTGGAGCGGTCCAATCTGAGTGAGGCTCTCTCTCTCTCTCTCTCTCTCTCTCTGCTCATGGTCTGATTGGCTGATGCTCATGGTCTTGGCCCAGGACCAGGTCCCTGATGTGGGTCAGGGTTGGATGGATGGGTTGGCTCTCTTGGCAGGAGATCTGGGTCCGTCTGCCCCGGTCTGGCTGGACTGTGTGTTCTCTCCATACAATTGTGTTCTGTTTGTGGATGGCCGGGAAGATGGCTGAGAGGGACACTCAATGTAAAGTAACTGCTTACTCTGGTGCCTTCCTCATTCACTGATGACTGTAAGACAGAGTGCAAGGGATATTGGTGCAAAATTAAGTCCACATTGAATATTCATTCCAGCCATCACCTCCAGTCCTGAGCGTTGGATTACAGTCAGAATTCACATCTTCCTTCCACCACGCCGTATTGATTGTTTTATCTCATGCTCATTGCAATTAATCTCTTTGAATGAGGGTTTAATAATGTTGTTAGTGGTTAAAATGATCCACCTAGTATTGGCAAGTTCATTTTTTTAATGTGTTTTGTTAATGTACCCACCTTATGTTCCTATTTCCAATTTTCTTTTTTATGAAATCCTCAATGAAACCCTGCAGCCTCATGGATACTTTGACAATACTGTTGCGGATGTTGATGGTTTCCCTCAATTCAATATGGCAGATGGATGTCCTTGATTACTACTGTTATCAGCCGCCGGTGCAATGGAGAAGAAGCCGGTAGTGAATTGAAAACACGTTGCAGTTGGGATTTAAACTGCTGGATGGTTTTATTTGGACAAAGCGTTAGACGCTGCTTGCTGTCTGCAGTGGATGAACAGAATTATAAACTCGGCGCTTTGATGCGTCTCAACACAATGCTCCTTGGGAGTTGTAGCTGACTTCTCTCCTGAGGTTTTTATGTACACAGGCTTGCTTTCACCTTTTCTATTCGAAGAACCACGAAGTGTCTCCTCTGCCGATTCAGCGCTTATCCAAGCGGCAATCTCATAAGCCCTGTTCTGGGGTCTGCTGTGATGCGTTCCGCCAGTGAAGGGGATCCTTGTCACAGCCGATACGGCTGAGGGAAGTGTGTTTGTGTGTGTGTGCTCATCCACACATGAACGCCTCACCTTTGATCATTCGAGAGGCCAGAAAAACAAGAACTAGGCCTTTGGGTGGAGACAGAAGAACCCGCAGACGATGAAGGCGGTGGTGATTCACAGGTGTAGAGGAGGGTGTGCATTATTGATCGTGTCCTGGCGGCTGCAGGCCTCCCCGTCCTCCCCTGATATCGATGTTGTTTACAAAGCAGAGCTATGCAGCGTTCGTCTAGACCTTTATTCTGCAGGCCGTCAATGTTTTTCTGGGAACTGGAGAGGGATTAGTTTCTGCAAACGCAACAATCCCAATGCTTCGTGCACAAAGCTAAAAGAATAAGAAGACGCCTTGTGTAAATATGCGTGGGACCGTGCACCTAGTGGCACAGATTTAAAACAGAAATATGCATTTTTCTAAATGGTGTTTATGAAGTGATCAACAAAGAATCGGTTTCAGCGAGGGGTTGTCACATTTGTGTACATAGGAGGCGCAATGGGAGCATTACATCAAGATGCGTTCAGGCACAGCATTAGGAGTAGGTCATCTGCATTTTCAAACTGCGGCCAGAGTCAAACCCTAGATCATTGTAGTTATAGGTGTAAACGGTAGAACATACACTTAAAAGTGTTTTGGGTTTTGTTTACGTTCGTCCACCTTCAGGTTATTGTCTCAGACTGGATTGTTGTTTATGTTGCAGGTCTGCATTGTTTGCTATCTGTATGCTAGTATATTAGCTCATTGTCTGCTAGAGTCTCTGCATAATTAGCACACTGTGACCAACACACACAAACACACACACCAACACACAGACACACACAGACACACACACACCAACACACGCACACACATCTGTATTGTTTACCTTCGTGTGGTAAAGAGACAATCAATGCAATTAAATAGAACGAGGGGAAGGGAGGTGTTCCCTCTCCCTAATTTTCTCTGTCCTATTCTCATTTGCTTCCCCGGTCATCCCTCCCTCACAGACCACGTCCTGCTTCCCTCCCTCCCTCCCTCCCTCTCTCCCTCAATCTATCTCTCTCTCCCTATTTATTATCACCTTCTCTCCTGCTGCTCCCACAGAGACCCAGAGGAATGCTGATGCAGGGGTTTCTTTATCCCGTCTCCCTCCTCTCTTTTAAAATCTCCTCTGCCGGTCTCCTCCTCCTCCTGTCCTCCCCCTTCTCATCGCCCTCTCCCTCTCCCTCCCCCACACCAACTCACGCTCTCCCTCTCTCACTCACACCTCTCTGATTTTTGTCATCTCTCTCTCTCTCTCTCTCTCTCTCTCTCTCCTCTTCCAGTCCTTTCCCAAAACCATCGACCCATTCATTCCAGCTGTTTGACCTTTGAAGGAGGTCAGATTTGATGGAGGGGGTGAACGGGTGAGAGTTACAGAGGGATAGAAATGGTCTCTGTAGAAATAGATGGGAGAGGTTTTGCCATGTGAAGGTGAGGCTAGAGGGGAGGATTGATCGAAGGGACGGCTGGGTGAGACAATGAAGGAGAGTTTGATGTGTAGGGGATTTGAAGGATGAAATCGAGGTTGAAGTTACATTTCAGCAGCCTGCTATAAAAAAGGAGAAACAATTGCAGGCAAAACATAAAAAACATTGTACCAGGCGCAATATATATGTGTTGCCGCATATTTAGTGTCTTTCTGTTTGAATCAGGCTTGACTGCTGTTTGAAATGTGTCTCATGTGTGAGTGAGTGAATGTGAATGTTTTACCAACATTCTACAATACAAAGACTGCAATAACGTAATTTAACCTCTAGGCCCTCGAAGTCTCTTTTCTAAATCAGCTACTATTTTGATTTGCTGCATTCGGGGAACACAGTGCGAAAGTATGAAGATGCACTATTTTTCATGTGGAATGTAGGAGTTCACTGTGTAAGTTCACAAATGTATATATTATACATTTTATCAGCATTAAGTGATCTGTTGCTTTTCTTTAGGCTCTGAAGATGGCACCTCGGTATTGTAGATTCAGCAGTTCAGTGCATGCCTTTTTTAAAGAGCTTCTGCTTCCTTCTCAGTCTTTTATACTTGTCATGATGCCCTCATCCCTTCTGGCTTGAGCCTGCAAGCTCAACAATTAGACAACAACATGTCATACTTCTGGTTACCAGAACAGTCCGACATTGATTCCCATCACTGCTCACGCTTTGTACGGCGAGCTGAGGCTCGTATGGACTCCAGAGGAGCTCGTACTCCAGCTGTGGCCTCGCATGCCTCAAGGTGACCAAACACAAAGGAGCAATCGAGAGATGGAGAGGGTTAATAAAAGAAGGTAGACAGGATGTGAAATGGAGGGATTGGTAGAGCTTGAAGTATTCCAGTTATTGAGAGACAGAATAGGAGCAATTAAGAGAGAACAAAGAAGAAAATGATAGGTCTGGTAGGACTGAGAGAGAGAGAGGGAGAGAGGGGGTAGTGGAGAGAGAGAGACTGTACCATGTGGAGTCTTTGTAGCAGGGCTGGCAGTCGAGGAGATAATGGCCTTAATTGAAAAAATAAAACAGGGCGAAGGGGAAAATGCAGCATGTCACTCACTGATTGTCTTTTCTCATTCTGTAACTCTTTTTTTGCTTTTTTCTAATTTCTTCTATATTTTTCAGCCTCTTTCCTTTGTTTCTCTCTGCGTGTGTTTAATTCCCATGTTTCTCCGGAAGGTCATTCATTCCAGGGGTTTTCTTTCTCTTTTTTTCTCTCTCTCTCTCTGTGTGTGTGTGTGTGTGTGTGTGTGTGATGGCATGGTGATTTAGAGTTAGGATGATAAGGTCACTCTGTCTGCTTGGGCAAATATATATAAAGTGGACATGTTTATGCTCTGTTTCTCTCTGTTCACGCAATCTTCCCATAATGCACCTGCTGTTTCAGGAACACGCTTGACTCTGTGTCTTTGTCAGAAACAGGGATTTCTTAAGAGTGCTGAATGTGGTGCGGCCAACCCGCTCGCCGGACATGATGGTTAATGTTGGACGATCCACACACCGTCCAAAGAAACTCGCATATCTCCATAAGTTAGCATTTTGAATTCTCTAGATGCCCTGAAGAATAAGTGCCTCGTGGGCTTCACAGGACAGCAGGGATGTGCGATGGTCCACAGAGGACACATTCTTTATTCTGAGGCGTCTGCGCCGGGTGACAACTTGAATAAATGGGTGCCATGTTGTTTTAAATTGTATTGATGTGCAAACTCTCCACCACCTCAGCCGCGTACAAGCATTTCTTCAAGTCCACAGCGGATCCACTGGCGGTTGCCTTATTTGAAAATGTGCGTAATAAAACAGGCGGGTGGAAAAAAGCAGTGATGATTCTTCATCTGAAATGTGTTTCTCTGTAGTGCCCTCGAAAAGTCCCACAGAAAAAAGTATTCACTAGAGTGTACGCTACTCTTTGCTAAAGGCTGGAGGGTACATGGCCTTTTCCATACTCTCTCTCTCTCTCTCTCTCTCTCTCGTATTCCCCAGTTACTGTTGAAGGAAACGGTTCCCTGTTATTTCTGACTTTCAGGAAGTGCTGCCTATTGTTTGTTGCGAGTTGTGAAGCAAGGGTAGCCGGAGACTTTGCTGTGTGTGTGTGTGTGTGTGTGTGTGTGTGTGTGTGTGTGTGTTAATGTCTTTGCCTATATTGAGCGTTCACAGTGATTCCCACATGCATGTCTGCATGCAGGTAATTTATGGACAGGCAAGTATGATGTCCTTCAGCAGCAGAGGAGAGGAGAGGAGAGGAGAGGAGAGAGGGAGAGAGAGAGAGAGAGAGAGAGAGAGAGAGAGAGAGAGAGAGAGAGAGAGAGAGAGAGAGAGAGAGAGAGAGCAGGAATGATTCGGGTTAATGGAAGGTCAGTTAAGCTGTAAAGTTGGTGTGACAACTTGAGGGTAAAACCGGGGTATTTGTATTTAAGGCCTCAATTAACCCGTCGAACTCGTGGCTGCTTTAACTCGGTTTTTCACTCCCCTTGTTTGCAAGCTCAGCATATTCACAGAGTGGGTTTGGCTGCCCACAGTACACCAGTCTGATTCAAAGGGTGCAGAATCCAATCAAAGAAAATGGTTGCATTTACCGATTATTTTCATTATTGATTAATTTGTCAATGAGTTATTCACAATAGTGAACAAACTGCCATTTACGTTGTCTCTAAGGGGATGTGATGTCATGTGTTGTCTTGTTTCTGCTCAAATAATTATAGAAACAAGTCATCAATTAGCAATATAGCTGCAGATAAATTTTCTTCCTGCCCATAAGACAATGCGTTTCTTATACTTCCTATTCATGTATTTATAAGTGTAATGCACAAATGGAGCTCCAGAAAAAATGACAGAAGTGCTAAAAAAAACAAAGCTATAATGCTGTCCTGCCAGCCTTAGATCTTAAATTTTTCTTATTTAGCATGAGTCAACCTGAAACACGGACAGATGTGCGAATATAACAGGAGTAAAATAAAACAGCCACAGATGCCGCTGCCGGTGGTGATGCTGTACAAACCTGACTTATCACAGTGATGCAATTCAGCCAAACCGTCCAGGATCAAACTTTCATTGGCCGAGTCCCATTTCCCCCACTCATATCTACTTTTCCGCAGCACGCAGGTAATGCCGTGTTATTTCCCCCGCGGCCCATATATGTTGTCTGTCGGGACACGAGTGTCCTTAATTGGGTCAGAGCGCCACAGCAGCCCGTTTTAAACTAAGTTTTATCTGGGTCAGAGTGATGGATTAGAGAAGATGGTCTGAGAAGAACCGAGTGGGGAAAGCAGGCCCACGTGTGTGTGTGTGTGTGTGTGTGTGTGTGTGTGTGTGTGTGTGTCAGAGAGATGAAGAAAAGTTAGGTTTCATTACAGCTGCCATAATCAGAAAAGTCCATGGTGTAATGGATTTTTCATAGCACATGTAACAAACACAGATATGGAGGAGAGGAGAGAGATAGGATGAGAGAGAAAGAGAGAGAGAGTTAGAAAAAGAGTGAGAGAGAAAGAGAGTTACAAAGACAGAATAGATTCTATACAGTCAAAGGAAAAGACAGTAGAGATTGATAGAGGGAGAAATGATGAAAGAAAAAAAGAATGTTTGGCGAGATGATAAGCTGAGAGACGGAGCAGGAGAGAGATGGAGAGTGATACGGAGAGAAAACAATAGACACGGGGAAGACAAAGATGAGTGGCAGATGAGGAATGGAAAGAGATAAAGAGAAGGAATAGATTCAGAGTGAGTGATAGAAAGCGAATACAGTGTATATCAAAAGAAGATGGGCAGCAGGATGGGGATGAAAAAGCGGAGAACGAGATATAGGAGGTGTAGAGGGGGAGTAAAACCAAACAAAAGAATGCGGAAGAAGAGACAAATGTCAAGAGAGAGAAAGAAAGAAGAGAGGGGCTCAGGGGAAGACAGGGAATTTTGCCAGTAGCATTTCTGGGTTGATGGGAGCCTCAATTGTGCACACACACACACACACACACACACACACACACACACAGAGAGAGAGAGGCTGAGGGAAACCAGTGCAAGGACAAAACAAAGAATATTACATCATCTGCGACTCCTTTTGTGTCAAACTAAGCTCGACTCAGCTCAACGGAGACGTACCCTGAGAGGTATTCACGTGTTTTGTCCTCCTCACTAACGAGGGAAGACCAGGTGTTGGGAACACCTCTCACATCGAAACAATGCAGTCCGACACCTCCACTAACTAGACCCTCCGAAATGCCTGCACCTCGTTTCACCTTGATTGGAGGTGAAAGGTGACTTTTGTACAGGATACCTCCAGTAATGAGCTTGCAACTGAGGGTGTATCGCATCTTTACCATGGACACGTATCTCTGCCTCACGAACAAACTCCCAAAGTATTAGAATGAATGTAGAATGTAGGTGCACCCTCTAGATCTTGCTTATCAACCCTGCTGGTGTTTTATGTGGTGCGGGGCGAGAAGCAGAACTGATGGAAAGAGGGAACGTTGGACTTGCCGTTCGTCGGGAAGACACGTCTCTAAAACGAATGTTTTGAGGAGGCTGCAGACATGATAGGGTTGGCTAATACGAGCACTGATCCAATATCCAATAGAAGTGTGCCTTGCCTACTTTGTATGTAAGAACATGGTAGAAGCAGTTCCCCGGGTGAGGTCATGGAAACATTGCCACCGTGGATCAGAGACGGGAAGTGAAAGCCTCTGATTTCAAGGTCGCACCCTTTGTGTGATTCCCAAACACCACACACAACCTCCTTTTCTGCAGCACGGTCTCAACCAACATAGAGCTCAGGCAGGAATCAGTACTGCTGCCTGGTTCAAAACAGGAGAGAAAAAGAAACATATTTAACTTCTCAAATATATCTGCTGTTCTCCGGCGAGCCCGGAGGAGGAGCCGAGCTAAGGCCACGCCTCTCTGACATGAGGATGCTGAGCTGATGAGCGCTGCTTGTGTTTGCCTCCGCCTCCCGCTCCCTCTCCTCACCGCACATATTTGTGTTCATACTTTTGACGGTTGAGCATCCTTTTCGGGGGCCCGGAGGCGGCGCAGAGGTAATTTCATGCCTCAGTAGCTGGAACACGCGTGTGTCTGAGTGTCCCCACGCACTGAAGGGCCTTGAACTACTCAAGTCACTGATGGAGACACCGTGAGGTGACAGGGGAGTAATACACCTGTGAAAACACACCAGGGAAGGGGAAGATGAGAGGATGAGAGGGTACAAGGAAGGAGGGAGGGAAGGATGTGTTGAGGGAGGGATGAAGACACCATTGTGTTGTCCGCCCGATAGTCCAAAACCCAGAGACGTTCAATTTACAATCATATAATAGAGAGTAAAGTCTGGGTGATAAGCAAATCTTCACTTTCCAGAAGCTTGAACCAAAGAGCTGCTGGCATTTTTTATTAATAAATAAATGAATGCACCGAAGGAATGGAAGAGTGTGCCGATAGCTTGATAGTTTAAAAAAAAGAGAAGCGGGTAAGGATGATCCAAGATGATCCAAGTCTTAAAAAGCAGTTTTTCAGACCTGTACTTTTGATTTCTGCCGTTGTAAAAGACCTGATTAATGCTCCCCTTTGACTGCCAGACTTTATTTGAGTGCTTCTGCATTACCAGAGAATGAGTCAGAAAGGATGCTGCAAGGCTCTGATCTGGCGTGGAGCTCACCTCTCTGAGTGGTTAGGAGCCGGTTTGGAAACGCTTTGCTGAAACACTCACAGAGTCCTCGTCTGGCGGTGTTATTCGGGGATTCGGCTTCAGCCTGAGTGTAACGCTTGCATTCGCTCAAGGACACAAAACACTCAAATGTCAAACATAATTGCTCCCACGTTTGTCTGCAGCAGGTGGAATATCGAAGGCTTCATATTGTTCATGGTTGCCTCGAGTGGCAACAAGTCTGTAAATATCAAAAGGTGGAAATCTGCTTCTTTCAGTCATCTCTGATGTTTATGGAAAAGTACTAAACAAGTCTGTGTTCATCCAGTAGAACATGAGATAATCACACAATTGAATATATATATATATATATATATATATATATATATATATAAATGATATGTAGTCTCATTAGGTTTTTGTCAGGTAAATGTTCCTCCAGAAACCCGAAAGCAGCCAATGAAACACCCATAGGAGCAAGTATAGACTACAGTCTATTATAGAAGGTACGATTGATATATGATATATATATATATTGACATAATGGCTTGCTGCATCAGCAGGTTGCATCAACACACACAACCTCATTCAACATACATACACCCATCCAATTTTGATTATATATATATATATCTATATATATATAGATATATATATATATCTATATATATATATATTAATCAAGATTGGATTAACCTGAGCAGGAATTGGCACAACCTAAACCAAATTCCTCCTTGAGTGTGGGCTCAGCGTTCCCAATTAAGAGGTGAAGGAAGGCTTTAAGGGGAGATAGATGGAGGTTAGATGGGGAGTATATAACTCGGTGATGGATGAGAGGCTTTAGGCACTAGCAGTGCGTCTGTTTGTCCAAAATGGAGTCGATGGGGAGAGAAAGAGAGTGAGAGGAGGAGAGAGAAAGAAAGGAACAACATTGGCCAACAGACACCTCAGAGGCACCTGGTGAGGACAATACTGTACACTGAGTGAAAGAAAAGAGCAGATGGATGAGGGAGGGGAGGAGGGATGCTCTCTCTCTCTCTCTCTCTCTCAACCATTAAAAGGTCTGAAGCTGTTAAAAGCTGGCTGGAGTGCAGATTATCTCACCTCCTGAATGGGGTTTGTGAAAAAGGTTCCACTCTGGTCTCTGTTGGGAACCATTGTGTCTGGAGATGAACACACACACACACACACACACACACACACACACACACACACACGCACACGCACACATACAATATGCCTCCCATTGTATGTGAGTGTGATTATCTATTGATTTTCCATAAAGTCTGGAACGTATGGATACAATTTTCCTCCCTCGGGATTGCACTTTCCTTTCCTTTGTGTGTGTGTTTGTGTTTTCAATCAGATTTTCTTTTTAAATGTATATACAAGTTTAATTGTGTGTGTGTGTTGCATCAGGCAGTGAAGCTGAGCGGCTCATGAATTATACGTCTTGATGTCAGCAGTGATCTGCTCAGCAGACCATTTACTGTACTGGTCTCTGCTGTACACCACTATACAGAACCAGTAGGGATCTGTCTGAACTGCTGGTCTTGTAACGAAGCTTTCATTAGCAGTCAGTTTGACTTACAGATACAGTAGACCCAAAATAGAGTTTTTATTTATTTTGTAAGGTTTGTGACGTTATTAATATTACCAGTGCATAGTGGCTAGATCAGGGTCATCAGCTACGTTACAAACATGCTGACATTTACCATGTTCCCTGTATTAGCGCAGCATGCTAGCTTGCTAACGTTTGCTAATCAGAGCCAAACGCTTAAAGTGTTTAAAACGCAAAGTTTGCCGTTCATCATTTGTGGACGATAAATGTTTGTTTCACATTTCATGTAAATCCATCCATTAGTTGTTGAGATATTTCAGACTGGATCAAAGGGGGGACCAGCCAACTGACCGGCTAATAGCGCGGCTAACCATGCAGCCCGCAGAGGCACTCCTCACGTTACACATGTAAGGCCGCTGAACTGGAACTCGCCACCACACGCCGCGTTTCTTTGATCCACACACGAAGCAAATGTTACTGCATCTTTAGTCGCCAGATTATTCCCATTTCATGTTTAATTCGCTTCTGTACAGAAATGAAACACTGACCCCGTTCCACTGTGACAGTCATGAAGATCGTCCCAGCGTCACATGAATTAAACCTGCCGGGATAATTGTTAATCTGCGCAGCCGCTTCTCGTCCGTCGGTGGTTTCTCTGCTGGGTTCTAACCGTCGAGCAGATGAACGGAGGAGGCCGGAGGCGGAGTGCCTTTGAATTTAATGGCTTCACACTTTGCTAAGTGAAAACGTCACACTTTCCATCGAGCCCCTCTGGTGCGAAGCTGTGGGAACAAAACCTGAACGGCATCAGCCAGCAGCTTCCAGTAAAGTCTGGGTGAAATGCCAAAACGTGTCGTGATTAGATGTTCGAAATCAACGCGTTGGAGTCAAACTGTGTGTTAGTGCTTCCTGCTTGTGTTTGTGTAAATTCTCCACGTTCAGGTCAAAAATGAACCAGGTTGTGTTCCTTGTGGTCTGACCTTTTACTTCCTCATTAAAACATTGCACTTGCCCTCATCTTTGCAATTCGACGAGACAAGAGACAGATATTGCAGTGATTTATATGACGATGAGGATGATGGATGTGCACGTGGTCATTACCTGGCAGCTCTAACTATGTACCGAGCAGTTTGCAGAATCCCAGTGTTTCCTCACTATCTGGTCGAATGTCCCTGTGGCTGGTTTAAAAGAAGCTTGAAAGCCAATTGAGAGGATTTTCACTGGAGGAACCACTAGTTTGTTCTTCTTCTCCACTGCAGAAATACACAAGATGTTTAATGAGGTCATTCTCTTCAACTGTGAGGTTGAAGCACAGCCAGGGATTTGGATGCATTGTCTCCAAATAAACCTCCATGTGGAGGAAGAGGAATAACATCTAGTTTGTGGTCGTTCCTTCAAGCTATAAACACTGTCGCACAGAAAATCGCAACTCAGCTTACTGGCTTTTCCGGAGTTTTCAACCGCGTTACGGTGAATGTTTTCCAGCAGCAAATCCAGGGAACCAGACTTCACTGTCCCAGCCGGTCAGAATCTTGCTCATTTAATTAGTACAAAAACAATCTCAGATGTTTCAACCCCACGAGAAGGCTGGACTGACCTTGTTGGTGTTTATTGCCGGTGGACGGGAGGTTTACGGGCCGAGCGCGGATGATGGATGTGGACGGTTATAGTTAATGGATCGTGAATGTGAGCTCTGCTGTGTATTGACGCTGCAACACTTGGCCGCATGGAGCCACGGCGAGGAGAGACGCATGGGCTGCAGCGAGTCAGGAAAACACACCTACAGTAGAGCGCGTGTGTGTGTGTGTGTGTGTGTGTGTATGTTGCTCTTTTCTTTTCCAAACATCCCTTCCTCCAGCCCTCCTTTCTCCTCCCCTCTCTCCGTCCTTGTGTCTCCTTCTCTCCTCTCCTCCCTCCTGCCCCGTCTCTCCGGCGTGGTCCCAAAGTGACATCATCACCGTGCTGCCGCTCTGGGTGTTGTGATGTGGAAGTGGAGACGTGGAAAACGAGTAGCTGGCACCCACCCGCGGATGCTCGTCTGGCCGCCCCGCGGTTACCATGGCTGCATTGGCGGTGTGTCGCGTGTTGCTATGGCTACCGTGCTACTGTGATGTCCCACAGCAGCTGTGAGGAGGGAGAGAGAGAGAGAGGCAAGCCGGAGACTGGGCGTGCTCTGAAATCACGTTTTGACCTGATGCCGGTTGCTAACTTCTGTTTTGAGGTCTTGTCAACGCACGTGATGATGCACAGCCTCTGTTAGCGGTTCAGTCCTTCAAAGACTTTATCAAGAGGATTTACAGCGAGGAGGAGCCGGTTTAGTAGTCTGGAGGTTCATTCTGGACCACGGGGACATGAACCCATAATAAAGTATTCAACAGCCAAGGCTCACGTAATAGCTTGTTTCGGGGGTTTCGATCATATCTAATGGAGGCTCCTTCAAGGAGAAAGGATGAAGTATATGTCACGCTTTTGGGTTGTTTCTAGTTGCCTGTTTTATTTTGAAGTCCTTGTCTCTTGTGTTTCCCGCACTTCCTGCCCCTGTGATTGTCCGCCCTGCCCCTGAGTATATAGAGTATTTGTTGCTGTTGTTTTTGTCACTTTGTGCCACACTTGACCATTGAAGTAATTTGTGCCTCAGATAAAATAAGGACTAATCTGAACTAAGTTAAATATACAAATGTCCAGCAGGCCAATTTAAGCAGAGTAGACGCAGTGGACGATGCCTTCATTGATGTTCAAATACAAGCAGACTTAGATTGGAGTATTCTTCTATACATTTAAGTGTACAAGTGGTATTTTAACTCCCTTTGAGACCTTCTAAAGCTGTATTAAACATGAAAATGTGTTTTGTTTTACAGCAATTTATTCTTGGAAACATCTGAATTTTAGTCTTCCTTTAATAAGGAACAATTGCTGAAGAGGTAAAACGTGTCCTGAAGGGATTCACTGCTCATCCCTTATCAGCAACACACATCGAGTGTAATGAATTAGCTGCCTCATCAAAGCATGTTTCTGCTACGAGATGAAAGGCCTTTAGTTCTCCCGGAGATCTCTCACGACCTGCAGCCCTTGAGGACATTCCCTGAGACAGAACGTGGATGTTGATCTGATCTTGAGAACCCGATTACCGCAGAACACGAACGCTCACATCCACGTGACGGTGGCTCATTCACGGCCGACGATGAACCGTGGAGAAGTGCGTTGGCCTGTGAAGCAACGGGGATGTCGTAATAGTTTGATGCTCTATTATTACTAATGCATTTCATTCTTTGATGTTCCCGGCGGCAGCGACTTCTCGATAAAGGCGCTCTTAAGCTGTTGCCCCGGGCCCGTTGTAAAGGGGGAGGAGTTACACGCCGATGGAGAGGATGCCTGACATGTCTGCTCTCACTATTTCACGGTCATAGTTGTGATTGCATAATTCAAATTCTTGAAAAGAGTTTCCCCTTCCACTCTCAGTTTGCCACCTCTTCTTTTCCCCATCCTCTTCCTCCCATGTCTTCCTCCCATGTCCTCCTCTTACCAGACACCAGGACCAGTTTGTGTCGGTGGTAAATATTATGTTACAGGTAGTAAGATCTGTGTTTGCTGCCAGTATTTCTCCGTCTGAGCGGGTTTCTGCGTTAATGTTCAAGGGGAGGGGGAACATCTCACATTGTTCACGCCCTCTTGTTTTACTGCCGGTGCGGAAGTTGGAATTGCACATGCAACCTTTGTTCCCACGTAACAATCAAAGCAAACCTCAAGTGAACCTCAAAAGTCTGATTTAGACAAATGATATGTTTGAACAGGTTTCTGTGTCGTGGAAGTCACGTTTACTTTTAGATCCATTTTTATTCCAGGAGAAAATAAACTTTTCTTTTCTTCTTTTGATGAAGGCTTTGACACAAATAGATACGTAAATCCAACATAACAGTTTAGAGACTATCTGGAACGGCCTGTATTGATTTGAGAATACTTTATTATGAAGGTTTGTAACAATTTCCAAAGATATATTGAAACACATTTTGCTGTGCCATACAGTATGTGAACGTTTATGCTAGTTTTGGTTGGTACTTTGACTGCTTGAGTTTTTATTTGGTAGAGTGTATACTTTACTATTACAATCATAATATATCTGGTAAATATTAGAAGTAATCGTCCACCAGATACAGATGTATGCCCGTAACTTGGACAGTAATATCTAAATATAGTATATGGTATATATAAATCAGTCCCATCTGTAACCAGTGAGTTATGTAACTGGGATGGATGAACCGGTTATGGTCCTGTTGAGTGCTCCTATGACCAAGTTACATAAAAGATGCTGAATGGCTGTGGCAGGCTTTTCTGTCCGGTCAGACCGAAGAGCCGGCACGAAGGTTTTTGTCTGCTTTGTTCTATCAGCCTGCGGAGGCAGCACTCAGGTTTGGTTTGAAAAGCACAGTTTGGGATCAATACTGTTTTAATCAAGATATATTTATCACCATCTAAAACCTCTTCTTTGGCTTCAGACTAACTGTGGTGGAAAGTTTAAATAAAATATGAATTGATATGCAGGTTCTTAATCCTTTTGGAGAAATGATAATAAAGTTAAAGACATTTCAACATCTTATCTCACTTTTGCCTGATTTAAGATGGAAACGTTCAGGATTGTTTTGCTATATTGTTTGTATGTGCAAAGACATTTTATTGTTAATGAGACACAAATATAAAGTGCCACTGCCTCAATTAAAGTGCATCTCTAAATATATTCTATTGGTATTGCACCTAAGCAATTAGGCTTTCAGTTTTGTCTTTTTAATTGAATTTTGCTTTATAGAGATACTTCTGGAAAGTGCAGCAGCACTCTGGGAACTTGTTATTATTTTCTTATAGCTTATTGTCATCTCTCTAAACAGATTATAGAATAATATAGTTGGCTTTAAGTTATTGCAAATGGTCTCCAGAGACTAGAAAAGTACCCCAGATATTCCATCAAGGCATAGACGAGGCATCGCATAGAGTTATTTTCTGTTTTAAGTGTTTTTATATTAGTGCTGTATTACATTGCACTCCACTGCCTGTCAATCATCTCACAGAAAGAAAATGGAGGTTTGTTATTACAACATCACATTAGTGTTTAGTGTGTAGTGTTTAGTGTGTAGTGTTTAGCGAGGCAGGTCAGAATGTTTTGTAAATGATTAAGTAGCTAGTAAATGTGCAGACCATAATGCAGACCGTGTGATATGGTTGAAAGGTCTGGAAAAATCCATTTATGCAAATCTTGAGATAATTCATTTTTCATTGGCATGACTTTCTACCACTAAATCACGTGAATTAGGCAAAATGGTGCTTTAGAAAAAAAAAAACTCCAAGAGGTTTTATCAACTTCCTTTTTTTACCTTCTCAGTTCCTTCTCTCAATCATTGTAATGATTTTTTTATTAGTTTTTCAGAAGCCTGAACCCGTCATCCATGCATCCATGCAGGAACAATCACCGGCCGGTTAAATGGGGCCGAATGGAGCGCTGGGTATCTGGAGCCGGACTGAGAGAGGAGCTCTAATGTAATCACACAGTGGCTGACCGGCTGGTTGGAATAGATAGAAATAGAGGGATCATTATGTGGCGGTGGCGGTGGGACTGATTGTGCAAGTGCCTGAAGAGAGAAGTGCCTTCAAGGGTTCCCTGAGTGAACAAATGCGGAGGAGGGGAGACTCTGTAATGTAATTGCATTCGGGCTCATTAAAGCAGCAGCAGGTCAAGTCAACAGCATTCATGTGACTCTCGAGCTGGATTCGGACCCATCCAAAAAAAAGCTGCGTCCAGAAGCACAAATTACCGCGTTGATCTTGGGACATTGTTCTACTCTTTGTTAAACGTCGAGGCCACTCTTTTACCGAACTTGAGACATTTTCAATTTGGAACGTGCCACCTCGGTTCGATTTGATGGGAATTTAATTTTTGTCAAAGCGTATACTCCACAGTAACGATACCATCCGGTGTGACGCAGTGGCCACGAGTGGTCTCATTGTCCTGTGACAGTTTAATAACAGTGCCCCAACAATGAGGCTACGAGCAGCATTTCAGCCTTCCCAGTGAGGGCGATAATACGGCAGTTTAAGAATGCCGACGCTTTCACTGAGTTCATTTTGAACGGGATCGAAACAAAATGAGAAACTGGGCGAGGCAGAATGAATATGGAGAGAGAAAATACAACGAGGCGGGGAGAAAGTGAGACTGTCGAATCAGTGGATTTCAAGAGAGAGAGAGATGGAAGGATAAGTGAAAAAACCTGGGGACAGAGGGAGCTTGAGCGACGCTGGTAAAGAGAAAGAGAGGGGAGGTGTGGAAGGACGAATGGGTGAACTTTGGGTCGGAGGAGAAAAGTAAAAAGGCAAAAATTGTAGTGATGGAAACATATGAGATAAAATGTAAGAAGCAAGAGAGCGGGGTGTGTGAGGTGCAGGGGTTGGACGCGCTCAGCGGAGTCCGGAGAGAGATTTATCTCTTGGCTTGCTGGTAGAGGACACTGGTGGACCATTACAGAGAGCGCCATGCCAACGGGAGCTGAGTTTTGGTTCTAATAACAGGGGAAGGGATTGGGAGCATTCATAATTTAAGGTTTCGGTTCAGAGGAATGCATACATGTTAACGTCTGGTGGTTTGGTTTCCTTGACAAAGTACATGTTCGCCGGTTAGGCACACGCTGGCAAACCTGCACGATTAAAAATAAATAAAAGAAAAACCAAACGAGCAATTTGGTAATTTAAAAGTTTTGTACGATAAAATAAAACGTTTCTATTGTGCAAAACATCACATAGAGATCTTTTAAACAACACACGCTAAATAATGCTCCATACAAAGCTGCGTCGTCATCCAGGATGTGAAGTTGCAGCGTTGGCGCCCTATGAACGCGTCCCGTGTCGAGCTTTGCTGAAGGTTTGTCCTGATTAATTACGGCACACCTCCCCTTCACACAGTGTCCTGTGCCCCTCGAGGAGCCGTCGCCAGCTTCAACCATCAACACTGCGCACGCTCCAAGTCTGCTGAACTGCCTGAAAGAGCAGCGTGTGAAGGATGGAGGTGGACAATTGATGAATCACCCACCTTTTACTCCCTCAGACTGATTATGAGTATCCTGATGCTCTACTTCCAGCTTTGGCTCTGTGTGTTTCCATGAATAGGCTTTTTCTCCTAATTAGCAGAAACATCGCCCACGTTAGCAGTGGCTAACGGACTTCACCCGTGTGTGATCATAATTAGAAGAGAACTCCGCTATTACACACCCGCTGTTGGAGCTTCCCCACAAAGTTAACCACCGTTTCTCTGCTATTTTGTAATAATACAATTCTTATAACAAAACATAACAGTTTTAATGGTAGTTAAAGACATGGATGACAAAAAGGGGTAAAGCACCTTGTGCAAAAAAGTAAAAAATAAAGCTTTAAACTATTCACATTATAGCATCAAAGGTCATTCTAATCATTTCAATTCCAATTGATTCACTCGCTGGGGTGAAGTAGATTGGCATGCACTTGGTTTAGTGAACTTGTACATTGGCGGTGTCAGACGAGTAGGAAGCCTTCTCATTAACCTTTGAGAGAACTCAGAGCCAGAGAGTCCAGGATGTCTGAAGCTGTGCGACCCCGCTCCTCCTTCTAGTAGGTCACACAACGATGTAAATGATAAACCACCACCTTAAAGGCAACGTTCAGTACGCATGCCTGTATTTATTCAAAAATAATATATACTCCCGTGTAGTCAAACTGAATGTTCGACATGTACATTTATGTCGTTTTGCCATGTTATTAGGTAGCCGGTTACGGTAAACTATCTTCTCTGCGTTGCAGTTATTTAGTTATTACCAAGTTTTTCTGAGCCCCTCTTCAGTAAAACCCTTGATGGAGTGACGTCCAACCCTGAGACTACAGTCTGATCCTGACCCCTCATCACTGGGCTTCTGGGTACTGAAGTCATTCTGACAGCCACCTCCTGCTGATGATGATGTCATAAGAGCAGGGAGGAAACTCTGTCGTTGACGCCTCGAAATTCACCTTTCAAATGCGTTCATATATTTTTACAAGCCATTAGGGGTTTATTGAACAGAAATGGATGTCAGAGTGATAGTTGGCTGCCTGTTAAATTGGCTGTTAAGTGCAGACGAGCCCGCCGGACTCTGGATTTATGACCACGGTGGTGATTTCCCTCCCCGAGATGTCTTCGGGTGCTCGGGGCTCTTCCTCCCAGGATTCCCTCTCCCGTTGTCAGAGGGCTCAGTGAAGCTGGTTTGTGTTATTCTGTCAAACCGCAGGTCGAAAATGAATGGTTGGTCCCAGTAGCACTGATCTGATCAGAGCAGTGGAGCAGAATGAAGTGTGTGTGTGTGTGTGTGTGTGTGTTCCCCCAGCCTGAATCTCTGCTAAAGGCTTCACCCAAGTAATTTTATTGCAACCGAGACAGAGAGAGACACACTGCCCTCTAACTACAACAAGTGAAAGGTTCTGCTGTTAAGACTCTCACTGCTGCAAGATTGAATTGTGTGTGTGTGTGTGTGTGTGTTTCTTAAAGGCAGTAAGTAAACTATTTTCTCTATCAGTTCCTTTCCTAAATATAATTTGATCCTAGTAAAAACGGTTTTCCTCCAAAGTTCTTTCACGAGGTAAATCATTGCGTTCGTGTTCAGCCTCGTCTCGCTGGTTGAAAAGCCATTTTGTTTCACTACATTATTAAGGCTTCACGCTATTCATGCCCCCTCACTATTCTGTCGATTTACAGATGTGGAACAAAGGTGCCCACATGCTCCGGAAGACTGGCGAGCTTCAGTTTTCAATTTATTATTTAAGCAATATTTTTGTATATTAACATCCCAAAAGAGAACAGTCACCCAACTCAGCTTGTTTTAGCGTCTTCCTGCCCCTTGTTTTGGTTTTCTTCCTGTTGTCGTTCCCTCCTGTCGCTCTACTCAGACATACTTGGACACAAACATTAGATGTTACAGAGGAAATAATAAGGTTTTAATGGAAGTAACATGTTGTACTATTTCAGACATCTCTTTCATCTCAGAGCTTTTCTTCCGCTTAGAGATCTGTGCTGCTCTAAACATTATTGCCCCGTTGAAACAGTTACAGCCACACAACACAAACACAACCGCGTCACACACCGACCTCTCGTTCATTAGAGTAGTTTATCTGTGATCGGGGACGCTGCCTGTTCTCCCTCCTAATAACTTCAGCCAGGCAGCGGGTCGATAAGCCGGCCTGTTAAAAACACATTAAGCTCGCCCCCCTACTCAGCGCTAACACGGAGAACACGTCCACGCCTGTGTTCCTTTGTGAGTGGCTGTGCTTGTGCGTGCGTGAGCATCCGTGCGAGTCACGTGAGCCACAATGATCAGGAGCACGGCGGCTTGATGCTCGGTCAGATCCGGGCAAACGGAGAGCATCAGTTTACCTCACTTTACCCTGTTGGTGGTGTCAAACATCGTCACCAATTCACTGTCTGGGGAAAGAAGGAAGTAAAGACGTATATAAAACACACTATGAATATATACATATGTATATATCTCAAGCATGATGGAAGAAGGAGAAAACATGAATTGCCATTACATCGTCCTGTCCGTGTTTTGTCCGTGGGTTTGTTTTCCCACAAGACGACGTGTTATCGGGGACAAGACGAGGTCACATCTCCTTCCCCCGAGGGAGCGGTCCATTCAGCGTGTCATATCCTGTTGGATTTCCTGTCAGAGGGGCTGATAACCCGGGTTGCAGCACTCTGACGGAAGGATTAGAAACGGATGGAGGAGGGATGGTGTGTTTAGTGTCTGCCTCCAAACACGGGAGATTTCTGACACGTCGGGGAGGATGTGTCTCCGCTGGAATGACAGCATGTGAGTTAACGCTCGTCCCGCTGGAGCAAAACTATTTTTTCCCACTCGTTAGTTTTCTAACAGTTGTGGCAGTGAAAACACACTGAACGGTGTTAAAGGTTTAAACCTCGGCAGCTTTTCAACGGCACTAAATCTCCCGCCAAACTTTTTACTGCTGCAATTAATGTAACAGAAGGTGATTGGTCGCCTCCATCTCACTCCGCTGGTGTTGTTTAAAGCAAAGCTTCTCCTAATGAAGACCATAAATTCCCGTTATTGCCACGATAATGAGGGTTTTTATTTTTTTCTCTTTACACAGGAAGAAAAACATATTGTTTTTCTCCATTATCCTCTCACTGCCTCTACCTGATCCTTGAAGAGATTTATAACGGAGAGACTGAATCTTTAGGATTATTAAGGACACTTTGGAAATCAACTTTGAACCCAGACAAAAGCTTGAAAACAGAAAAACCTCCTTTACAGCAATGGACCTCCTCAGTTTAACAGATGTTAATTAATGTCCATTACATGAATAACTGAGCTCAGCCAATGGCTAAGAATTCAAAGTGCGGTAGAATCCCTGTTTTAACTTTACGATTTGAAAGATCTTTGAATTTTCATTATTTATTGTCAATATTAAAGGATGTCTTCTTCCAGAAGATAATGAGCTTTAGATGTTTTTTTCCTACATTTAGATCAGGCCAGGGTCATCTCAGTCTTTTTTTTTTATGTCTTTATGCTAGCTCTAACAGTGGTTTGATCTTCGTCCGTGTGTTTGAACCGTCGGACGCACCTAAAGGTCACCGGAGCCCCGCCGTGCCCCTCACAGCTTTGTTCTGCTGTCATGAGCTCAAACATGCTGCTGTGAGGCACAAAGAGCTCAAAAGGAACTGAAGAAACACACAATAGATACTTTGGCCTTCATAGAATATCATCATTATCTTTTATTTGTCATATATTTTGCCAAGGAATTGAATGAATGTAATGAATGCCACGCTATGCTCTCACACATAAAGCGCACACACATTCAGTATTTAATTCAATTCAATGTATTTGTCAAGCCTAAAGTCACAACTTTGCTTCAGATGCCTTTACAGTCTGTACTGACTCTTAACCGGTTCATTAATATGAGAAATGCATTAATGGTAATATTGTAGCATAATATTTGCAGGAAAAATTATTATTATTAATTGATGCCGTTCACGTTGCAAAATGCTGGACAACCCAGTCAACCTGTCATACACGCTCCACTTCACACCCTCTCACACACACACGGTTCACTCTGATATGCTACACATCACTACTGACGTGTGTGTGTGTGTGTGTGTGTGTGAGTGTGTGTGTGTGTGAGTGTGTGTGTGTGTGTGTGAGTGTGTGTGTGTGTGTGTGTGTGTGTGTGTGTGTGTGTGTGTGTGTGTGTGTGTGTGTGTGTGTGTGTGTGTGTGTGTGTGTGTGTGTGTGTGTGTGTGTGTGTGTGTGTGTATTCAGCCTTTGGCAGAGCAGCTTTGCTTGGGGAGTAAAAGGTATCATGTTGTGTCATCACCTTTTATCTGCAAAGCTTACATAAACGTAATTAATCCATTTATTCTACAGAAATAGAGTTATAGTTTAGTTTTTTTTTCTGAACAAACCAAAACAAATAAATCTCATCTTGACTTCCTTCTCAGTCATCTTGGCAAACATGGACTTCAAGGTTCCTTTCAGGCTTCGCCTCATTACGAGCTGCTTCCTGTCTCAAACATAATCTACAGGGAGATAAAGCGAGCAGCCTCTATTAATAGGGTGTATCAGGGTGCTGTGTTGTGGCGTCGCCGGGACACCCTGCTGTCACACACACACACACACACACCAGATGGAGACTCTGTGTTGGTGGAGACGCTGGTGTCTCCGTGTCCTCGTCCACATATGGTTTCTCTCTGTCACACTGCGCTAACAGTTGCCAGCAGCTCAGGTGCCGGCGAGTGAGAGAAAGAAAGATGACGTTTTGTAACACCTTGC
Organism: Cottus gobio; assembly: GCA_023566465.1. Lineage (NCBI taxonomy): Eukaryota > Metazoa > Chordata > Actinopteri > Perciformes > Cottidae > Cottus > Cottus gobio. The sequence continues at coordinate 19,334,615 of CM042215.1, forward strand.
TCAGCCAGGCGAGATGGCAAGTAAACACATGATGTGAGCAAAACTAAATGCTATTCGCAGCAGCTTCAAAGACACAGAAATGAATCGCTTTGCCTCTAAGACGGGGGAAGCAGGTACACCTTTAATTACAACATATTGCTACGTAGACCAGTGGCAGGATCATAAAAACATACCTAATATTGAAATATTACTGCGCTCACCGCCAAAGAATAGCAGCATTTCACCCACAACTGGCCAGTTTTAGGTTTGAATGTTGGGTTAAGTATGCAGCTGGTCACATTGATGACTTTCTCTTTGACTTTTCTTTTATACTACATCTTCATCTCTCCAATCTAAAAGGACAGAAGCACAACTTATGTTCACCATTACTGTGACAGTTATCAGTCCTCCTCTGCAGCACGGACATTGTCCGCTAGTTGCTGTTTCTCTGCAGGAGGAGGGAATTAAAAGTGGATGCCAGGCCACCAGAGGCTCACGCCAGCTTTAATCCTTCGTGAGCGGCCGATAGCAGGTGACAGATCTCGGCTGCTGGAAGCCAGAAGGGTCGCCGGTGCCATTAGCCTTGCGCTGAGATGGATGGCGAGGTTGTAAATCACCGGGCGTGGCTCCGTGGACTCCGAGAAGGTGACGTTTAGATTCAGCTTCAGGACGGCGGCGTCACGGCTTAGTGGGGATCCATCAGGTCAGTGGGTTTAGTGGGTGGTGGAAAGGGTGAGCGGGATTCTGAGCCATCGTTCTGACTCGAGACGAGGCTGTCTGGTGCAACACTCACACGCGCACACACACGCGCACACACACACGCGCACACACACACACATAAAGATGTCTGCTTTTTATTTTCTGACACGGTAAAACATCACCCGACCCACGGACCCATGAATCACCTTTCCTCACATGCACGTAATCGTCCCATAGCGGCAACCTAGAATAACCATGGCAACCGCCTCTTTTTCACTGCAGCATCACCGCCTATAGCGACACAAAACGCCTTAACAGCCACCCAGTAACGCCACACCGACCACCTTTAATACCCCCAAGCAGCTCCCCAGAAACTTCCCCTCAACTCCGCAGCTACCACACATACACCTCAAACCCCTCCTCGAGCAACGCCATCGCACAATGTAATTATTGCACAATGTGATTATGGGTATACTTTTATGAACTTATCCACTTTAGTAAGCCCTTCGAAAGGCTTGCTGTTAGTTCAGTCAATTATTTTTTTTTAAAGGTAAAATCGGCTTTTGCGTCAATATTTTCCATCATTTGTTTCTTCTATCCTGGAAAGGTTCAAACATTATGAGCCTCTCAAACCGATAAACCCGCCTTTCCTCTGTGCTCACATTTACAAATATGATTATATTGGGGAGAAAAGCTTTGCACACTTTGCAGAGATATTAAACAATACATCATGTTTATATGAGAGGCGCACATGGCTTTGCCTTAGAATTACAACACACTTCCAAATATACTCAGAGGGATATTGTGGCATTTCTCAAGCTTGCAATAAGATTTTCTGTTTTGTGTTATCATGTTCTGCGGATCTACAGTTTAGTGAGAAATGTTGTTATTACTGAAGCTCTACATTTTTGAGGCACACAAAGTGTTTAGTTGCAGTCTCGACTTCCAAAGAGCCGTTTACAGTCCGGCTGTTTGCTGGATGCATTCATGTAACTTGTGTTTACCTGATTCTACGGCGTGCAGGTGATTTCATTACCTGTTACCATTACCTCACTAACAAACCTCCTAAACGAGAGCAAATAAAGAGGACAGGAGGAGTGAGTGAGGATGTGGGCTTTGTTTTCAGGAAATATGGCTTTGTTTTCGGGGTCTGGGCTTTCTTTGTTTTTGATTTACTCCGTCAAACCACCCTCCTTCCTGAATCTCCTCCTCCTCCTCCTTCCTTAATCTCCTCCTCTCTCTTCTTGTTCCATCTTTTCTCTCACTATCTCTCCTGCAACCTCGGACCCTCTCCTCTTTCATCCTCCCCTCCCTGCAATTTGTTTCTCCCCCCTTCCGTCCTCTCCTCTTCCTCTTCTTCCTCTGTCTTTTCATTAATGTGCTGCCAACGGGGCGGCGAGGCGACAGGCTGCAAAAGCTGTCGCCACGGCAACGTATCACAGTCTGTGGTTGTCGAGGCGGTTTGTTGTGAGGCAGAGGGGGGCCGTGGAGGGGGGGGGGGGGGGATGTAAATGGATGCTGCATCCTCTGAGGAGGTCAGACAATCAAATATTTAATTCTCCAGACGTTGAGGTCCTTCTCCTCCTCTCAGTCCATTATTATGCTTTCTCTGTTCAGCCATCACAGCCTTGTAGTTTGGGTTTGGTTGAAATCAAGCTGCATATTCAGGTGTTTTCTGCACCAACAGAACCTCCTGAAATGGAAAGGTTGTTTTCTTTCATACATGTCTGCCCTGAGCTCCGTGCGTTTCTCAGCACACAATAAATCTGAGATGTGCTGTCGAGCTGGAACAATGAGTCAGGTCTACACGAAATGTATCCATAAGAATTTGGATAATAAATTAATTATCTTGCCTCCGGTGGGCAAACAATAAATCAGTTGAGTGAACTAAATAATTGATGCATCGGTTGATAATAAAAACAATCATTCATTGTAGAATCCTACAAAACAAACAGAAATGAGCTGCTTTGTATGAAACAATTAGCTCTTTAATGAAGGTGTAGGGGCATTAGGACCCTGAGGATGGATGGGGGATGAGGCGGGAGGGGCTTTTTAGGTTGAGGCTTGACTTCTGCCACACACACACACACTCAACCTCAATCTCCTCTGTATGTGTTTGTGAAAAAATTTACTTCATACACTCATTTCTTGCGCAAACCACAAAAATACACACATATATAGACAAAACACACATATGTAGACAAAACACACATGAATAATTCAGATCGATATAAAGCATTCAGGTTGTACTTGAAGTGGTGTTCATTTGCGCAAGGTCACCTACTAACACACTGCCTTAATAAGCAGAGTGTCTGGAGATACACACACACATACACACACATACACACACACACACACACACACACACACACGCTTCTCTGTAATGGAAGCAGCTGGAAGTGAGCAGCGGTTCTGGTAACAAAGAACTGCCCTTCCTCCTCCCTCCTTCCTTTCCTCCTCCTCTCCTCCTCCTCTCCTTCTCTCTTCCTCCTCTCTTCCTCCTCACATCTTTTCATCATTCTTCCCTTCCTTGATGCTTTCTTTGCACATTTCCGAGTGTGTTTGTGTGCGACAAAATAAACAGAGGACGAGGAGGAGATTGTTTTTGTCTGACTCAAATACAGCCATGAGACAGAATGAGAGGGAGAATGGAGATAAGAGTGGAGGGAGGGAGGGAGGGATGGAGGAGGGCACAGACAAAGTGATAGCAGGACGAGCCGCTGATGCACTTGAACGCGTGTCTGCTGATTCAGAGCGGCATGCCCCGCCCCCCCATCAGTCTCTCTAATCTAATGCAATGCCAATGGGATGCTGATTGACCATTCCCACTCTCCCTCTCAGCGGCGGCTGCGATGCACACTATCGTATTTTAAATGACACACAGATGAAGAAGAAGGCCGATACTGAGCTCGGGCAGCTGGAGTCCATCTGCTCGGACAGCTTCAGGTGACCCAGCAGGCTGATTCACAGCCGGGTCGCAGCATCGGCATCAGATTGATGAACACCATTGATGACAGGAAAGCCTCCTCCTGAAGGAATGGTGTGAGCACTGAAGCTGTGGGGAAGAAGAGGTAGTTGTCTTCCATGCTGCCTTTGTTTTTGTAGCATCAATCAAATTCATTGATATTAAGTGGTTTTTTATTTCAGTTGAAGGATTTTATGATTTATAGTTTTTTAGTTAATAAAGTTCTCTAATGAATGTGGCGATCCAGGTGACTGATTGTTTTCTTACTCTCATTTTCAACAATATATGCATCATTTAGTTGTCACCTAAAAGGGATTACTTCATGATTCATCTGGTTCTGTAAAGTAGCATCAAGCAGTATTGTATCATTATGCAGCATTAGAATCAAAACTGAATTTTATTTTTTATGAAGCTCAAAAAATGCCCCGAAGCACTACTATACAATGATGCTGGATACACTTTAACTGGATACAAGACAGTATTGATCTGAACTTAATCAATACCGACTCGATGGGTTTTCCTCGTGAGTTATTCTGAGTGGTCGTCATTGCTCAGATGCAAACACAGGGGAGGAAGAAAACACTCCACGTGTTCTGACTGGAAAAATAATGGCCCTCTAAAGTTAGCGAATCATTTTCACACAGTTGTATATGTTTTACATATTTAGTTTCAGGCATCTGGTGTGTTACAGATTCATGTCTGTACTTCTCATATGCAAATCATTTCTGCAGACTCTTCCTGGAGTTACGTCGTCCATCAGTATTACAATATTGCCTCTTCTGCATTACTCATAACGATGATGTTACTGCAGGCTCGATGGATTTCACAAACTTTAAGCAGCAGCAACTATTGTTCAAGGCAATGTGAAGCTTGGTTTGTAGTAAATAAACGTAGCAAACAAACGTAACGTGTACGTAATGAACAACTGGAAGCCAAAGAGTCCGTTTCACGCTCATCCTCAGTTCAGGCTCAGCATCGCAGCAGACAAAGAGGCGTTCTGCTCCGGGCGCCGCAGTGATGCTCTGTTTATATCCCGACGCAGCACGAGCAGGGCGGTTATGGGGTTTTCAGCCAGACGCGTGTGAGACACTGCAGAGCGCCGCTATGAGCCGAGCCGTCTGGGGATTTGGGGAAACGCCGGTGCTGCTCTCGTCTTATCTGCTCGGCTCCGTTGTGCTCTGAGCTGCTTCCCTGCAGACGAGTGGGGGGAGCGTTGCACTCGCATCCTCGGAATACTCTAGAAGCCGCTATCAAGTGTGACTAAGAATAAGAAGGATGTTGGAATTTGTTACGAGCATCCAATTTGTATTGTTAGATTAACATTCTTGGATGTCTTTTTATATGATGTAAATAGCAGGATTTTTTGCGGAAAATATCACTTCCACCCATTGTTATCACACACACACACACACACACACACACACACACACACACACACACACACACACACACCATCTGGTTATGCAACTTGTTATGTGTGCTGCAAGACCCTTTGTTCCAGTGTGCGTGTGCGTGTGTGCGTGTCTGTGTGTGTGTGTGTGTGGCAGTGTTGATGTAGAGACATGAGTGTGTTGTTCCTTCAGTCTGAGACTCGCCCGCACTTCAAATAAATCACTTTCCTCCTCTACAAACCTGCACTCTCTTTGTATCTGCACGCACACAAACACAACCTTTCTCTCCGTTCTCCGGCAATCAGATCTCATTTCTGCTTCTTCTTTTATTATATAAATCAAATGCAACCTTGTGACTTCAAAGTTTGACTTTGCAGTGTGTTGTTGTTGCCGAGCTGTGGGAATATGACATAACTAGTAACTTTGGATGCTGCTCATAGGTCTCTCACCGTGCTGTGAACCTGGTTTGTCCATGAACAAGACAACATGGCCTCGTCGTAAACAACCACTGGGAATGCATGCTGGGGTCACATCTGTGTCGCCTACCAGAAGCTGTTTTAAAATGACTTCAGTGCTGTCTGTGGTCAACAAAACACAGGTATACTTCTAAAAGCACCCAGCCAGTATGAGAGGTTACTCTTACAAATATACCCTTTGGAAGAAAAGAAGAGTTTCAGCATGTAACTCTCCAGGAAAACACAGAGTCATTTGACTATTTCTGTTTTTATACAGATTAAAAGAATAAGATGCAAAGCAATGATTAGTTAGAGGGGTTGGTGGGCATATGTTTGAACTATGGAGAGAGAGCCGTTTCCCTCTGCCTCCAGTCTTTATGCTAAGCTAAACTAGTCACCGGGTCAGCTCCAGCTCCATGTGTGCAAACTAGTCTTTACAGAGAAAAGTCGGCTTAAAACTTGTGATAATAAAGTGAGTAAAGTGTATTATACAGCACCTCTCTAGACCGGGTGTCCCAAGGCGGTGGAAACAGAAAATAACCGGACCACGCTGCATAAAAACCATTTCCGTTCGGAAACCACACACACGCTGTGGAAACGTCTCCTGACACCTCAAGCACTTTTTCATCTTTTTACTGCTAAATATTCTTTTGCATCTTGTCATTTTTCCTGAGAACATTTGTTTACTCTCCTGTCTTTATTCCGATTCTACGCCGTCTTCAGTGTATTTCGTCCTCATTTGCTCCGTGTTCGCGCTCACATCATTTCCACGAGGTTTAACATTAGTTCATCCTGTTTCTTACATTCTCCCGTTTCCATCATCCAGACTCTCAGATCTCTCCATGTTTGATCCCGCCCTGCACCGCTATCCCCCCTGTGTCACGGGCGGTTGAGCTGCAGATCAGATTGGATTGGAAAGGAAGAGAGAGTTCACACTGCTCTGCCTCCTCATCCATGATGGAGGAATGACAACATCCCTCTCTCACTCTCCCAGCCCTTTTTTTTCCCGCTCTACCATCGCTATTGTTATCTGTCCGTCCATCTTTCCCTCTCCGTCCGGAGCGCTGTCCCTCCATCCACCAGGCAACGGAGGGCTTGGCGTGCATTTATGTCTTTGGAAATTCATCAACCGATGTATATCTGCCTTTGTCATCTTTTTTTTGTAGCTTTTCCCTTTCATAGAATCAACAATGTGACGACTGTGAAATATGGTGAAATGTTACCTGACAAAACCCCTTTGCCTCCGCTAGAGAAGCAGAGGACGGCCAGGAGCTGTTAGATATCAGATAACATGGAAGTCAACCGTTACCTTATCTGCAGTGTAACTGTAGACCTGTGGGCTCGAAACAAGAGAACCAGGCCCTGTGTGCGTGCGTGCGCGTGCGTGCGTGCGTGCGTGCGTGTGTGTGTGTGTGTGGTTTTACATAATGCATATTGAACATGTATAACCACTGAGAGTATTAGGTGTGCCTTCACATGTCGGCTTAAAGCTGACTGCTGATGCAGCCGTTATGAAAGCAGCCGATTTGGACACATTTCAGCGTGTCGTTGTTGTTGTTGTTGTTGTTGTTGTTGTTGTTGTTGTCTTGCTCTTCAGGTGCCTCATTGACAGCTGTTTGCAGCTATATGGTGTTGCATACGCACTGTGATGTCACAGTCGGAGCGGGTCAGCGGAGGCTCACACTGACTGTCTGCTGTCTGGCATCGTTAGTGTCATTAGTAACACCTGTGTGTTTTAGCATGGACCGAGGTGGCAGTTGCATTAATGTGGGTTACTAAAGAGTTAAAGTTAAAGGTTTTTTTATTTTATTTATCTGTATGATCCCTTCTATTTTTTCAACATTTCCAAAACGATCCACGGTGCCTTTGAAAACGCATCGCACCGCTGGCTCCGCCCCAATTAGTGATGTGAGAATGTCTCTTCTATTCATACCATCAATCACCCCGCAATAGTCACTATTTAAAATACGCTCTAGGATTTTGTGTCACAATCTCTCGTGGTTTCCTCTTGCTAAATCACTCATGCACAAATTAGCACAAATTCATTTCTTCACCCCCCCCACCCCCCCACCCCCACCCCCCGGCTCTGCAACTGAACGCTGCTCAGCTAGAGTGTGATCCGACATCTGTTCAACATCCAGCGGACTCAGGGGCTCCACTATCGGGCTCATTGATCATTTTCTTAGACTGTTTGCATCCCGATGAACTGATGCTAAAGTAGGAATGGTGACAGAGGGAGGGAAGGAAGCAGCGAGGAGAGAAGAGAGGGGTGAGGGAGATGAAAAATGCAAAAGGTATGGAAATAACCCAAAGAGTGATGAGGGGATAGAAAGAGGAGAGGGGAGGGAGGAGGGAAACTGACTTGTGGAAATAAACATTAGACAAATAAGCAAATCCTCGTCATGCTGAAGCTGAACAGCAGCTCACCTGGACCTGAGAAGCTCCAGGTTTCAGTTTCACAACAAATCACTTCCAACATTAAAATAACATTTCATTAACATGTTGGGGGAAATCGAAATGAATGAAAGAACGGCAGCAGGGTATTATTTCTTATTTTATTGTCCTCCTTTCTCACCTTTTCCTGCCCTCCGGCCCTTTCTTTTGTTGTCGGTGCTGGGTTGCAGAGAGAGTAGCCTGTTTCCATGGAAACGGATTGAGCCAGATGAGCTTAGCTTCTCGCACTGCAGAGTGTGTGTGTGTGTGTGTGTGTGTGTGTGTGTGTGTGTGTGTGTGTGTGCGCGTGCGCGTGTGTGTGTGATTGGTCCTGGGTCTTAAGAGAAGGAAGCATGATGATTTATGAGAGTCTAATGCTCTGGGCAGACATTTGGATGAGCAGAGGATGGTGTGTGTGTGTGTGTGTGTGTGTGTGTGTATGAGAGTTTTTAGCAATGCAACCCAGTTTTTGGTTCATGTCATTAGGGTTTAGATCTATGCTTTTCGTTATCCCCTTGTTTTCCATCTATGTCTTCTTCTCCTTCTTTCTCTCTGCTCCTTCACTTCTACCTCGACCCCACGGCTGTAATTCCACACTCCTTTCCTCAGTGGGATGATCCCACTGTGGCAATGACATCGGGGGCTCAGCAGGAGAGGGAGAGGAACTGTGTCATAAGATATATGTCAAACTATACCTTTCACGAGGTTCAGCCGAAGGACATCTTAGTAAACTGTCAAGATTCCTTTAAAGAGTCTTTAGTTTCGCCTTCACGTCCTGAAAAATGACAGAATTGCTTTAATGGCCCGAGAACACAGGCTGGTTTGGAGCTGTGAGAAGGCTCCTGAATGTGTTATTGTCTCATGCCTGTGCATCAGCTGGCAGTGGCTCTCTGTTCAGATGACATGAAGCTGAAATCATTGATGATGCCTACTAGTAGGGGAAGTTTAAAAATGCAGCCTAGAAAATAATTCGTTGAAAAGAGTTGGAACTTTGAGTGTGTGCAGTGATCACATGTGTGATTCCCCTGCAGGCGATGCCTGTGTTTCATTCTTCATCCTATCGAAGGAGTCACTTCTCACTAAGGACCCTCTGTATGTGTCTATGTTGCAGAACTCCCAGAGGAAGAGAGGAGCACGACCCAACAACAAACCTGACAAGAAGCTCTGCCCACAGGTAACACACACACACACACACACACACACAGACGGTCCAACAAATCAATAAGAGACACAAAGTGCTGTTTCAGCAGCTAAACTTTTAAGACACTTAAACCTGGAGAGAGTGACATGTATTAACACACACACACACACACACACACACACACACACACACACACACACACACACACACACACACACACACACACACACACTTGTGCTTGCAAAAAGGACATGTAACGCAATCACAAAAAAGCTTGTTTAGGTAACCAGTTTATCCACATGCATCATTTAGTTTATCCTCATTATTATTACATAAAATACCTAAAAGGAATACAATAAACAGGTATGGTCACACACACACACTGTCCTAAAAACATCAAAACAATAAATAAGTAAATATCATCATATTTTCATGGCGTCAGCATTGCATCGATGCCGACACGTTTCCATGGTGTCAGCATCGCTGCCGGCAGCCGGCGTCTCTGCAGAAATGTAATTGCATGTCCTGCAGCTGACAGGAGCTGTGGCCGTTACTCCGTCCCACTCGTCTCAGCACTGAGCGCGTCGAACAGAGAATCAGAGACATTTAGAAACGCTTCTTGAATCCCGCTCGCAAAATCATTTTGTTCAAGATATTTTCATTGTCATCTGCACAGATAACAGACAGTTACTGCGTACAATGAAAAGCTTATTTAGCTTGGTCCTCCTTATGGTGTGTTCACACCGAACGCGACGCGAATTTTTCGCGCGACCAGATTACATGTAAAGTCAATGCACAGACGCGTTTGGTTGCGACAGACGCGAAATTTCGCCGGGCGGCGCGTTAGACGCGTTTGGCGCGGCGCGTTTGGCGCGGCGCGTTTGACGCGAAATTCGCGTGAGTTGAAATTTTCCAACTCGGGCGAAAATTCGCGTCGCGAAAGCCAATCAGCGTTGAGAAGCTCTGCGCGTCATCACCGCCGTCCTGCCGGTTTGAATCAAACAGTTGCTGATCCACCAGAAGCAGCGCTGGCAGCGGCCGTCATTCAGACGCTGTTGTGCGGCTACGGATGATATTATGAACCCGGACACGGGGGCGTTTGATGGTCCGACGTTAGAGGGACTTCCACAAGAAGGTTAAAGCAGAACTAGTGGTTAGTTTAATGGTGGATGGCGGAAACGGTACTGTTTTTACGGAGATAAGCCACGGAGATAAGCCCCGCCCGCGTTAAAGCGAATTTGCGTTGACGGAAATTAACCACATAAGTCGAGCGAGTAAACTCACTCGAATTTCGCGTCGCGTTCGGTGTGAACACACCAATAAAGTCGAGCGAGTAAACTCACGCGAGTGTGAACACACCATAACACACAGAATTACAATAAACTTAAGGTTAAAAACACTTAGAATTAAGAATACAAAAAAAACATTGCTATAAATGCTAATAATATAAGACAATATATAAAATAAAAGCACAAAAATATGACAACAGAGGAACTCTCACAGGATGAGATGTTTCAGCTATGGTCTGGTCATTTCAAAACAAAATTCAAATCATGAACATTTAATTCTTTCAAAAAAATGTCTTACAAACTGATTCGGCAGAATATCTTTTTGTTATCGGAAGCGTTCTGGTTGTCGTCAGTAGTGATGAACAGTCCTCGAGCCAATGGGCCGGAGCACATTGTACAAAATGAGATCTCAGGACCCACCGGGTATCGCCGGAGGATGTAGGCTTTTATTGTTTTAGAAGTCGCTTGTAAACTGTCTGCCTCTGAATCAATCCGGACGGCGTCTTTCATCTCAAGTTGCTAATCCGACTAAACAATAAGCAGAAAAGGAGGTTTTGGTGCTTGACATCTGCTGGCTACACCAGAACCATCAGAAACACAGCCCCGTACTCTCATTATACTCAAACCATTGATATAAACTGAATGGAATCAATGAGCAGAATCCCAAAACAGGAAGAAAAAAATAAATCATCATTGTCCTCCAACAGTCATTTAGAGCAGATACAGCAAACCTGCTGCTTCTGGAGACTGGCACTCTAATTATAGGACTCACACAGTTAATTATCACCTTTAGTGCCAATCCTCCATTAAACAGCTGTGTCATTCTTTTTGTTTCTGTTCAAACACCAGTTGTGTTCAGAATAGGCGTGTTGAGGTTGTCCGGGGCCGCCGACCACGGCTGCCATGTTGGACATCTATGGCGTTTGATCCTTTAAGTGTGATCTCAGCTCATAACCGGGCTGTCTGTGGGTCTCTCTGTTGTCTGTGACCCATTTCCTCTCGAGATCACACTCGTATCTGTCCAAACAAGCCGTGTGCAGTTTGAAGCAGATGCGTCAGCATTTCCTCGATCCCCCTTCATCTCCACACCATGTCTTCCTCTCTTTTTCTTCCCTCCATCTTGTCCTGCAGGTGTTTGTACTTACTGTAATCCTCGCATACCCAGTTTTTGTTCATGCTTGGATCAAAGATCAGACCTCGACAGCACACTTTAAATATCTACCTCCTTCATTCTGCCTCGCTTCTCTTCCATTAATAGAACATTTCTTTCCTTAACTTCACTTTCCGAGGTCCCCCTCTCCCTTCTTTATTTTTCCAAATCACTAAAATAATTCAAACACAGCTGTAGGAGTGGTTTTTCCTCGGTGAAATAAAATGGCTCTCTGGGAGCTGGAAGGGTGGGAGATCAGGTTTAACAGCCAACAGAGTACACAGACACCCCCACAACAACCCCACAGGGCTAACGTATCGCCACAGACGGTGTTTGCGGTGAAGTTCATTCTCTCACTGACATCTACCCCCAGTCTGCTAACGCTTCCTCTCCAAGCCTCATACCATAAATGGTCGCCTCGCTGGCGCTCGCCTCGCTTAATGTGGTTGGAAAGGCTCACAGGCCGTGAAACAAATAGAGCCACAGAGCTGCTTCTGAGGAATGAGGGGCACAGGGTCGCCTCGGTCAGCCGGCGGTGAGCAGAGATCAATACGTTAGCTTCACACGCCTCCGACAAGGAGGGGAGTGATTGAAGCTCAACCCACAGAAACACGGCCCTCCTGTAGTGGGTTTGGCTAACGTCGGAAACAAAACGGCTGCCGACACATCCAGCAGACACAATCAGCTGATGTCACGCCACCTGATGAATGAGTGCAACTCTCTTTTTGCTCTGTTTTGGTCCCCACCAACTCCTGAGGGAAATATCTGGCTCTTTAAACGCTAAACGCTCCACTAAGTTCACCAGCTGCTCACTGACTCTGTCTGCTCTTTTTATTTACTAAAGAACAACAATAACAAACAACAACAACGAACAAAGAACAATAATCTGATTGGTGAGGGCAGTGAGGTCCGACCCGTTCTGGACCCCAAAAGCGTCTTCTTCTCACTGACATGGTGATTGATCCGTGCTTAAAGTGAGACAATGTCACTTTTGAAAAAGGTAAATGACACCTTCTTTATTTTACAAACTGAAAGGATCATAATTCATACGCAGTAAAACACACCCATGCTCAATTTTAATATGGTCAAGGTTCTATTTTGCTTCAGCCTTATTTGGTGTAATCTGGGCAAACATAAGAAGATAGATACGGTAAACATGCATTTCATATGCTGGGTGTTGTTCTCCGAGGCAAACCACTAACGAGTGTTTTCTGGACTTTCTCTGTTTCCTTTGTGTCGTGTTTTTCTTTCTTCTTCACAAAATCCTCACGAGGAACAAACACAGCACGACTCACCATTTGGTAGCTGAAAGCCGCATGCTAGTCAAATAGCTCTTTTTTCAAGTTCAAGGTGAACTTTAAATAGAATGAAAGGCCAAGTCGTCCCATTTGAGTTGCGGGACTGTACCGGATGGAGGCTCCTGTTCAACTGACAGACAGTCTGGTGCATATTCTAACGGAGAGAGACGATGCCCAAACATCCCACGGTTAATAAAAACAACATCATCACATACTTTACATCACATCACATACTGCACTCCTAACCGCTCATGGTGTCCAGTTGTCTGAGTGCATTTAAGCGTTTACCCTTCTGTGTGTTTCCATCCATGTCAGCTTCCACTGAACCTCTCACCCTGTGTGTGTGTGTGTGTGTGTGTGTGTGTGTGTGTGTGTGTGTGTGTGTGTGTGTGTGTGTCTGTTCTCTCTGTCTCAATGTCTCTCAGTTTCATCATGTTTTGTTCTTTATGAGTTTTTGCTAATTAAATACAGGGAATATTGTGAAATCATACATTGTCTTTCATTTGACCCAACTGAATTAATTTATATGATATATATTATACTGCTATATAAAACATTTTCCCTGAACTCAAACTCTGTTTGGGCAGCAAAAAATCTGTTGATTTCTTTCCGGTTAATGAGTCTTCTGACCAAAATAAAGTAAAAAAAACTCCAAGAAGATTTATTCCTGAAGCTTTTCCTCAACCTACAAACATGTGGCTTGTTTATTAGAGGAATAACCTTAAACAGATACACGTGCATGGCATGATGGCATGATAACATGCGTGTGTGTGCACGCCCGCCTCTCTGTGACAACAGTTTTTCACCCCGGTGACTCTCCTCTCTCCCGGTCCCGTCACCGCAGGAGGACAGCTCGGACCTGAAATGTCAGCTCCACTTTGCCAAAGAGGAGTCAGCCCTGATGTGCAAGAAGCTGACCAAACTGGCGAAGGACAGCGAGGCCATGAAGGAGGAGCTGGCCAAGTTCAGGTCGCTGTACGGGGACGTCAACGCCTCGCTCACCGTGGAGGAGGTGAGTGCAAACATCGCCACACAATGGAGGAGGATTTTATATTTAGATGATAGGGATACAGCCCAAAGAAACACGTTAAGAAAAATATAAAGCCTCACTTTACATCTTGAAACTGTTTACTCTGTATATCTTGATGTTTGCCTGAGAGCTATTATGGTGGTTGTAGTCTGTAAAGTACCTCCCCCTTGGTTCCTCTATAAACCCAAATGACAAAAAACGCCTGGGAAAGCTCTACAGAGCTGCGTTTGTATTGTTTTAGAAACAGCCAAAACTCCAACTCACTTTTGAGCCGTTTCAGTGACTAAGGCTGAAAACAACAAACACATATATCAGTCTTTACAATATTGACTTTGCGGTCCCATGCGTGAAAATGTTATAACTATTGATGAGGATATTTACAAGACAGTTTGTCTTTCCTAATCATGGTAGAAACCCATAAAAGCCCATCAATAATGAATGCGAGCAGTCTTAAAGGCCAACAGCTGATTTAACGTGTGAAGGAACGGTTGTGAGTGGATTAAGAAAATGGTCCCGCCCCCCCAGGTGGCTGACTCCCCTCACACGCGAGAGGCAGAGATCAGAGTCCACCTGAAGCTGGTGGAGGAGGAGGCCAACCTGCTGAGTCGGCGCATCGTTGAGCTGGAGGTGGAGAACCGGGGGCTCCGAGCTGAGATGGACGACATGAAGGGGCCACAAGGTAGTTTTGAAACTCTTGAAACGTTATATTTGCATGATTCATCTTTGATTTTTATTTAATACACATATTTTAATCTCTCTTTCGCGACTGGCTGACCGCTCATTGTTTCTTTTCCCTAGATGGTCCACAGGAGCTTTCTGGTGTTGGTGGCAGTCTGGGCCTGGGACTCGGGGGAGGGGCTTCATCTGAAAACGTCATGGAGCTCCAGAGACACCTCCAGTTTGTGGAGGAGGAGGCGGAGCTACTGAGGAGGTCTCTCATCGAGATGGAGGAACAGAACAAACTCCTGATGAACGAGATGAACCGCTATAAGTCGGATCTCCCGCCGCCGCCGTCCGCACTGTCGTCCAATTCATTGGCGTCGCTGACGGACGGCCTGCTCAACGACAGCCCGGTGCACTCCATCCAGGAAGGGGCGGTGCTTATCAGCACTGACGCCCCGGCCCACGAGGAGGAGCTCAGGCTGGCGAGGCTTCAGATCGGAGAGCTGGGCGGGAAGGTGAAGAAGCTGCAGTACGAAAACCGAGTGCTTCTGTCCAACCTGCAGCGCTGTGATCTGGCCTCCTACCATGCTCCTTCCTCCTCCTCCTCCTCTTCCTCCTCACTACGGCTGGCTCTGGACACCGACGCAGAGGCCGGAGACTCAGCTGAGTGCCTCCCAAGGTAGTCTTGTGTTTTCAGCTTCCCTCACAACATTTGCTTCAGTGAGAGAATGTGTTGCTAACACAACCTTCTGGATAAATACTCACTATCTGGAGTTGTTCATTGATCTTTTAAAGCAGCGTGTATCAGAAGTCCTGAACGTCTCTCTGTATTCTTTCCCTTCAGCCCGCCGCACCGCAAAGAGCCCGTCGGGGGGGAGACTGACGCCCTGGAGATCAGGGAACGGAAAAAGAAGATCGAGGACAACGCTGACGCAACGACCTCCCTCCCCGGGTACCTGGGGCAGAAGGACCATGATGCCTTGCTGGCCATGAGGGACCAGGCTCGCTTGGTTTCCACGGCGATCCAGCTCCTGACCTCCCCAGAGTCGAACTGCCTCTCCTCCTCCCCGTCCATCTATCACAAGGTCTGCAGCAACGAGGCAGCAGAGCCGTGCGACCTGGAGAAGCCTCCGCCTCTCAGCCAGGTGCGTGTCCCTGAGAAAACGATAGAGAGTCAGCTTTTCACCATAACGGCCGACGAAGGTGACGCAGTCTGTTATTTCTGTTAAAGCAGATCTCAGAGCTGTCGGACCTGGCCGACCGGCCCCTGGTCGGTGCCCTGACCAGCAGGCTGCAGGCCCTGCACAGCCAGCTGCAGGCCTTCGTGGAGCAGGTGGACATCCAGGGCAAACCGGGCGGGAGGGACCCTCAGGTGGAGGGAGCGTCTCCTCCGGCCTCGCCCTGCGCCTCCCTGCCCTGCTCTGGGGACGGGCCGGCCGGACCGAGCGCTGCCGTGGAGCAGGTAACACCACAGGGAACACACTCCTCCTCTTCACTCCTCGTCACCATGTCTCTTTCATTTGTTCTCAGTCTCTTCTTTTCTTTTTGAAGAGCTTTTGCTTTTGTTGTTTTTTGATTTTCTGTTGTCACTTTCCGTTGGTTTTTCTATTCTTCCGCTCTGTGTTTGGTCCAGTGCCTAACCATTAGTTTGGCTGCATAATTCTCCCAGTCCCATCTAACCCTGCTGCTTTAGTTTCTCCTCGCAGTGGAGAATGGATTTACACGACACGCTCAAATCTGATGTACCACCGGCATTTAAATGATATACGAACCTGACGTGAATGGAAAAATAACCCTTTTGTGACAAACACAAATATCAAATTGTGAAAGCAAAAGCTGCCCCTGCTGTATGGGCGTATTAGATGTTTTCAGATTTGAGCTATCAGTGTAAACCTCTCCACGCGATGCCACCCATGTCCTCTGCATGCAGGGAAAGTGCTTCCTAACCTGGTGTTTAGATGCTGCTTTAGGCCTCAAATGGAGCCTGTTTGTATGCATGGACATAGTAGCGTTATTAAGAGCACATGTATTTCTATATTTCCATCAGCATCATAAATCCAACACACAGTCGAGTAAAGTTGTGCATTATCAATCCTACTTTCTTTTCATTTAAAGCCACATTAATATAGATACACTCACATGTATGGTGTAATTCAATCTGCTGGAATGAGGCCAGCAAACAATTGTATTGTTTGGACCGTATAAAGATTCATATAATAAATATAAATAATACACTATAAACATAGTCTGAGTCTGTTTTGGTTTGAATACTTATCAATACTTATTATTTTTCAGCTCATTAGTATTCTGATCACCAGATACTGAGATACTGTATTTTCATAACGAAGTATTTTTTATCATTGGAGGAATAACGTTGGTAGAAACACAAGACTCAATAGTGTTATAAATAAATTGGGATGGATATTTTTTAGATTTGCTGTGCTGCCTTTCCTACAAGAGGAACTTGTGTCTGATAAAGTCTGTCTTTTCTAATTTAGTTTGCCTGCCTGCAGTATGAAACCATACAAAGTATTAAGAGAATACATTTTCATGTTTAGACTCCATTCGAGGCCAATTCTGAGTCCCAACACCCCTCCGATCTCTCCTCCCCTTCCCTCTCTCCTCCCCTCCCTTCCTCCTTTTCTCTTTCTCTCTGCACGGGCACCATAACCACCGCTTTCTGCACTTCATCTCCCCCTCTCTCTTTCCCTTCTCCCGTTATTCACGCTCCTCTTCGTCATCTCCCTAAATGCTGACCTACTTTCCTCTGACTCCCCTCCTTGCTCACCTCACATCCCCTTTTCTTTCCTCGTTGCCACTCGTCCTCCTTCTTCGCTTTTGTCCCCGCTTTACTTCCCCATCCACACCCGTTCCTCCCCCTCTCCTCCTTCACCGTGTTGCTCCGTCGCCCTCTTCGCTCTGACTTTTCATCCTAACCCTTACTCTTTCTCTTCTTCTTACTCCCCTGTTTCCCTCTCCCTTTCCTCTATCTGTCATTGCTGTTTATCTGCTGTTTCTCTTCCCACTCCTCTATGTCCTCTTCTGTTTCGTTTATCTCTCCTCCCTCTCCCCCTTCAGCCATTCATTCTGCCCTCCATCCTCCTTTTCCTTCTTTTCTCCACCCTCTCCTTCTCCTCTTTGACCAAGCTCTTCTTCCTCTACATCCTTTTCTTCGTCTTGTGAGATCCATACTCAACTGTTTCAACTGTTTCGTTTTTTTTTCTTCATTTTTCACAATGTTGTCATATGGATCAACGCCATTTTGGTCGAATTGTTTTTTATTCTTATTGTTGTTTGTTTGTCTCGTTTTGTCTTTCATTTCTATCACCCCTCTTTTTTGTTTTTGTTCCACAACCTCTCCTCCTCCCCTGTCCCTCCCTCTCTCCTCTGAGTTTTTGTTTTCTTTGTGTTTTTGTTTTTATTCATTAACCTGCCCATGCATGCATGCAGCAGCAGCCTGATTATAGGGACCAATCAGAGCCGGAGGTGATCGAGGAGAACAGCCAATCAGACGACGATGTGATGCAAAAGCAGGGCGACCGCCGGCTGGAGCAGGAAGAGAAGGAGGCGGACGATGCTCCGGTGAGTCGCTCAACAGCACAAGCATTCGCATCCTGACAGATAGATATTCAGCCTCGTACAGACAAACAAACTCTTTGGCTTTTGGCTGGTCAGACTCTAAAGACGCCTTCAGGGCAACAAACATCTGGCCTGCTCCTGTAACGGTCTGTCCAAGAGGATGAAGTCATAAGGAAGCTGACGGTGAACATGACAGCGGCTATGGGGACTATTTTATATACAGAATGGATCAAATGACTGCTTGTACGTGTACCAACCAGCTCTGCACTTATCCTCTAGCGTCCTTCAGCTCGTTCTTTTAGTTTCCCGGTCCGAGTTTATTTATTTCTCCCTCGTCCTTCTGATCTAACAGCCAGTGGGGGAGCAGTTGGTGAAACCAACCGGTTCTTCAGCTCAGTATTTCATATATCGATTCGTATCCACTTCCCCGCTCTCACTGTTGAAGGATCCAACCTCGCTCGCTATATTCTGTCACCCAGCACCAACGGAAAGACGCTTGAACTGTGACTTTAAAGTGGGGTGCTCTGTCAGCGTCACGTTTACAGCTTGTTTCCACTAGAACCCAGCTGTGATACATACAGGTGACAATTGCTACAATAACACCCCATAATACTCTCTGAAAAACCATCCAAAACACAGTTAGTGAGAAGACAGGTCCCAACCTGATGAAGACGTTGGTGTGTTTCAGGAGGAAAAGAGGACGGTAGGATGAAGCAAGACAAGGACGGAACGAGATATACATTTTAACAAATATGTCATTTAGAGCTGGACCAACGAATCGCTGATGTATCAGCCAATTGGTATTTGTGTCGATCAATAAGTGAAAAGAAATTCTGTTCAACATGTGTCTTGGTCACAATTTAAAAGAAAACTACGTATTTAGATATTCAAGGCCCACTTGCTTGCTTTTTCGCATAGTTTTGAAGTGATAATGGGTCATCGCTCGAATGTAGTGGATTGTCCTGATCCGAACAAGCTCCATCTCCTGAAGAAGTTCTGGGATCTGGTTAAAAGCTCTGGAAAAAGCTTGTTAAGTGGACCTTGTATTAAGATTTGGGGGGTCAAACTCCTGTACTCAACGTTTAACGCTGAGTATTAATATTTGCGTTATTGAATTTGATACAAACCCCTGAAAATGGGCCCTGAATCCATTACAATGTACATGTGGGCTGTGTATACTTGCATCACTTTTTCCTGGGCAAACACACAATGACAGGAAAAGTTCATCAAAGGCTCATTTATATGCATTCACACACACACACACACACACACACACACACTCAAGCTGAAGTTTGTGATGTGGTACACTGGTGGTAAACTCCCACTAGCAACACAGTGTTGTCAACAAGCATAAACAGTGACTTCATTGTCAGCTGTGGGATGGAGGGGAAGAAAAGCCCTTTGTTTGGCTGACCTTTTGCTGCCGTGTCCCCATGGTAACCGGGGATGTGTGTGTGTCTGCGTCTTCATCCAAGTTTGAGGATGTGGAAAAGAACGAAGCAGAAAGATATCAAGAAGCAGGAGAGTCAGATATTCGGGAGAAGCAGTTGAAGTGACCGCTGTATCTCAGTGTGTGACTCCAACATAACAGTGACACTCCTTCTCGGCCTTCTTCAATGGCGGAGTGTGTTCCCGCCCCTGCCTCCAGACAGGCTAGGCCACGGCTTTGGTAAAATGGTGTTATCAGTGTATGTAGATCCTCTCAATCTTTACACATGTTGGCCCAACAGTGAGTCGTATTGGAACAGAAGCACTGGTTGTGAGCGGCCGGGTGCTGCTCAGGGTGCAGGGTGATGGAGGGCAGAGGCGGAGCTTAGTGGAGGTTGAAAGAGGACATTAATGGTACAGTGGCGGGTCGATGGATCGCACTCACTCAGCAGCCAAATGAGGCATGAGAGAGTACGTGTGTGTGTGTGTGTGTGTGTGTGTGTGTGTGTGTGTGTGTGTGTGTGTGTGTGTGTGTGTGCATACAGATAGCGTGCCGAAGCTGAGGTGTGATTTAAAGGGTGTTCTAGCACAAAACTGCCATGTTATGTGCTTCTCACACTTCTCCCTTTTTCATTTCCTTCCAACCCTCTGGTCCCTCACCACCTCTCCTCCCGTCACTGTGTTTTATTTTTTTCTTTAATCTCTGACTGCCTCCCTCCTTGTTTTCTACCCACCAATGTTTCCCCATCCACTGCTCCTTTCCTTGATTCTTTCTTCCCTCGACTTATCTTTTTTCTTTCACTCCATCCCCATTCTTCCGTATCTCTCTCCCCCACTCATCCTTTCCTCATCTCCTTCCTTATTTCCTCCAGCCCGTCCATGGCGATGAGCTCCGGGCTCGGCTGTCCGACGCGGAGGAGTCGGCTCAGGGAAGACAGGGGGAGCTGGAGAGGGAGCGGCCCGCTCAGAGAGAAACCACTCTCACACTGGTCAGTTTGGTCAGACACACACAAATACTGACTTGTAAACAAAAGACCCTCAATCTCACACAGAAGCACTCAAATGCCATTTCATACATGACATGCAAGTCCTCATGCCACGCCGTGTTCCCCTCTCAGCTCCAGGAGGAGCACCAGAAGGCTCTGCTCCGTCGGGACTTCCAGCTGCAGAGTTTGGGCCTCCAGGCTCGGCTTCAGCGGAAGTTGTGGTGCCAGGAGAGGACGCTGCTGGTCCAGGAGTCGCAGCACCTCAAACAGGCCCTGTTACTGCTCAGCCTCAAACTGCGCTGCTTCCTCAAGCAGTGGAGGCTGGGCTGCAGGAAGGACACCGAGTGGAACGACATCTTGGAGGTATGAGGGAGTCAACAGCTGACTGTCCACGCTGTTGAATCAGAATCAGAAACATGTATTTGCTCTGTGTGTTAGACACACGAAGAATTTGACTTGGTGGGTCGTGTATACATTAGTCATTAGACAACCAACAACAATCAACGTGCTGTTTGTCATTATTTCAACCAAGATATGTACATTTGTTTATTTATCTTGCTGCTAGGCTGTGTGTCTAAAAGCAATACTATATTTTATCAAAGGATATCTCCATTTGTTTAAAAAAAAAAAAAGAAATCTGAGGTTTCAATCACTGAAAGAATTAAGAGAAAATCCTTTGAGGTTTACGCAGGTTCTATGCAGAAGACAAATAACTTCTGCATAGGCCACAAGACAAAGTGACTTATTTTAATAATGTGAATATTGTAGCTGGATATAAATTCAAACAAGTGTTGCCTCTGCAGAATATAAATATGTAGATAGATAAGCATTCAGACGCTGAGATCAGTGACTGACAGGTGATTGTTTTCTCTCAGATGAACAGCCTGAAGGACCTGTACCTGCTGTTGGAGGAGGAGAACCTGACGAGCCCCGCCCACCAGTCTGACAAGAGGGCCGCTGCAGACGAGCAACCACTCAGCCCCACTATCAAGGTAAGCAGAGTGACCCACACACACACACACACACACACACACACATGCGCCCACACACACGTTCTTACATGCTCGTCTTTCCTTGTAGTCGAGCGCCGTGAGCGGCACCTTGGCGGACCTGAAGGTGGCGCTGCAAGATTTGAGTGGAGAGTTGCGACAGGAGAGACAAGGCTCCCAAGAGCTCACACAGCAGTTCGCCAAGGCCAAGGCATCATGGGAGGTGGAGAGGACCGAACTAAAGAGCCTCATTACGCAGGTAAGAAGTATTTCTGTAAATTTGGTTGAAGTCATACGTTAATGTATTTTCTGCCAGTTTCGGCAAGATTAGGATTATTTCACATGAAAGATTTGAAGTGGGCAGGACTCTGGAGTAAAGTGGATGTCACATGTTCCTCTGCACCAATCAGGATTTACAATTCACGTTGACCAGGCTGCTGTCAACCAACCTTCTCTTCCAGACTTTGATTGTTGCCTTTTTCGTCATAAAGGAATACTTCCTGTTTGAAACAGAGCTTCAAAATGTACCAGTGATACATTATACATTACTTGAAATCAGCATGCTTTTTTTTATCTTACTCAAAAAAGAAAAAGTTAGCACAAATTATTTTGCCCTTTTCTAAGTGAGCCATAGTGCAGGACTTTAGGAGACAAACTGATGCAACTTGCAAAGTACAAAATGCATCATACTCTTTGATTTTGTTGCCAGTTAAGGGAATAAGATGATCTAGTTTCCTCTGCAGTTTTGAGTTGAAAGAGGCAGATGTTGACATTTAAAAGCCACCGGATACTCAGAAACTGCTGGGAGAGTCGAGCAAAGCTCAACGAATTCAGGACAAGAAAAATCAATACGGTGGGAAGATAAAATGTTGTCCTCAATGATTAAGCACATGCGGGAGCACATCGTCAGTCGACTACACAAAAGTCACAACCACCAAGTGGCAAAATAAACAAGTTACTTTTGTTTGGAAAGCCTGTGCTCCCTGCTTGCACAGTTACAGTAGTAGACCTAAAGTTCTGATTTAGTTCTGAAGTGGCCGGTGTTCATTTTGACAAGTGGCCCATGTGTTTGTGAATTCGAGCCTTTCATCCTCTCTCTCTCTCTCTCTCTCTCTCTCTCTCTCTCTCTCTCTCTCTCTCTCTCTCTCTCTCTCTCTCTCTCTCTCTCTCTCTCTCTCTCTCTCTCTCCTCTCCCTCTCCCTCTCCCTCTCCCTCTCCCTCTCCCTCTCCCTGACTGTCTGTCTGTCTCATCTGCGGGCTGTGAGTAATGGTGTTAATGTTTCATTCTCCTCTCCTCCCTCATTGTCTCTCTGTCTCAGAACAGCAGCAGAGGTGGTAACTGTGTGAGAGTTAATTAACAGCCTCGTAGAAAGAACACAGCCCGTGTGCCATCGCCTGGTAATTGAGACAGAGAGAGAATAGAGAGAGATAAAAGGAAGACAGAGAGGGCTGTTTAAGTTTGGCAATTAAAAAGCCTTTTCATGTGCTCTTACCTTTGTTCCCCGAGTGTATATCATTCTACTGTCTATCATTAAAGGCCATCGGTCAAAATGTGAACATATTGCAGGCCCGTCATTATCTGCAGGTTTACCTTTAGCCTCGAGCTAACCAATGCTAGCAGCATTAACACAGGATGGAGGGTGTCAGTTGGCAAAAAGATGTTTTTCTATTTACGTCATGTACTGCGGTTGTTGTTGTTGTACACGTATTTGCATGAGTTTTCAGATGTTGCCTCATATTACCTTTCAACATTAACGTCTTTAACATGCCACATAAGTAAATACGTAAATTAAGCCATCCACAGAAACCTCGCCCTAACTTAACCTAAACCGAAGTCTAACCTCAAAAGCAAAAAGCCACCCAATGAGATAAAGTACAGTTATTATTAAAAAGGTTTTGCCTTTTTTCTTTTGTTTTCCTTCAATTACTGAACGTAACAACTTCCTGTCTTAAGTAAAGTAAATAACATTTCATCATAAATATATAACCTACTGGCATACCTATAAGACACGTACACAAAAGGATGAAATCTAATTTAAAACGTTCACACTTTGAGCACAAAATGTATCACCAGAGAAGCTTCACTTCAGTCCATAAAGACAACTAATGATGCATTTGGCAGCATTTCCATATAATAGTTACAGGTCGCAACAACCAGTCACAAAGAGGGTCAAACACCAGCTAGTCCAGAGACAGTTAGACATTATAAGATTATTCTCAATGCATTCATAAGTCAGAATACAGTAAGAAAAGGACCAATCATCTCATAGTGAATGGAGTGCAATGATTAACTGAGGTGAGTAATAACAGGGCCACAAAATAAACATAAGGAAATTGCAAGTAATGTAGTTAGTAGTTAGTTTAAGATTTTTCGGTTTAATAAAGTTAAATGGGTTTTTAATTAAGATTACCCTGATCACTTTAGCCTCATGCTAATTAAATCCCAATCCTATAACTGAAATAAACCCTTTGTGAAGGAATAAACACCCTCACTGTGACGGGTGTGTTCTGGTCCACACAAACACACAAAGATACACACGGAGAGAGCCATTAATCACGGTCACGATCAGAGAGATTCTGCGCTCGCACCGATGCGCATCATTTGTCTTCTGATTGGTTCGGCAGGAGCTGCGAGGGGCGGTACAAAGAGAGAGGACGCTCTCCTTTCCTTAAATGTGACGTGGCGGCAGGCTGCTTATGAGATGACGCTCACAGACTAACCTTTGCGGCCTGATCCAAGAATCCAATCGCACAGCTGCAATTCATTTCACGCGAAAGCAACCAGATGGATGTCGACGCACAAAAAAGAATATGAGTTTTATATTTGATTAACTGTGTTGCACTTTATCACCGATTTTACCAATTTGAAGCGGAAGCACTCACACACACTTTGGTTACTCTCTCTTCTACCCTGTAAAGTGTGTGTGTGTGTGTGTGTGTGTGTGTGTGTGTGTGTGTGTGTGTGTGTGTGTGTGTGTGTGTGTGTGTGTGTGTGTGTGTGTGTGTGTGTGTGTGTGCATACTATGGGTTTGCTAGACCGGCCTAGACGCCACAGCTGGAACTAATCTCTTCTCTGGCAACAATGCACACGCTGTAAAGTATGCCTTCAATTTGTTGTGTGTGTGCGTGTGCGTCGGTGCCAAGGCGTCCTGGCAGCATGTAGCTCCAGCTGTTGCTTTGTCGAACAAGTCAACTCAATTTCAAACGCCGTCCTACCTGTCAAACCGCTTGACAAGAAATTATCTTCGCCAATTCCGCCTGATAAACAAACACCGTCAGTGAAGTGGAAACGATACCCGGAGCCCTGAAAGCGTGCAGGACAACACTCTTCCATGAATCCGTCATCCAGCCCGACAGTGGGACATGTTACGAGCACCTGTCGTGAGCAGCTGGAAGCTCTGATCGCTCACATCTGTTCATCCACTTCACTCGGTGAAGATAAAGGGGAACAGAGATCAGACAGAAAAGTGCAACTCAATCTCAATATTCAACGAGTCCTCTTACGTAAAAACAATAAACTAGATTATTTGTTTCTTCCAAAAGGACACACGTGACGGTCGAGGAATGACTCGTAAAAGTGTTTTCTGATCTGCAGCCACGGTCTGGTTAGAGTGAGGCTTATTCTACTTAAAGACCTAACTGTATGCTAAATTAGAGGTAAATCAGGAATGTGAAACTCTGATTAGCAGAATAATAAAAGTTCTGTGGGCTGAATGCTGTTCAACTATTTGTTTAATGTTTGTTTACACGTAATGGAAAACATTCATGAACAGCCACTGACAAGAAAAAGGCAAAGTCGAGGTTAAGACGGGGACTCAGAGCTTCAGCTTTGCTATATTTAACATCTGCGTGCATTATGTAATATCCAGGCTATGTTTTTATTTATAAACCTGGCACACATTTTGTCTCAGGATCGTTGCGGTTGCCCTCGAACAGCCGCCGGTTGATGTGTAGTACCGATAGCATTAACGGAGTTCAAATCACATGATGCCCAACGTATCACATGATGCCCGGTGGGGCCGTCCCACACTAGCCAGTGGCATTGTGGCTCACACAGTGACTGTTTGTTACCAGCTCATTGTGAAGACAGTGAACTACAGTAAAGATTCAGCTTGAAGTATTAATAATTTCATGCAGTATTCCTAATTTGGATTCGAACTGAAAATAGTCTCCAGGAAGATCACAGTGAACATGGAGCTGGATTTTGTTCTTTTCATACACTCTGATTCTGATCCATATAATAATAATAACAATGGATATAATGATAGTAAAATTAAGTAATTCCTCTTCACTCAGCACTTAAAGACCCTGTTGGGTCAGACTGGGGTTTGTTGCCACAGCGCTGTTGTTGTTGTTGTTGTTGATGTTAGTAGCACTTGGCTCTGTGTTTCTACAGATACCTTTCTATATCTATGAAAATATGCTTTTGTATAAATGGCCACATGATGAATGTGAGAAAATGTGGCAAAGGCAAAGATTTAATCAATGCCTGACTTAGGATTTCATTTTTATATTTCGATCGCTAAACCAGATGTTTCACTATCCAAGCTCTTCGGTGTCTTCCCTGAAGTGTCCTCTTTTTAGTAAAACTTGATTAATAAAGCTATGCTTTTATATTTGTGGTTTTAGATGAATAAACACAAGTAATTGAACTTGCTAAATGGTGAGTAGCGAGTCGTGAACCAGGCGTCTCATCCACCAATAAATGCCAGTCATCCAGTGAAATCTCCCCTTAACACCTCAGCGGTAAACCTCGTTAAGACGCGGGGCTCGTTAAGGTGCGTTCATCACTAACGAGCAACGCTCTGTTGCCATAGGAGACGGAAGTTTGGATAGGCGCGTGCGTGTTAAGCTGTGATTGGCTGCCAGGTGGTTCCATTAGCACCATATACGGACGCCCGTGCCAAAGAGCCACAGAGGATTGATGGGTTGTGTGTGTGTGTGTGTGTGTGTGTGTGTGTGTGTGTGTGTGTGTGTGTGTGTGTGTGTGTGTGTGTGTGTGTGTGTGTGTGTGTGTGTGTGTGTGTGTGTGTGTGTCAAATTGATGTGTCGGCTGTGTGAACTATGAGGCTCAGACGGAGGAAAAGGGGAAGTGGAGCTGCTCATTAAATATTCAAGCGATGCCACCTACCAGGCTCTGTGACAGCATGCCAGATTTATAGAGAGGGGAAAAAAGAGGCGAGAGACCTGGAAATAGAAGGTCAGAAATCAGTAGTGAGAGAGGATGAAGGGGTGGGGTGAGGAGGATGGGGAAGAGGAAGATGGTACGGAAGGAGAAGGGAAGAGCTGAGAGATCTTCAGGAGCGAACATGACAGCAGAGGAGAAGAGAGACAGGGACGGGGCTCTAGTTGGCCTTCTCATGGATGAGGGGTGACTGTGGCTCAGTGGTTAGCAAGTCAGTCTTTCAATCAGAGGATCGGTGGTTCAAACCCCAGCTCAGCCAGTCCATGTTGTTGTGTCCTTGAGCAAGACACTTAACCCTCATTGCTCACCGTTGCTGTGTCTACGGTCTACTGTATACTGTATATCATGTAAGTCGCTTTGGATAAAAGCGTCAGCTAAATGTAATGTAATGAGGTCATCTGACAGACCATTACATTGTTGTTTTCATGACAACTATAATTATTTATGTGTGTGTTTTGATGTGGAAAATAACTACCTATATTTACTTACATTTAATTATGTTTTACTTTGATTGAACGTGTCCCTGTTGTTCCGAGCACCAGTGTCTTTTTAAAATTGTTTCACAATAAAGAAGGATTGTATAGCTCTAACTTTTTTGTGCGGCTGCTTCGTGCACTCCTAGTTGACAATTTTTAGACGATTATATTTTTACCATGATCTCTTTGTCTTTCTCCGATCAGCTCGAGACCAAATCGGGAAAAACGGCATCTCTGTCCGTCACTGATGCACTGGATCCTCCGGACCTGAAGGTGGCGCTGAAGAGGGAGCGCGAAGAGCATCAGCACCTCCTGGCCGATTCCTACGCAGCCGTGATGGACTTAACTAAACAGGTAAAGGTCTGTCTGAACCAGACAAGTTGGGCTGGAAGATAACAAGCAACGTCTGCGAATATCTCACAGAGATAAACCCTCCAGCTTTATTTCTGTTTGAGCCCGTTATTCAGTTTGTGTGTCGGATCAAGAGTTGTGTTTTACTTGACAGCTCTCTTTGCTTGCACTCCTCATCCATCCCCTTCCTCTAATGTTTTTCTCTTCTTCTCATGTCCACGCTGTGACCCACCTGCGGACCAATCAGCTCCAGATCGGGGAGAGGAACTGGGACAGAGAGAAGCTGGAGCTGCTGGAGAGGTTCAGCCAGGAAAGAGCTCAGTGGGAGCAGAGACTGGGAGAGGCCACTGCGCAACAGAGGAAGGTGTGTGTGTGTGTGTGTGTGTGTGTGTGTGTGTGTGTGTGTGTGTGTGTGTGTGTGTGTGTGTGTGTGTGTGTGTGTGTGTGTGTGTGTGTGTGTGTGTGTGTGTGTGTGTGTGTGTGTGTGTGTGTGTGTGTGTGTGTGTGTGTGTGTGTGTGTGTGTGTGGAGAAATGTCGAAGATGAAAAAGAGATAAGGAGTGAGTGTATCTTGGGTGAGATAAGGACATCTAAAGCATATTGAGCCAATGGATGATATGAGAAAACCATATAATTCTTTATGGTTCACCCAAAATGCCAAATATGTCAGACCACCAGAGTTACACTTTTCACATGAAACTCCTCCCACAACCTCCATTTTCAGAACAATCGCCCAACATAACTCCATGAGCTATTGTCAGTTTACAAACCCATGTACACCCGGGCCTCCGTGCATTAAGATAAGATAAGATAATCCTTTATTAGTCCCGCAGTGGGGAAATTACAGGATTACAGCAGCATTGCTCAGTACGTAAAGATAAAAGAAATCAAGTAATATAAATAAACAGTAATAAACATAATAAAATAAACAGTAAAGAAGAAATTGAATGTACAGTAGAATATTGAATATACAAATTACAAAATATTACAAAATATTGCACCAGGATGGATTAAAGTGGCCAGAATATTGAATATACAAATTATATACACACACAACCAAAGATGTCACGCAATATGTTAAAAAAAATGTCAAAACAGACCCAAAAATGCATGTTACTGTTGTCTATAGGGTGATATTTTCCTCTTGGGATAAGTTTAACAGGTGTTGATGCCATATTGAGAGTAAGGAGCACCCTCTCTGGAGTCATTGCCTTCCTGTGGTCAGTCCAATGTGCTGATTAAACACCAGGGCAGTCACTGCCAAGCTGTTGCAACATGTCCAAGAGGGATTTCATCAGGGTTTTAAAGTGCTAGTTTGCTTTTCTTCTTTAAATACACAAATAAATGAAGACGTACACGTTTAGTCGGTCCCTGCCCCATCATTTCTCCTCTGTCTGCGGGCGTCTTCCTTTCTGTTCCTTCCTCTCACTCCTCTTCCGGTCCATCTCCCTCCTTTTCCTTCCGTCCTGTCTGTTGCGGGAGATCCCGTCTCACTTCTTCCATTAAGTGTCCTGCATTGGAAACTTGGCAGGAGACCGAAGCTGGTCATACTTTAATCTACTCTGTCTGAGTCTCTCGGAGTGCGTCTGTGTCACGCTCTGCCAGCCACAAATCACATCTGCTGTCTGCTCTGCTGGTATTATACTGCCGGGCCTCCCACAGACTCCTGACTGCTGAGTACACTGCTGAGTACACTGCTGAGTACACTGCTGAGTACACTGCTGAGTACACTGCCCCCATCAGGTCAGCTAGTGCAAGACGGAGCTGCATGTTTGTGTCAGTGGTGCTTTTCAGGGCTACTGTACAAATGGGATGTTTACTCATACATCAAGTTTGGGTTTCCAGTTGAAATGGGATGTTGGGGTGGATTGGGCTAGACTTTCTGGAGAAACTATATTTTAAAAGAAAACTAAGTTTAACCAGTCCCACGTACCCCCACAGACCTGTCATTGAACTCAAGTACCCCT
This sequence comes from Cottus gobio, assembly GCA_023566465.1. Taxonomy (NCBI): domain Eukaryota; kingdom Metazoa; phylum Chordata; class Actinopteri; order Perciformes; family Cottidae; genus Cottus; species Cottus gobio. Next base: position 19,364,068 of record CM042215.1, read on the forward strand.
TCATCGACAGCATTTCACACTATTAATTATTTGGAAGTGGATATTTTTCATACAATTGAACCGCCAGCATCCAGGTCAGTCCGGTTAAGTTTCTGAAGGGGCAGTCTCCCTGGCAACTGCAGAAGTACCCCCATGGGTACCAGTAACCCTGTTTGGGAATGTAGTCTACAAACGAGTCTATATTTAGCTTTCTGTCAGTATACTGTACACATCCATGCTGCGTGGTCTGCAGCTCAGTGAGTTGCGACTCAGAAGTCCATCAATGCATCTGCACAACTAAGCACATTATCTGCAGATGTCCCTCTTCCCTCTGAGGGGAAATGAGTGTGAGATCACCTAGTGAGTGTGAAACGACCTGACTCAGCTGTGTGTGTGTGTGTGTGTGTGTGTGTGTGTGTGTGTGTGAGTCTTGTCTGCCACAGATAGATTATACTTGTCAGTCTCCACTTCCTCCTGCCAAATGGCTCTAGAATAAGTGGATGGCAATGAGATGAATGTGTCTACAGTGGATGTCTGCCAGAGTGTGTTTTCAAAATGATAATAAGATGTAAAAAAAAAAAAAAACGTTCTGTGGTCTCAGCGACAGTTTTCTTTGTCCTCACAGTCAAAGTCGTCAGGCAGCGAGTCCTCTGCAGACACAGTCGTCACGAATGGAGCCGGATCACCACGGTAACAATTCAAACACACTACCTCACAGTTTTAAATCAATCAGTAACATTTTCTAATCAACTCGTTTGAGTTTAGGATGGTTTCATTAATGCAATCCACGCTCAAACAGAGCATAACTTACTTCTCTTTTCTCCTTTTTTAATGAAAAGAACCAAATCCACGTCGGAGCTGGACGGCCCAGAAGTCAACGGGAGAGCCAATCAGGAGGAGAGAATTCAGTTTGTTGTCCCAGAGCTGGGTGACCTCAGCAGGAAGAACTGGACCTACTTAACCAATGAGGTGAACACATTGGGATTTCATGCATTTACTGGTTTAAAATGTGCAGTTTATTGCGATGTCTTTGCTTTTATTAAGTTTGAGAAGACCAGTGAAACAAAGGCTGATGTAAAGGTTATACGATTTGTATAACAACTGTCACAATATAATGTAATGTTTTCTCCTCAAACTGAAGACATCATAGTAAGAAAATATACTGATCACTATTTCTTACTGGTTGTACTTGTCATCCCAGACCCCAGAGGTTGGAGACACCTGTAAAACCTGGGACGGTCCCAGCGGCTCTTGCAGCAGCTTAGTGGGATCAGAGCTGGATCTGGAGACCGTCCAGAGGAGCTACACGGCTCCAGACCGCACCGGCATCCGGATCTACTACAGCCCTCCTGCAATACGGCGCATGGAGCACCGAAGGAGGAGCCAGGAGTCCAAAGAGCCGCAGCAAGCCAAGAACGGGAGCTCTTCTCTGGGAGTGAGTGAGCCAGACGTAGGCGTGGCTGCGGTAGGAACCCTCGAGGTTCAGCCGCAGCTACCTCCATCATCCTTTTCGTCCTCGTACGAGCAATGGCTGAGCTCTCTGTCCAAGCAGCACAGGGAGCTGCTGGAAAGCAGAAGTGGCTGCATCGCCGGTTCGATCCCCGGCGTTGGCGGCTCGGTTGATGGGATGACGCCCTCGTCAGCTTTCCACGGCCTGGAGATCGGGGAGATTTCCGCCAACTTGAGTGATGACATGAAAGAGATGACCAATTGTGTCCGCCAGGCCATACGCTCTTCCTCTCTGGAGAGGAAATCCTCCAAGGAACCTGGGAGTCAGGTAGTTTATTTTTTATGACAAAGATTTTATAGTTATACTATTTTTTGCTAATTTCTTTGTTTTTTTAAAATACGCATTCATTTGAACCTATCGCGCTAAACATTCTCCATCTTTTCCATTTCTCCCCCCAGCTGGCGGGCATGTCCACCAGGTCCACGCAGACTGCCGCGCAATCTGTCAGCGTCGGGCTTCAAACCGACAACCTTCCCGGCAGCAGAGGGTCGGGGTTCCACTCCAAAGCCTGGTCTCCTCGCCCCTCGCCAACAACCACATCCTCGCTAGTGTCCGCTCGAACCCGGCAGATATCCACGTCCCTGGACAAGGTTCACAGCCGCATCGACAGGCCATGCTGTTCACCCAAGTATGGATCACCGAAACTGCAACGCAGAGTGTCTTCTGGTAATTAGAGATTGTTCCCTGGCCTCTAACCTCCATTGTAAACACGATTGCTTGGGAGAAGGAGAGATATCTGACGGCTCTGTTTTTAGGCTCCACCTCCAGACTGGATGGCAGTTCCTCTTCCAGGGACCGGAGCCTGTGGAGCCTCCAGCAAAGATCCCTCAGTGGAGGAGTAGGTGGTGGAGGAGGAGGAGGAGGAGGAGGAGGGGGAGGAGGAGGAGGAGGGGGAGGAGGCTCGGCCTGGGCTCGCTCCACCACCACCAGGGACAGCCCCGTCCTGAACGGCCTCACCGACGGCCTCTCTAGCCTCTTCAGTGTGGTCGAACACTCTGGGAGCACAGAGTCGCTCTGGAGGGGGGACGGAGGTAAAATACTGCGTGAAAATAAAACCCTTTTCATGGAAGACATTTTGACATTTGAAACAAAAATAAAATGATGCCGGACTTCCTCGGTTTCAGGGTCCCGTTGATGCTAGCGCACTAAGACACATTAGAATTGAGTTTGAGATTAGTTTATTAGTAACCTGATTAGGAGCCTATCCATAGCCAATCATATTTGCTAGCATTCATTAACTTTAAACTTTTTGCTTAAACATTTTTGTTCAGCTTTTTTTTATTTTGCACTGGTGTCAGTATTACTTCTTATACACTATATATGTATTACTCTATTGTTTATATTTTTTCTTATTCTTCCATGGTAATCTTTGATCAATCCCCAGCACAATAATTTCCTTCAGAATTAATGAATAAATATCTTATCACTCTTATTTTATATTAAACAACTTAAGTGGAATGCAGTCTTACACCTGAGTTTTGTTTTTTACTTATTAAACAAAAATCTTTTGACCTTTGCTTTTATTCAAAGTAAAGTCTCAAAAGTTGACAGTATTATAGAACTGAACCAACCCTTCCCTATTTATGCTTTATAAAAACTGCTGTTACTAATTTTCCTAGTTTAAGCACTACATCTGTTATTTAAATACATTTACATATTTTAGATTTGTGATCGAAATCAGACATATTTCTGGAAAATAAATATCCTCGCTGTCTTAAATCCCTGTTCGCGATTAGGAGCCAGTCCAGCTCGGCAGTCTCCTGCCGCAGGGAAACCCACCAGCGCACCGGTCTGTGGATCTGACCCTCAGCGCTACGGAGGCCTGGTCCAGGAGTTCTTCAGGAATGTCTGCAGCAGCGGCCGTGGCCCAGGAGGAGTCGCCCTGTGTGAGGAGCGAGCGCCGAGAGACCCCGGTGGCAGCCTCGGAGGCCTGTGTGTCTTGGGGAGTTTTAGCGTCGTGGATGAGCCCAAGCCGGAGTGCGTGGCGGTCGGGGGATTCGGCGCGCTGGCCGCGTGCAACGACAGCGTGACCAAGATCGTCAATAAGAGGTTCATGAGACAGACGGCCGGGGAGGAGATGGTCGGGATCATGGGAGGAGGGAAGGAAGCGGTGAATAACGCTGGCGCCGTCGCAGGATCTGGGACAGAGGTGCGGCCACTGGAAATGTGCTTTTATTGTGAACTGTCAAGAGGACCATACCAGTGGTTGTTATGTTAAATAGCATTCACTGTACATCGCAGCCCCTTAGCCAAGAATGAATCTGGCTTTTAGAAAAGTCGATGGTTTCTTTCTACCATTCCAGTAAAACAGTGGTTTTTCAGTTTTAGATATTTTTATTACGTATTTCCTACCGTTTCCATTCATTTCGGTACCATATGAAAATCCATTGTACTTTAAAAACTAAACTGTCATTGCTCATATTAAATAACTGCCAACACCAACTGACCAGACAGGAACACACTTCATGCCCAAATCTGATTTGTTATGGGGTCAAAAATCACAGCTAAAATAAGTGGAAACAGATAGCTGCCTGAGAAATAAAAATAGGAGCTGCATTATGAAATGTTCCTCAAAACACAAGTTGTAGTTGAGAAGATTCATTTTGCCCTGGTATGGTCTTTTTAAACTTAAAAAATATGTTTATACTATAATATGAAGAAAAAGAAATGCATGCATTCCTGAGTGTTTATTTTATAATCCCTTATTAGTCCCACAGTGGGGAAATTTATTCTCTGCATTTTAACCCATCCTTAGTATTAAGGAGCAGTGGGCAGCCCTCGTGAAGCGCCCGGGGAGCAACTAATGGTTAAGTGTCTTGCTCAAGGACACAACGACACAGACTGCCGGAGCGGATCGAACCACCGACCTTCTGATTGAAAGACCGACCCCCTAACCACTGAGCCACAGTCGCCCCAAGATTAGATTAATAACACATCTTTTCATTTCCCAGGATGCACCCTGTGACTGTGCTGGCCAGTCCTCCTGCCTCGCCCGACCATCAAGAGCACCAGCTCGCCATACAGTCGGCCAGTGCAAGCACCGCCCACAAGAGTCGGCAGCAACCGAGGAGAAGGTGGACACCTGCATTGAGTGACGACCTCATCAAAGACATGCAACACACACTCACACACACACACGCAGTACTGACTGTTCACAAACACTGTACGTCACTGCCATGAAAACGCATCACAACACATCAGCAAATGTACACACACAACCTGCCACACGGGTGCACTGCCAAACATCACGCCACACTGCTAGCACACTGCACAGACTGCCCCACAAACCCACTGCCACACGCACACATTCACAACACTCGTCTTGGACTGTACCATTCTGATGCCAAGGACAGGGAGGACAGCAACAGATCCAACCATCACAAACCTACCAGCAGGACATAAAACACACACAATCTGACACGCTTTACTAAACAAGAACAACTCTACAAACTGGAGGGAGTCTAACAAGTAAAGCTACGATGTCAGGACCAGATCTACTACGCCTGCCTCCTTTACAGAATAAGGTACTACAAATGGTCTGTTTTGGAATAGAAAATCCACCTTGATGACGTCGTCTTGTCACCTTGTTGTCAGACAAGTAGCCATGTTGGATCCACAGATGAGCAAAGGAGGAACAAAGGACGTCGCCCCAGTTTGAGTATGCGTTGAAAGTGCATGTGTTACTTTGAGAGCCACAGTGTGAAACTGGAGAGGAGACACCCATCAAAGCTGGAAAGATCTTCCACGTTGTGGTCGCAACTCTGAAACCAACAATCTAAGATGATCTCTCTCTAACGTTGTCGTCATATACACACACATGCTGTGCTGTGAAATGCGATTATGCCTTTTTGATTCCAGCGAGGGATCTGACAACGCCTCCTGATGACACGTCTGCTTCAGTTGCAGCCTGGTACTCAATGGTCCTCCTGTTACAGCGGATCGCTGAAGGAGAAATTTTAGTTCCACTGGACTACAAATCCCAGCATGACCAGACTTGGACTCCATTGGTTGATATTTGGACTGGTCAGCTCTGTAAATGGGTCATACAACTGATTTGAGTTGCCCTCGTACAAGTCGTTGCGTAGTAGCAAACAACAAAAGGCTCCCCAGGCTTGTTTAGAAGTAACTGTCCATTATGCTCACAGAAGGACTTTGGCCGCAAACAAGGGGACATTTTGTGGCATCGTAGTCATGATTACTAAACCCTATATATGTAAGAAAACCCCACTTCAAACGCGTTGTGATGTTTCCTGATTGGAACAAATGGTAGTTTTGGTTTCAACCTGTTGCAGCAGGCAGAAAGTGCCTGTTCGTTTTCCTATTTTGAGATATTTCTTAACTGATGTCGAGATTCATCCTTAATCCTTTGATGATCGTTAACCTAAAAGCCCGTCTGCAGTCTTTCACTTGGCATTGGATGGAGATGCACTGATAGGACTTTTTAAACTTATCTAACCACTTTTTCAGAGTGCCTCAACAACATGTTTGGCATCATGCTACCAATGCCCAAAGCCAAAACACGAAAAGTATCCCAATTCACTCCATAAAGAAAGTACTGAACATTGAGGTGGTTTACTCTAAATATCAATGTCACGGAATCTGATTTACGTAATTAAGAACTGTTTCAACAACATTGATGGTATGGACCCGATGTCCGTCAGCAGTATCGGTGCATCACTACCCGACTGTGCTTCATGGCCTCAGATACGAGGGTGTCCAAACTCCAAATGCTCATCGTCCAGAAACGCTCACTAACTCCACACGGTGTCCAAGGAGAATTCAGATGCATTCCTTTTATTTCCCAGATGTGTATGTGTGTATGTACGTTTAGTCATTGAATTCTCAGCGGTATGGTGTACCAGTGCATCATTTCTAGGACTAATGAAGGGGATACTTCCTTTGTTCTCTCCGCTCTTCTCTCACGCACAACTGTCCTTGTGTAGTAGTACTACACCGCCGGCGAAATCTATACGCATTTTGAAAAATGTAGCATTATAACGTGATCTTGGTGAACAACAACAAGCTAAGAGCTGTGACTGTCCATTTGAAGCCAGAGTACTGAAAGCACTGAGTTTTTACTTTTTGGGAAACACATTTGATATGAAATGTCTTCAAGGAGGTTCTTCGCACACTTGAGAGACGTAAAAGACAAAGTATGTTACAGGGGTACTGACACAAATGATCTTACTGGTGAATTGAAAACCTGAAACAATACTGTAAACAAAAACAATCATATTTGGAAGGGTTTTTTAATTCCATTTCTTTCTCCTGTCCCTTTATTTGCCATGTTGTGTTTCTAATCAATCAATAGATATTCAAAGTGCCTGTCAGATTACCTTTTCGTCAGCTCACACCAAAACTGGACACACACAAACAAACACAGCAGGCCTTTTTTTTTAAATGCATGAGATTGTTTTTATGCACATAATTGCGATCAGGCTGTACTAAGCTACAATAAAGTACTGTACCACAGTGGAGGACGGACAAGATGGTTTACAGGTATAGTAGGACATAGTATGCACACTATACTAACTTTGTTTTATACCAAGGGTTATTGTATTTCTGGAAAGTAAATTATTTTTTGTTTTGTTTATTTTATATGGATGTTTTTGCTGATTTATTAGCCTATTTCTATTATTTCTATTTCGTTATCATGGTGCTACTTAGTGTGACATCTGCTTGAATTGTGTCTCTCCAGCTGTCTATTTATGAGCTGCAGTCGAGCGTTTTTCTCCATCTCTGCACACCATTTAATGAGTCAGCAGTTTAAAATAGGGCATTACAGTAACAGTGCATGTATTTAAATAACACAGTGAGGAAAACCCAACGTCTAAATGCAGCCGTCTGTCTCCAGTCCGGCCATCAACGCTGGTAGAAAACCAATTACCTGTAAACAGTCACTGCTTCAGAAGGGTATAGACAGCCCAATATCTGACCACAATTATACAACAGCTTGTTTTCGTCAAGCGGTCTGATTGGTGTAAGACCACATGAAATCATATAACCTCGTTAAAATGCTTCCAAATAGCACAGCTAATAGGGTTGAATAATTCATTCCTGTCTACATTCCATGATGTTGTCTTTTAAAGTTTTGTAGTTACTTCACACAATTATACTTCTGGTGTTGTGTCGATGATAATGCATAATATGTATTTTACAACAACAGTAGAAAAGGAAGGAAACAGCTTGCTAAGATGTAGCTTGCTAAGATGTAGCTCGCTAATGGTTTACTTAGCAAAGCGGTGACATTTGCGTCAAACTAGCTTTCCCGACTCGGAAAAATAAAACCCTTTCCTTGAAAAATAATACCACCTCTGCACCATAAATCACTTATTTGCTGCCTCTCTATAGTTATGTTTGCTACAATTATTCAAAATGTAGCTAAATATACTGCTTCTGTGTGGCACTAGCATGCTTAGCTGTTTGCATTTGTTGCACACAGCTATGTATGCTAATGTAAATGACATTTTTAAATGTGGTGTTCCTAGTCTGGCATATTTCAGTTCAGATATACAATCAATGACCAATAAACATATAACAACACTTGACTACAGGCTTTAATATGTCTGCCAACCAACCGGTTAAAAGAATCAAGATTGGTAATGATACATTTCCCACTTTTCCCAAATATTAGCCTCTAATGCTAATGCCTTCCTGCACTGATTACAGCACACACTGCATGTCCACCATGTGATAGCTGACTAGCTATCACAGCTAACTAACATGTTATTATCTACACTTAAAATACATTTTCCATTGTCTCCATTATGTCTGCGTAAAGAAATAAATACAAAAAAAAAAGAGCTGGAGAAGTTGATACACAGTGCAGAATGTAACCTCAGTCAAGTAATGACAGTCTCTCCCACCACACACCAGGATGAGGGACTAAAGCCACAAAGGAACCAGAACCAAACCCTGATATTAGGTCTGGCACTATTTCTGTTTTTGGATCTAACTGCAGAATCTGTCATAGTAAAGCTATTAGTCCATCACATTTGAAATCCAAACATGTAAAACAGCAACCAAATGTATGTGTGATGACACTAACGCAAGAAGGAAGTGGGCTTTTTATTTTTAATTGAAAGAACGCAACCCCCTACAAAATAAAAGCACAAACCTGAAACAAATTTACTTTTATTTATTTTTTACAAAATGCACTGTTGACAACTATTAGATAAGTCTTGGCATAATTTTCTAAAACAATTGGTTAATTTCATCATTCATAAATTAAAGTAAAAATATTTGCGCCCTGATGCGAAACTAGATATTTTCAACAGTCCCTTATGTGGCCCAGCTCTATGAGTGATAGTGAGAAAGACTCTTTTACACCATCACCAAACTCTGAGACGCTTCATTAAGTAACACAACAATAAGATACAAATGTATCTTTAACGTTACGATGCATCGCTCTTAATCATCTTAATTAATTAACTTTGCGCCTTTTTCTGCAAAGAGGTCTGGCTTAAATTTAAACACTCATTTTTCGGCACATATTTGACAAACTGCATGAGGGGTCATTACATCTTCAGTTAAGATCATATGTCTTGAGATGTAGAATGATCTGTTTACATCAGTCTTTGACTGCTCTACTTTACACACATTCTGACTGACCATATGCGTTGCATGCCAATAAGAGACCTCAGTGTCACGAGTATGACTTCTAAATAAAGAAAGGTTTTGTTTTTGGTGACCAGACCTCGGTTATATTTTGGTATCAGCCAACCTCCAGTCTTGTGTCGAGCATAGGCCGTTTTTTTAGACAGGACACGATAGACGATTGCAGCACACGTTGAGGCTGTGGATAAAACTGCCACTGTTGTTTTGATGCTGGTTCATTTCATATGGAGGATGCAAAAAACAATGTTGAATGCTTTTAGCTGATTTGAACACATTAAATAATGTGTTTGTAATGCTTTAATTTTTCCTATAATGACATATGATGTGACATATAGCTGGAAAAACACCTCCCAGCTGCTTTTGGTATCTCACGTGGATGTATTTTCTCCAGCATAAGACTCAAAACTCTCTCCGACTCCGATGTCATTGGTCAGTTCTGCCTCTGCCTCTCCGGCCTTTCCACCTGCCCGCCAGGTGTTTATATTTGCTCCGCCCCCTCAGGTTATAAGTACCAGACATAGCAGCCAATGACAGACAGTTTTATAGGTCGCACATCATCACCAGCCAATAACTGATGAGCTCTTACAGGTTGCATGGCACAAACTACGAGTTTCATCGTTCCCTGTGTGTCTCTCAGCCTTAAAAGCAGACTTTTTAACGTTGTTTCCATACCATTCATATGATTATTACATCCTGGGAATATGTAAATTAATTCTTAGCTCTTCATAATGTTAGCTAAACTATTACCTAGATACTGCCTGTATATTTGCTTTATATAACCTGCTCTTGTCTTTTTTAATAACACCTGTTTTCTTGAATAAAAGGAGAATGTAATGAATGACAAAGTAAATTAAGGAAATGTCCCCCTCTGCCCCCCCCCCCCCTTTCCTTGTATTGCAAATTGGAAAAGAAAGAAAAGGTTTGTACTATCTCTCTCCTTTTGTTTCTTTGAGAACAGCTGAATGTCAACAGCTGATCTGAACCAGGTCGCTGTGGAAGTATGTAGCTCTCTCCCTGTATAGACCACACGGTCGCATTTCTTCTGTACATACTATAGGTGCATTTCGAAGCTGACGAAAAAGAAGAAAAAAAGGCAGCAAACGTTTAACAAGTGAGATGAGGAAATTTGATCAAAGTGGATTTTTTAAATGGTTGAGGATTTAAATTTTTTCTTTCTCTCTCTGACTGATGTAGCTTGTAAAACAAGATAATATAACTGCCTCCTGTTTGTCATAGAATTCACAAATAAATGTTTGTTGGATTTTAGCATGGTTCATTTTTGTACAAAAGCTCAGGTAAAATGTCCCCTTTTTGTCCCCTGTCCTCTACTGTCTTCGACAACAGATTAGTGGCTATTAGTCAAGTGACTTACAGGATACTCAAACGGTTTGCTTCAAGTTGCAGCCATCGCTAAAAGAAACCAACGTGGACTGTTGTTCATAACGGTCCTCAGCATCACAGACGGGATCCAATGTTTATATGATGCCTCGGCTGTGAAAGTGCTTATTATCTCTATGAATACAGGACCTAGCCCATCAAGTGGAGTGGACAGATGGTGTTTTGTTGCGACAGCATTTGGAAAACACAATATGAAAGATAGAATTATACCAAGTAATTAGGCAGCGCTCCTTTTTACCCCGTAAGCAGCCAGCACTACAGACTAAGCAAACTCTGTAGTTGATTATAATGTTTTTGGGAAGCTATATAATCATTTCATCCCTTTCTGTTTGTATTGAATCCCCATATGGCTCTTCAAGTGGAAATTAAGCTGGTATGTTTTTGCAAATCTGTGAAGGTAGGATGGAGACAATGAGGAGGAATAGGATAGGAAGGAGGGAAAGGCCAGGGAAGATGAAAAGGAGCTGAGAAACAAGAAACAATTGAGTACAACTGCTCAAAGGAAGGAATAGAGAAGAACCGAAAGTAGAACTAGCACGGTGTGTAGAACCTCGGGCTGGATCTGTTGTTTGTGCAACAAATACCAAAGGAAAGGGAGAGATGTTGTCACTCAACCTGCTGCCGGTGGGACGGGAGACTGAAAAGGAAAATGAGTGGGAAAGAAGAGAAGAAAGAGCGCTTCCCTGCAGGAAAGGAACAAGAGCACGGCGCTGCAAGCAGCTGACAACTAACACAAATGAGTTCCTGGTTAACTGTATGGAAGAGAACGTTATAGACAGGAGATACATCAGCAGCTGCAGCAACAGGAGAAGCTGCAGGTGTGTTTGTGGCCGCAGGTGGGCGGAGCTTATATGGTGCAGAGTGGTGCCACTCCGGAAATAATACTTTTATTACATTTAATTTTTCATACTTCAAGCACAATCAAATTGGACCACATAAAGAATGTGGTAATAATCAGCTTTATTGTACCTCAGCATAGTGTCGTGTGTGTTTGCGGCTGAAGCCGCTGTCGGTTATATTCTTTGCATGTCCACGATGTCTGCTTTGGGAATGTGGTAGTCTGCTATTGATCCTACAAGGTGTTGTGTTGTCCATCGCTCAATTGATACATGTTTTTGCCCATCATTTTTGTTTCATGAGTTTTTTCTCTTTTCTGTTTAATTCTTGTCAAGCTACACTGGGGAAGGTGTAAATGTATAATTGATAACCAGCTGTACGCACAGCCCATCTGTTGGTTTGAACCGAGGTGGTTTTGTTGCAGGTGTTGTTCCACTAAAGACGTTTTTTAATTTAACCGTAGTATCAAAAATCCCCTACTTTTTTACTTTTTCTTAAAGGTCCAGTGTTAGCATTGGCTGAAATTGAATATAATATGAATAGGTATGTGAATAGGTATGTTTTCTTTAGTGCATCATCACCTGAAAATATGATGTGTTGAGCCATTTATACAACAGGAGATGTTTCAGTTGGTTGCAATCTGCAGCCTCACCGCTAGATGCCACCAAACGTACATTGTTCACGCAAGTACTTGTGTAAAACGTCTTTAAAGTAATAGTGATGTTTACTAGAGTATGGTATCTAGTACTCTTTCCACCACTGCCTTAGATTGCAGTCTCGCCCTCTGTTGGGCTGATGAGTACCTAGGGCCCTGCTCTACCAGGTGAGCTCCCACAATGCACCTGTGTAGCACGGTTATTGTTGGGGATTTATTTTCTAAAGCCCATTTCTAATCTACACTGAAAGTTCTTTTCAACCAAGTAAAATCAAGCAAGACTCAACAAAAAAGCAGATATAGCAAAACTACCGCTACAGAATAAATAAATAAATTAATCAATCAATTCAGAGCACAGAAATGGTCAAGATTATTATAAGTAATCAATCAGTGGGCAAAATGTGTTTTAAAACGTGAAAGTTTATTAGGTGTCTACCATACAGATAATGTTTCACGTATTGATATTGCAATTTAATATCTAACACAGAATCAGAGTTGTTAAAGGAATGTATTTTAAAAAGATCCTCATTAGAACGCTGTTGAAACAACAGTTATATGTAGACTCTCAGTTAAAAAAATCTAATTTAGCGTTAACATTTTGATGTCTTTTGATGTCAAAATCACAAATGAAGGCTTGCTGATGTTGATTCTTTGTGGATGTGTGAATGTGAATCTGGGGGCTTCAGATGGGACACTTTAGAGAGACGCACACACCAAATCCCTTTTGGCTCCACTTCGTTCCAACAACAACATCAAGGAAACAAGGAAAGGCGCTTCAGTGCTTTCTTTCTTATATCCTTTACATTGAGTACACTGGACCGACTTTTATAAAAAGAAAGCAGATAATTATCCCACAATTACTCGCGGCAGCACAGTTTAAAGCGATGTTTATCCTGTAATTAATAACAGCTCCACAGTAAAAAAAAAAAAAAAAAAAACATCCGTAGCGTAAGTGCAGTCGGATTGTCTGAGAACTGTGGTGGTCTTTTGTCCTATGTATTCTCCTTCACATCTTCCCTTGACCTCATGACTCCTACTTGACGGCAGCTCTTGGTTTCTAATCAAGTCTTTATCAAGCTGTTCCTGTGCTCCCTCACAGTGCACTTGTTGTCATCTTTTGTCTTGTTGTGTTTCTACTGCTTCAGTCGCATGCTTTATTTGACACATTTTTCTTCTCTGTTAGATTTACTCCTGCTTGGTCCTCAACATGTCCAAATTCCGAGAGAGCAAACGAGCTAGAGAAAGACGCCAGCGGCTCTGACGGACAGACAGGAAGTGACCTCACCATTGCAATGTTTGAAAACAAAAGAACCACTTCCTGTTTTGACTGAACTGACACGTCAGAGCTGGTATGAGTAATTTGTTGTTTGTCTTTTAATCAAAGTGAAAATGGAAATTGTTAAATTAGGTTAATTCAAATGTATGCTTCTTTTGATTTGTTATTTTTTACTTTTTTAGACCTGGCCCATTTACTGCAAACGATCCAATCTATATCTTTAAAATCAATGGGATCAATTCAGCTGGATTTGTGTTTTTTTAGTACTTACACATGAAGGTTGTTAGCTGATCAAAAATGATAACCCACAATGCAAACACATATTTTAGAGGGTAGATTTACGTGGTCCTCGATTTACGCCTTCAGTTAATTCCATGGATTTTCCCCAGCAGATGATTTGACTGAGCTCAATCCCTCTGCAGCAGTCAAACTAAGGTGTGGATTTAACTCCAGAGAGGTTCGACTCCCTGTTAATTCAACCAGCCCTAGAATGTGGCATTACAGGAGATGGAGATATGAGAGAACGTTGTGCAATCTACCTCTAACTTCGTCTCAACTTTACTTGTTTTTACTTCTAGGCTTCTGCCTCGTGCGTGTGTAATCTAAACCTGGTTAAAATAGGTCAGTATTAGAGGAAGCTTGAGGAGGTATTATGTCAAAGCAGGATTCTTTTGTATCTGCCCATCTATCTCTGAGACTGAACTGGCGGTGCATGAGATGAGGAGACAAAGGACTAAAGGTACAAAGCATCCTTCACAGGAGAAAGCATGGCCCCTTTTTTCCTCTTGTTTCCTCTCTGTCATGAATAATTCCCAAATATAATATGTCTTACTCTTACTGTCAACAAATCCCATGAAAGACAAAAACCAAGATGAATTGATGCCAACAAGGTTTGTCTTCATAGCTAAACCTGATGTGTTTTTTTTTCTCTCTGTACCATAGACCTCCATTGTTGTCGTGACACAATGTAAAAACCCATCACCGAGGCACCACGATAAGGTCACATCACTGGGTACCATGATCTTTCTTTACGGATTTAGAACATATTTCACGGACACCGTCCTGCTGCTGTAAATGCTCACTAAGGCACCAAATGTGTGTTACTCCACAGCAGAATAGTGGAGTAAACAAATGCACCACTTACTT